>VXBU01019150.1:142932-209529 GCA_013400315.1 Bombycilla garrulus
TTATTGTTATTATTATTGCTATTATTATTATTATTGTTATTCTTATTATTGTATTGAATATTATATTAGGTCTTGAAGAATAAAACAAAATCTTCTGTGACTAATATTGACTTAAATTAATTATATAGCACTGATTGATGCTATTTAAACTGTCATATTGCTTCTCATGTATTATGGCTAGCAATCCATTGCTCAGGTTTTTTTTGTTTTGTTTTTTGTTTGTTTGGTTTTTTTGGGTTTTTTTTTTGCACAAGGGAGCTTGATTTCAGAAAGAACAAATAGCTAAAAGGACATCTGAAATTCAGTCACGTGTATTTTGCCTGAAGACAGGTATTCATAGGACAAGAAAAGCTGCTGGTACACTAAGTTCAGTGTCTGCCTAACTAGCAATGGCAACATTAGGGCATTCTAGAGAACTTGTGATGCATCTGGCATTCAACAATACCTTAAGAAGGATTCCCTCATGTCTGTACAACTGAGAGGACAAAACTTTAATATAAAGCAACTTGCTAGCTATGTCATCACTAGTGGAGACATAAATCTGAGGGATTTCGGTCTTAACCCTGCTGACTCTTGAACACTGGAGATTGAAGGTTCTTGTCATTTTTATTTTCTGTACAACTGATGAAACGCTACGTCTGTGGCTTGTATAATCAGTTCAACTGATTACAACAATAAATGGACTGACGGTATTTACATGAGCAGAGAGGCTGTGTTTTCTTTCTTTTTTTAATGTATGTATAAGTCTCCTAGGTTCTGGTGGTAAAGCTATTTACCACAGTAATAGTTTATAACTAGTTTTCTACAGATTAGTTACAGGCATTGAGAGACTATGTCCTTTTACATGTTTCCTTATTATGAACTAGGTACATAGGCATGCCATGTGCCACATCCATTCCATCCTTCATTGAACAAACTTTCATGTACTTGTTCTTTAAAAGTCATCAATCTGCTCAGTTGAGATGCTGAGATTCTAGGATGCACTGCAGTCAGTAACTCAGGACATAAGCAGCACTTGGCATGATTGACCTCTACAAGTTTATTCTCTAGGCAGGTTTCTCTTCTGCATCCCTCTGAGGTTGGGTAACTGAAATTTTCTATTAATGTTTTTTATATAATCAAATTACAATATCTTCTGTCTTTTTTTTTTACTGCTTATATTCTGAGTTTGACCACTGCACCACACTGAGCAGACATCTTCATTAAACTGTCCATGCTGATGCCTCAATCTTTTTGTTGAAAGGTTACAATTAATTCAGAACCCATCTGTGTATATGAGTAATTTAAATCATGCCTTCCAAGGTGCATTACTGTGCACTCATCTGCACTGCATTCCCTTTGCTGATGCATTCCTCAGTTACTGAGTGCTGTCAAGAATTACCAAGGTGCCTTACCAGCCTTGTCTTGCCCACAGCTCTTAGGGATCCAGCTTTTCTAGTAGGACCTCAGTAAGTACCTTTAACAATGCCACTGTTTGTATTGATCCTAGAGGCACCCCACTACTTAAATATTGTGAAGAGAACCAAGCAATTATTCCTGCTCTGCCCCTTTGTGCTATCCCCTAACTGGATTTGCATCCATGACTGGCAGGGTGTTACCCACTCTTCTCCTCCTGACAACTGGCTTTCCTTAGTAGCCTTTTGTGAATACTCTTTATTCAAAGCCTTTGCACTGTATAAATAACATCCCCTGGTTCCCCATTACCACTTCACAAAATTGCTCAAAATCCAAAGAACTGACATCAAAGCCTTCTTTCTGCTCACAAACTTTTGTTTGTTGACCCAGAAGATTTTATTGCTATGAGTGTTGTTTTTTCGGTGTTCTGTACAGGTGACTTTCAGGTCTGTACTACTGCAGTGCTGCTGTGATGGGGAGCTTCTCTATAAACTAAATCTATTTCAGTAAGCTGTTACGTTTTGTACAAGTAGCAATCTCTGCAGAAGCAGTTCTCTCAGCCACTCAGGAGCTGAAGGAAAAAAGATAGAAAAATTAGGTTTCCTCAGCAATGATGCATCCACATACCCACATACCAGTTTGGGGTTTGCTGAGGGTTCACTTTTAACCCTACGATTCCATGCTTGTGTGACTAAATTTGGTACTGACTGATCAGCAGCTGCCACCTTGTCCCTCAGGAAAATTTCTCAGGTTTCCGTTTTCCCTGCAGGAGAGGCTTCTTCTAGACACCAGGTCTATCAGGTGCATGAGCCTGGGCTTCCCTTTCCCTCCAGGGCTCCTCTCTGCCTGCCACCCCACAGCTGCCTCACCCCAGCCTTGTTCATCCCTGGTGCCTCTTCTCAGGCCTCACACAAACAGCCTCCACAAGTCCTCAACCCTCAAGTGGATCACCCTCCTCTCTCTGGCTACCACCTTGGCTAGCAGCAGCTGCCCAAGTGCCCCTTGCTGCCATGCTTTTGGGGCAGGTGGCTGTCCACATTTTGGTATTTGGAGCAGGCTTATCTTGGTGTTGCCATGAGCTGAGAACTGTCAACACAGAGGAGAGTTGTGGTCCTACATGGTGAATCCCTTGGCTGGGCCCCGGGAATGAGCCAAAACTGCAGAGATCACCTAGCTTTAGGTGAATCACCTTCATTAAACTCTTCATAGGTGTGAGGAATGGAAAATTACTTAGAAAAAAGAAAGGATTTGAGATCACCTGGTGCCAGAAAATAATGGCACCAAGTACTAGAGACTGGTGACAGTGTGTGGGAAGTGGTGCAGCACTCGAGAGCAGAGATTCTCAGAAATTGAGGCCTTTCACAGGAAGGGACACACTTTCTTCCTTAAGGGGATTTCATGTGGGTGTTTGTTTCTTTCTTTTCTTTAATTTTTTTTTTATTATTCACTGGCTGTGAAGCACTGGTAATGGATGGGGCACAGCTCCTGTTTAACCTTTGGCAATGTGGATGGAGTTGAAACAGTCACTGTCTAGGGAGCTCCATCTGCAGCTGTGCGCTGAGCATCCCTGATACTGATGGGGTTAGACCAGCCTTGTCACTCCTCAGAGACTCCAGAAAAAAACACTGGTGCAGACAAGGTCACTGCATCCCAAACAGCAGACACTGCAATTTTTGAAGGTTGCCTTGCTTACTACTTGTTGGCTTTTGCTAGTGAAAAATAACAGGTTTAAATGTGGTAAGATGAGCTCTGATTCTGGTACGTGTATGACCATCATGCCAGCATGGGGCAGGAGGCAAAGATGGGAGTTCAGTAGTGTGAGGGAAAGGTTGGACCACCTCTTTTGCCGGCTTATACAACACAATAACTGCATGGCAGAACTGCAGGTTCCTTCAGGGACCGTGCAGACGGATACCTTTTTCACTATTCCATGTGGCAGAAGGAGAAGCAGCAACTCTTACCCGGAGTAACTTGCACCCCAATTCAGTTCTCTCAATAGAATATACTTTTTAGGGCACTGTACTTACTGTATGGCTGGTACTGTTTATACCACCTTGGTTTCCTAAAGTTTTCATTTCATGGTATTCTGGTTTGGCGAATAAAAAGCTTAAAATATTTTTACATTAACCTCAAAGTAGACCTTCCAAATCTGACACACTGAAAATAAGTGACACTCATTTTGGATTAATTTTAAGGCACTCTTAAAAAGTATTACCTTCCCCCTTCTGATAAAAGAATTTTGCAGTTAGTTTCAATGACCCATTCAAAATCTCATTCTGCTTTTGAGGTTCTTTTTGTAATCTAATTTAAATTTCTACTGCTTGGAAGACCTGCTAAGAATTCTTAATTGGTATATGGAACAGTAAAAATAAAAACAAATGGCAAAGAATAGTGGAAGAGAACAAACCATTTGGAATGCAATAGAAACAAGGAGTGACTTTGTTGCCACTATTCTAGCAATGCAGAGTTTTAACAGCATGCTGAATGTCAATTCTCTTCCATAACTTTCTACCCTCTTCTTCTACAGGATTTTTCTTTTCTGAATTATTTTTGGAATCATGGCTCTGCAAAATTCTATTTCTTCTCTTCACCCCTCTATTCTTTTACCAACTTCCTTGAAACCAAGAAATTAATTTATTTCTCTAATAATTACAGTGTGGAATGGAGATTATATCATAGAAATTAGAGATGCAAATGGGCAAGTTAGGTCATTCAGCACTGCATCTGCACTGTGTATGCATGATGACTCCCTATACTGTAGCATGTTCTCTAGTGTTTTGTCCAATCCAATTTTATAAATTGGGTTGACTTCTATTTAAATTGTCAGGCTGTTCTATAATACAAAGAGATTACCAAGAGGAATGTCCTACATATGACCCAATTTAGGGATTTTATTTTATTTTTAATCAAGCTTTTGCCATATAACTTTTTAAAACTTCTTGCTAAAACCATATGGGAAAATACAAATAAGCCATCTAAGATCACTTGAATGGTGATGCAGCTTGCAGTCACTTTGAAGGAAAACTGAGGCTTAATCTTGTCAATAAGTGCATTTTGGGGACTGCTTCCACAGCAGTTCTTCCTACACAAGCACCCATTGCCCCAAATAAGAGCTGCTCAAATGCAATAGCTGCAAAATCAATCCCCCTTTGTGTAACATCCCTTGAATAACAAACTAAAAATGCAGTGTATTATTAGTTTATCTACAGTCTGAAAGTCTCTCAGTTGTTTTTGCATTTGAAGTGAAGTGTAAAATTATTATATAACTGTCTGAGCAAAGATCCATTAATCTAATCCCAGAAATCTAAAGAGTATTTGCCCTAGTTTATTTGGTGGAGAAGGAGACAAGGAGGCACAATGTTATTTAGGCACCTCACTGTGCTTGAGTGATTTCAGTGTGAGCTGGCCATCTACACAGCTGCTTAGTGCCTTAGACCTTTGTAGCTTTTGGCCTGAATATTTGGCTTCCCACTCCCTGTTCTAAACACAGCTTAGGAGTTCTAATTCAGTAATTTATCATACGAGGCATTAGAAAGAATGGATAAGACTTCAATATTTCTGTTGTGTGGTACTTTAAAAATAATATTTAATTGGCTATTGTTATGTATCTTAATGTTATGTTTTTATTTTGTAAGGGAAACAGTAAGTGGGTGCTCTTGGCACTTGGCTGCTTTGGAAATCAAGATTCTTTTTTTCAGGTGCCTGAGGCTATGCATGGTGTTCCAGGCCGGAGCAGCAATGCAGTTTTGAAGTTATTTCCCCAATTGTCTCCACTTACAGAGCTCTGGCTTAGTTTGCAAAGTGTTTTCGGTGTGAGCTAACTAAATCTTGTTTCTTTTCAGAGAAACTAAACCAGAAACTTCGCTCTGTGCACACACCAAAACCACTTTGACAGCTGGTGATGGTCCAAGCCTGTAATGCAGCCCTTGAACAACTTGGAAATGCCTGGGGCAACACATGTTCAATTCAGCCGATTGGACTAAACTTAAGTCTGAATTTTACACAAACTGCTCGAATTGGAAATAAAGGGGCCTCAATACCGATACTTTCTATTGACTTATCTGTGCTTATAATGTCAAATTAGTGGCCAACGATAAACTTAGCTTGAGATTTTAGGAATATAGTGTTAGGCACCTCTGGCAGTTTAGACCCATGAGGGCATTAGTGACTCCCTACATTCATTTTCCAATTCCACTGAAAAAATAAATTGTCTTTCTCTCTGGCTTAATCACTTGGAAACTACATCAACTTGAATTAAAATTGCTTTTTCCTATTTACAAAACCAGGAATAGTCTCTAAGAGCTCTGCCCCTCACACATCACGTTCTTTGCCTCTTTTCCAGCTGGGTCCAGCGTGATTCCAGCGCTGAGATAACAAAGCACCATCCGCAGGGTGACGTGGGTGGAGGCACATTGAGAGGGTGTAACTGCCCACCACACATTTAGATATCTTTTCACTGAATCAGGTGAAAAAGATAGTACTTAATGCCTTTAAGAAAAGGCTGCCTGTGTGACAAGTACAAAGTATACTTCGTGTTCCTGTAATTTGACCAGTCGACACCTGGTCTAAAACAAGTGATATACTGTTAAAAGAGAATTCCAAAGCCACATTTAACAACAGACGTATCATTTTCCCGATGAAATAAACAGGCAGTTAAACCCCCGTCTGCACTCGCCCCTCCCTAGAAACCAGAAAAGCTAAACACTCAAATCTTAGCAAACAAGATTTTAAAAAATGAAGAATATGTAGGTAATATCACACTGGTTTATATTTACAGGTTTTTATTACGATTATGAATGACCGTAAAACTAAATGTTCAGGTTTTGAATCATTATAAAAATATAAATATTTTAAGTTAAAAACTGGAAAATAAAGTTTCAGCAGATATGGTCTCTATCGAAACATGTTTTAACCTGGTTAGAAAATATAAGTACTTCTTAAGTTTTGTGTATATAAATAAGAAAACTGAAGTGCTTAGGTGACATTGGTTCAATAACTTCTGCTGGGAATTATTCTTTAAATTCTGTTCACTGACAGAACTGAGTGTAGGTGCTCAGCAGAAACAAAACCAGCTAATAATTGTTCAAGAAAGTACTGTTGAATTGTGGCACTTGGAGTAATAACGGTTTGGCTCTTTATAATAATACATAATTAAATCAGCTTGGAGGGGAAACCAAACCAACCCAAAACTTGCTGAGAAAGAAGGATGTCTCCGTGCATTAGAAATATGTGGGTAGAAAATAATTCAAGCAAGAATGAGAGCTTAAAACCACAGCAAAGAAGGAAGGAGTCTGCAAGATTCAGTGGCTTCCAAGGAATAATGGAGTTTGGGGGTTGGTATTGAGAGAAGTGCAGCCTCATCTGCTTCAGGCAGTCAGCTGAAGCCCCTTTCTTTGCTGCTTGGCCAAAATCAGCAAAGCTTGAACAAGTTTGGGACTAACTCCTATGGATCCTCCAGTTCTGTGAGGGCAGGGATGTCTGTCAGAACAGTGAATATTTAGTTTGAGAGTATCCACCTACATCACTGGCTTTTTTAAAAGTACCTGTGATTGTGCTTTATATCCTGTTAGGTGTATATTCTGAGAGTGTCTTGTGGCTGGAGCCATTGGCCGAGGAATGTCTTACACTGTGTTACTTAAGAAGTGTCTGTCCCAAGAGCTGCTGGCCATGGGCCATTGCTCCTGATCTTGTTAATGCTCCTATTGTGAATAAGGGCTTGTTTACACTTCAGAGTTATTTCTGAGCAGTGCTGCCTGTGGATGCAATGGCCACACATGACATTAATCAAGAACAATTAATCAGGAGCAACTCTATGTGTAGATAAGCCCAAATTTTAGGTGAGAGTGGTCACAAGATGGTGTTCTCCACGAAAGGGACCTCAGAGCAGATGTCATTTCCATATGGATCATAATGCTCTTGGATTATGATGCTCAGGGAAAGAACAGACATTTGGGAATGATTTAATATTTTTAGGTACACACTCATACACCACAGTTAACAATCCCCAGTCCCATGAACGCTGGAATATGGATCATGAAGACAAGCACCTCTTGCTGTTGCTGCCTGGTGCAGCATGAGGCTTTCCATGTGTTAGTAGACAATCGTGAACTGGCACTGGGCCATGTTGGCCAAAGGTGTAAGTGCATTTATTCCTTTATCTTAGGAAAGGTTAAGCACAGACACCCTAAGCCTTTGTCACTAAATGGTTTGTGTCGCTCAGGCTGAGCTTGGGTTAAATTTTCTTGTTTGCAACCAAATTATTGCTAGTGGAAGGCTGCTGACAAGTTCTTCTTGTGTGGGCAGCTTCTAAAGACGGAGATGGTTCAGTGTACCACAAGATAACCTCTTCCTGTTGCAGTCACAGGAGTTTCCTGAGCTGGGGCTGGTAGGAAGTAAGATTATTCTGGAGGTGGGTTGGTATGCTCAGGGAATATTTATCCATACCTAAGGTGGCTCCCAAACTGGCTGTTACACTGTTTATATTAAATTTATTTTCTGTGCGATTTTGTGAAGAACTAATTGCCCATGGCCTGACCAGTGCTTCTTTGTCCTTTTCTTATCCCGTGCTTTTTGGTGTTCAGACCAAAAAGCTGTTTCTCTTGTTCAGTGCATAGTTTGGTTGGACCCCAGTTTCACAATGCTGGGATAATGTACTCTTTCTTCTCAGAATATTTAGTGGAGTTCACTCTGTATATAATTTCCCATAAAGCAATATGAAATCACTTGAAAACCAGTGTGTCACATATTAGGATAGAGAAATTTTATTTTATTTTATTTTATTTTATTTTGGAGAATACAAAATAGCAGACAAGCATTCAGTTCATGTTTGTATTTGGTCTGATTTGAAGCCATATATGAGCATACATTTCCGAAATCTGAGGCCACAGCACATTTTTGAGCAAGTACCTCCTATTGAAGTTATTCTTCCTCAGTGGGAATTAGAGCCTGTGAAGCTAACCTGCTAGTTAAGGTGGTCATATGAGAGACTCAGATTCATGTGCATGTTCTAAGAAATGTACTAAGTGAAGCAGCTATAGTGGGACAGATTGAGGCTGATTTTTTTCAAAACACTGATTGGCTTTTATATTTGATCAGTTCCTGGAGAAAGAGAATAGGTTCAAGTTCCTTTGATGAATCAGGCAGGGAGGAGACTTCAGAATGTATTTCCCAATACACCTAATACTGACAGATGTGTGCCCTGACCCTGCTGCACCCTCCTAACCTCCCCCACCGAATGCTGAATGTGAGATTGCCGGCAGAGAGTGGGCATGAGGTAGGGCTGTGAGCAGCTTCACAGCCTAGTGTATGCCTGCCTGTTGATCTCCTGCTCTGCTCTCAAATATAAGCAGGATCTGCGAGTTGCAGTACTGCTGGAATGTTAACCTGAGGCACCTAAACTTGGAGTTAGACACTCAATTAATTTGTAGATTTAGTTCTTAAAATCTGAAGTGTTGTATAGCTTAATAATTTCTATAATAAGCACTTTGTTTTGGCAATAAAAATGTATTTTTCATGCTTGTATGTATTTGGCATTTTAATTAGTCATTTTTCTAATCCTCTTGTGAGGAAGGTCTTTCCCAAACTAAATGATTCTCTGATTCTGTGATATAATTTGTGTTGTAATGTAATTTAACTCAAATGCAATTCTTGGAATAGTATTTTTGGTAAGAATAGTTCTTGTTCTTGTTACATTTTGACTATTTACTTTACTTAAATAAATAAACAAACTGTATCATAAAGGGATACGGCCTTTAAAAATGTCAGATATTAAAATTTACTGTAATTTTGTTCACTTAAATTCATGCAAGTGGCATTCGGATGACGGATACCCAAGGTTTTGCTGACCTTGTGATTATGACTGAGTTATCAGTCATTGAAGAGTTCGTGAACAATGTAGTCAATGTTTTCAGCACTTAACATACTTTCCCTTGAAAGCAGGAATCTTCTTGCTCCATCTTCTGTTCTGGTATCCAAATTTGTCTTAATTTATAGGGAACACTCTTCTTCATTTTCCTTGTTTGCTTTTTCCTGTCACATCTCTTCTTAATGGGAGTAACAGCCTTCTGTTCAACTTTTGACTTTGCACGTGTCTCTTCAAGACTATAATAAAACTTGAGGTTTACATCTTGACTATAGAAGGGTTGAGTTCTGCCTTCAGGTGAAAAAGCATAATTCCTCTTTAAATAAATGAAACTTGAGCATATTTTTGCAAAATTCTGTGAGGAAGGTGAGCAAATCATTGTTATACCAATCTTTGCAGATAATCTGAGACAAAGAGGATTAATGGATTGTCGGGATCAATTTAAAAAATCGTTACTTAAAGCTACTACTGGCACTCAGGAGTTTCTGGGCTCCCAGTCCTATGTGCAATCCACGTGGCCATAATTCTGAAACCAAATCACCCCAAGGTGGTGGATAAATTAGTCCTCCAAGAGGTTCCATGGCAGGTTTTTCAGATTCTCCAGCTGAGTGTGCAGACAACCAAATTGACACTTGGACCCACACACTGCTTTGGAGTTTATGGAAGCAAATCAGCAGTGAAGGAAAGGCTCTGGATGCCATGGCTGAAGGATGAGCCATGTTTCTGGTGTACGGGGTGGTACTGTTGATGCTCAACACACAGGAGGCAGGACTGGGTGAACAGAGGGGACATGGAAGAGGGAACATCATGATGAGAGAGGATAGGGTGTGAATGGAAGGAAAAGAAAATGTGAGGAGTATGAGGGGAAAAGCAGAATGTGAAAGAAATTATAGAGCTAAATTAGAGAAAAGCATTTTATTTGATATAATTTCTTATCATTTGAAGAATGACCATTACATATATCTAAATATCTACCTTATGACATTGCTACTGTGGAAGGTATTCCAGGAATTATTGATTGCTACTGCAATACAAAGAAATAATTGTTAATTTGACTTTCTGAGTTTAACACAGTGTTGTAGTTTGTGGTAGACTGAAATCAGATTTGCCAAAGCACAATTAATTAAAGTGGTTCCTGAAAAAAGATCAGTTTGCACATGCTCCTCCTGATATTAATATAAGATTTCAAAATTACTTATATTAAAGTAGGATTGTGCTTTTACATGAAAATCCTGATTTCCTGAGCATTAAATTTTCTATTAGATGCAATGGGCATTCATTTAATGGCTAAGAATGGAATATATATGCCCATATTTTGTGACTAAAACTCCAGTGTAAGATCTACCTATGGCCACCTGTCTTTTTATTTTGAACTAATAAAGGGATCCTTCTAAAAATTTCTTGGTTACAAATGCTCACATTCAGTTAAAATTCACTTCACTAATATACTCTGTGTTATTAAAAATATTATGGAAGGTTTTAATTCACTGGTAAGATGCAGGAAATCCTTGAGAAAGGGAGAAATGAGAGCTTGAACATGCAAAACATGCCTATATGAACTTACTTAGGATGGGCACATAATCAAATGTCAAAGATACAGATATATATTTCTTTGTTGTTTCTTTCAGTTTCAGTAGCCTTATGTGTTATTTTCACTGTTGCAGATACCACATTTGATAGGCATAACAAAAATGTGATTTTCAAGCTGACCCTTTTAAGGCAGAATAGCCTGAAGGAAATGCACCCATTCGGCTTCAAAGAAGATATGTCTGTAGGAAGGAGGAATAATATGCATGCATAAGTAATTAATAATGATCTGAAGCTTTGATATTTTGTAAGGCCCAGAAAATGACATTTTTGCACTATGTAATATATTGTTGGGCTAAAAACACATGGATTAATTCCATGTCCTGTGACGAAATTTCTGTTGAGATAAATAGGAACCAGGCTTGAATAGGGACAGAAGTATAAAAAGCACTGGTTTGAGTTCTGTGCGTGTGTCCTTTTATTATACCAGTGAATACAGTTGTGGTATCACTGCAATCCTTAATAGGATAATGTAGATGAGAAAGATCTTCAATACAGAGTATAATGAGGTGCTCAAATAGCCTGACTTTTCACTTAATTTAAAGAATTCATTCCCCTGAAAAGCTCAATTTCTACATACCTAATAGTACAACATGAAATTCAGAGGCCAAATTTCATTGACTAGATTTTGTTTGAATATGTTTTAAAACAGCTGCTTTGACTTTATTAGAGGTCTTTAATGTAGCCATTTGTAAAGTCCTTTTCTTGTATAATAGATTAACTTGCAGAGAGGAACTGGCTGATACAGCAATGCCTTCTGACAGTCCTATTTTTAGAATCAGAGGGAGGTACAGTCAAATAAAACATGCTGCAATTAATAAGCTAGATATCAAGTGTGGATAATTTTGAGGAAACTCCCTTTGTATTTTAACAGTCTTCTGGGCCTTCCTGCCCATCTTATAAACACAGGCAATCCCACAGGCTATTTTTACATGGTGAGAAAATACCTGTGCGCTTATCCATCTGTAACAGGTATATACATATATTTAGTTTTTTTTTTTTTTTTTTTTTTTTTTTTGTTCAGTGACAAAGCATGAGAACCTGATGATCAACTTCCACCATTCATTTATCTCTCTTCTCACACATTGTTTCAGCAGGACACAAGGACACTGAACTAGCAGGTAACCACCCTATTATATGCCATGGCTACGGCGATGCCACTCTGGTACATTGACACATTTCTCTGGTACATTACATTGATGCAGATCAAGGTTTGAAAATCTGGGGGAATATGTTGTTGTGATGTGTCCTGGGAGTGTTAAACTACTCAGGACCCAAACTGATCAGTTAAATAGAAACAGGGAAAGATTCAGGAGATTTAATATTAACCCCCAAAAGTCATAGTAAAAGGCAAATTGCAGTTCTAAGATCAAAGGAAATGGACTGAGCATGGTTTGGCTTTTGGTGAACTTTTACCACAGGGAAAAGATCTTCCTAATGGCAGTCTGATAGCAGTTTAGTTTAATTCTGTGCCTGAGGTATGACTGGCAGAGTTTAGATTTTGCCTTAATTGAAACATTACACGCTTAGAAATTTTAATAGCAAGGTGATGGTGTTTGCAATTGAAAATGCCTCTGCATTTTTGTATGGATAAACTTTATTTTATATGTAAATTGGGCACTTGTTGATTTGATATTGCCAGATTATGCTTATTGCCCCAGAAAAGTTTTCAGTGAACATCTCTGCCCATTAAAGCTATTAGGAAAGTAAACATTCAAACCTAGGCTTCCCTGACTGGAAACTTGGATTGGTAAGATCAGGTTAGTTAACCTAATTTAGGAATCCATTCCCTTTGGTGCATTGACAAGTTGTCTAGTGAGGAAGTCTGGAGAAAGGCTGAATCTATAAATGCAACTTCCTCTGTTCTTCCAGTGTAGTGTACAATTCCCTTACCTTTTCTACAGATGCTTGGGCAAATTGCCTGTGCTTTCTCACTGAGCACTGGACAAGAATGTGCAAAGCAGCTAATGGTGAAGGGGATGAACTCCCACAAGTCCTTCTGACGCATTTCTTGATGGCATTACCTATGTCAATGTAGGTGCTTCAATGCTATGGCACATTCATGAAGCATATGAGGCATTCCTGTAATTTCCAGTTGCCACTTATTTTTAGCCACATTCAGACAGCATATGAATTAAGGTTATTAATAAGCAACAGAGAGCTAAACAGGCATTCCCAAGGAGCCAATCTTGTTACTTCTGTCTTCTTCAATCCACTGTCAGAACATTGACTTTTTGTTTACTACTTTTGGAACTGTTTGTTATCTAATTCTGTATACTTACACCCTACAAACAAGTTATCTATTCTAATGCCCTGTCTAGTGAAAGACTTAAAGGTATGTGCATGTGCAATCAACTTTAACCCAAGCTAACCTGTTAGAACCTAGGCTCCCCATGATTCTTTAAGACAGTTTATTCGGCATATTTCAAAGGTAATGTGTCCTGTCTAAAGCTTAAAAAAACCATAGTTTGACAAAAGCTCTAAAAAGACAGCAATGTGCATCACTAGTCTCTTTGTGTAGCTGCTAGGTTCCTTCCACCTCCCCCCACTTTAAGTTGGCATAGTATTTTTTTGTAAAACAATGTGTCTTTGTTTTATTTATAAACCTGCCTATCACTTTTGCCTTTGTGGAAGACTCCACAATTTTATCTAGACTCTGTTCACAATAAATTTTCAACTGATGTATTTGCAATTGCATTTAATCGTTACTGAGGACTTCTAGTTCTGCACTGAGCCAGACACTTAACCCTCAGAGCAAACTGTACCACTGGTACCACCTTTTTCACTGAGGTAGCGCATCTACATTAGGTAGAGTTGTCCTGTATAATACAAATTGTCCTGAATTATGTGGTCAGAATCAAGTGTCTTATGAAGTAGATATTGAATTCAGTTTTTCGCAGCGCAGCTGTGAGAGTAAAGAAGATTTTCTGGATATAGAAATTACTTGTATATAATTTGTCTGATCTCTCATTTATTAGATCAGTTGATTGATGTGCAGAGTACTTAATTCTTAATCAAATAAAACATGTGCATAACTTTTCTCTCTAGGACTATCTTGAATTTTCATATTTAAAATCTGACAGCTGAAACATGAGGGATTTTTTATCAGTGAGTAACCAGTGCACAACCATAATAATGAAAAAAAAAAAAAAAAAGGGAGAGAGAGAAAGATTTTAATGTCTGATGTCTGTTGATAACAGCCAAAGATTCATCTCCCTGTACTGCCTTGATCTTTCTTATTTTCTTTTTATGGTTTTTTTACAGATAAGGCAAAAATAGGAGTCATTCTTTGATAAACACCTTATGTGATAGCATGTGTTTCTTATTTGTGCTACCTTGTTTACCTGATCACTGAATATTTTCAGGTATCAACCCTTTAAGACCAATAGTATTCCAAGCTCTTATTGATTTAGATTACGTTTTGTCTTCATTATTTGACCATGATGATGGCAGATGCTATACCACCATCTTTCTCTCTTATTCTCCCGTACACTGAAAACATACTTTAGGATATACTCATTATCTACTTATTTTAATGCTGGCCTTTGTAAAAATCTAGTTCAGATCCTCAGACATTCTTATGTCCTCTGTCAAGGTCTCTGCTAGTTCAGTTTTCCGTATTCCTACATGATATTATTTTGCACTGCCATGCCCTTTACACATTTTTTTCTCAGTGATTCTTCTTATGCATGCCCTACATAACTCACTAAAATCAGTCTCCATTTCATTCTCTCGCCTCACTTTCAGTACTCTCTCACTTTTTATAGTGATTTTTTTTTTTATAGTATAATTTTAACCTCTGGTAAGCTGATTTGTGCTCCTTCTTGTATTCTTAACAACCAGGACAAACCTGTTCTGAGTGATACATAGAATCAAATTCAGTATGTTCCCTCATAATTTTATTTTTCTACCACTGAAACACTGCACCATATTTCCAGTTAAGCATTTTGAGTACGTAGAATAAGATCTTTGCTTTTATTTCACATCTGAGGAGTTCTGTCTGGTCTGTTCCACAGCCGGAGAGCCACATTGTACAAGCAGTGCTGGTGCTGCCAGGAGGTCCTCAAACTTCAGCATCCACAGCAGCTCTGCAGGATCAGTTAAGCAGCCCCAGGCCACCTGCTGACCTGCAAGGTAGTTCTTTTCTCACAACTCAGTCAACTGGAAACACTGTCTTTTTGTAATCCATACTCCGATAAACAGTATTCTTAATTAGCATTGGATTTATTCATGTAGTTGATTTCATTAGGCAGCAGGACGATGAACAATCATTCTGCTTCATAAATGTAAGGTGCACTAGCCTAGTGCCACAATTTGGTGTGAGTTATATGATCAGTGTTCTTGAAAACGTTCTTGGGGGAGGAGGCTGCATTACAAACACAGACAAAAGAAATTTGACACCATTTTGACTTGATGGGAGAAGCATACAAGTGTCCTGTCATGGACTGGCTGCTCTATCATTTAGCAAAGAGATACCATTTCATCCATTATGCACATAAGCTGTTTCAAATGATAAGGCAGAACAAGAGGCTTATTAAAGGATGGTCTGCTTTTGCCAAGGTGGGCATGAAGCTCTTGCCTCTGTATTGCCTGTCATCTCCCTGCCAATGTAACAGCAACGAGGAACTAGAAAGAACATATTATAAGATGGAGAGTTTCAAGTGGTAAGTCTTTGGACATTCACTGTCTTTTGTGGCTGAGGTTTTCTCTTAGGTGGGAAGTGAGTGTGAGCCCATGTACTGGGTTTGTAGATCTTTGTCCCTTGCCCGTAGGACCCTAGTATTCTCATAGAACACTGGGAGTACAGAATGATCTGTGGAATAGAGCTTTATTTTCCCTCATGCTGCAGCCCTGAGTAATATACCACCAAGGAACAATTTTCTTTTAGGAAGAATAGATCCATTAAAAAAAATTCTTCTTTCTGCACAAAATGTGATGATGTGATCAGTCCAAGGTTATAGGTGCCGATACCATCTAATTACTCTTGCTGTCTGTAAAGTTCTAAGAACAGCTTTACATTCTTTTTTTATTTTGAGACAGGTGGAAACACTATTCATTAAAAATTTAGCATTCTTCTCATTTATTCAGAATAGATTAACATAGTGGTGCATTATGATATGTTGATGCATATGAAATTGGCGGTGCTGTTACCCTTGAGCCAGACATGTGGCTCTTTCTTAAAAGGAGGCTGTAAATGCACACAGTTCTCTATCAATCACAGTAAAGGCACAGGATTTTTCAGAAGTGTCTATTAGTTTCAGGTGCATCACTTCTGTGGTGCTTATCTTCATACAGCTTAAGAGGAGTCTGATTTTCAAAGAGCAGGTGTCCATCATTTTGTAAAAATCCAGTTATATTAAAGTGTCAGACAACTGGAGGTATCCAGATGCACTAAGCCATTTTTTGAAGTCTTGTTCAAACTGATGTCTTCTGCAAGACTTTGTAGTCTAATTCACCAAATACAATGTATAGAATGAAAACAAGATGAGGCTTGAGAAGAGAGGGACATCAAAGGGAGCAGAATGAAAACACAGAATTTGTCATATCAGAGCAGACCGTTGATCTGAGGAGAACTGTGCTCTGCTTCCAGCTGTGGCCAGTACCCTGTGATTATAAAAGCAGGGCCAAAAATGTGATTCATAGCTTGCCATAGAAAAGAACCCCACAAGGTTTTTGCTTGTGTTGTTCATTGCAAATACATTGGTTAAGTAAGAATGAGGTGGAGCAAGAAGCCACGCCTGCCACTCGATATTTGATGCGAAGGAAGTATATCTATGTCTAACAGACAGGCAAAATGCTGCAAGACTAGTTCATCCTTAGGAAGGTATTATTCCTGTAGTGCTGCCACATTCAGTGCCTATGTAGGTTATGTCTGCCTTGAACAGAAACTGCCAAGTTTGCATGGGGAATTTCTTTGGAATTATTTGTCTTAATTTTTTTCAGATTGCTCTATGTAATTTTGTGATATGTCATTCATTTCTCCTCTGTGCAAGAACTGTTGCATAATTTGCAAAACAGCGCATCAGCTAAGACATTGCTTCCTCAAAATGTGGAGGTAAAGTTGGGCACTGAAGGTCATGCTGTGTGTCATATCCTTCTTATTTTTGCATCACTTTGAACTTTCGTCTTCCTAATTGTCACATTATAAGAAAGTCTGCACAAAGTCTTGGAATGGGCTAGGATAGAGGGGATCTTTGGAAATTATCTGGTCAACCCTCCCCTGCTCAAAGCAGTGCTAACATTTGGTAAAATTGCTTAAGACCTTATCCAGGAAAACTTTGACTATTACCAAGCATGGAAGTCTCATGACCTCTTTGTGAGCCTGTTCCTTTTTCTGCCTATTCTTCTTATGTTTGGGGCTTTTTTTCCCTTTTGCATGTCATTGCAGTCTCCCGTGATGTAAGTTTTGAGAATTGTCTCTTGGCCTTTTTCTGTGCACTGCTGAGAAAAAGCTGTCTCTGTCTTCTCTCTGTCTCTTTTACCCTGCTTAGGAAGCTGAAAATAGAAACTAGACTCTCCTTATGCCTTTTATCTGGGTTGAACAAATCCAGTTTCCTCAGCTTCTTGTCCTATGTCATGTGCTTCACCAGAGTGATGGAACTTTTTCTAAGTATCCATTTTGTCCTAGGGAACCCCAAACAAAGCACAGTGCTCCAGATGGGGTCCCTCAAGCGCTAAATTGTCAGGAATAATTGCTTATTCCTAAAATGGGTCATGATTGCTTTCCCTCTCATCCCTCTACATTAATATAAAGACAAAGAAGAAAAACAAGATTGGGACTACTAGAAGGGAGAAAAGAGATGCTGTGATGCTGTATTTTATTTTTCCTTCTGGTTCTTTCAGTTTTGCTTTTTTTTTCTGCATAGTGACACAACTTCAGAAGAAGGGGCAGATGGTGCTCCTACTGATCCCAGCTATCAAAGAAACACCCTCCTGGGAGGGAGACAAGAGATAGGGGTTTCAGATAGTTCCAGCTTAGTCCTATCACTTGTTTGGGAGGAATATGTTATCCATTCAGAGATTATTTAGTTTCAACTTGAATATTCCCACAGAGATCTTTTTGCATGCAAAAATATTGTTGTTTTGAATTTTGAGGATTTTCTGCATTTGCAGACACTCTTCATGGCCCTACAACAAGTAGAATGTGGTTGAAACACATCAGGCTGGTTTTTTGTACCTTTAGATATACTGCATCTATTACTTTGTTTGAGAAATGCAATGCTTTGGTGATTTAGACATAGGAATTGCCTTTCTAGTTTCTAAGTATCATTGCAGTTTAGACCAGGGGAAAGCTCCGTGCTTGAGGAGCAAGGTATTCCAGGACAAAATTAAAGCTGAGTCTGGCTGCTGTCGGGTGGGTTGTCCAGGCACATAAAGTTGCACTTGGTTCTCAAAGTTCTCTTGTGGGTGTCTAACCTCAAGAGTAAGTTTCTAGCAGTATTTAGGCAACTAAGTGAGCACATAGGAACATAATGGGATTTAAGGAATTTTCAGCCCCGTCATCTCTCAATTTCCTGTTTTCGACATGAACATATTCTCTTCTTGCAAGGGTGTTGTGGAGATGAAATTACATATTTAAGTCTACAGAGTTCTCAGACACTATACTGTGTGCAGGACATAAAGCTATTTCACTGGGTACTGTGATGGAGGGATTTAATGCTCCTCCTATCTCAGTCCAGTCAATCCTCTGCTTTCCTTCTGCTTGTTTGCCTTTTCCCTCCTGTTTTATTGTGATATACTTCTGTTCTTTGAGAAGCATATGTTGGTGAATACTGATGGGTGAGAGAGTGCTTTGGAAGAGGTACATACTTGTCGATTTCTTTTTTTTCCATAGCAGTTGTACAAAAAATAACTGCAAAGCCATTCATAAAAAAAAAAATAATCCAGGCATTCAGTATCACTGAGCAGAGTATAAATCACCAAAGAGGCAGCCTTATATTTGACTTTATAATATGCAACAGAAGTGCCTTCACATCATCAGATGTTGATGCTATGGCTGCCATTCCTAAGTTGTTCCCCCCACACCCGAAGCTGCTGCTAATAAATTACAAACACATTTGCTCTCATTAATCATTCTTTGGAATGGCAGAATAGTCTTTGCTGATTGAAAATAATTATTAGCTTCTCAAAAGGATTAAACAGCCTGTTTGGATTTTAATTTATATCACCATTTTGATGGAATGATGTGGGGGTATGTACACAGCCTTTGTCCTAAAAGTAGTAATAATAATAATTAGTGCTGTGTAACAAAGAGTTTCAGAAGGACTTCAGACAAAGAGAGAAAGAAAAGGCAGGCAAGGTGAGCTGTGGAATAAATGTAGAACACAGAACTGAACATAAGCTTATGTTGGGCAAGAAGCCTCCTACTGTAGAAGAGCAGTGATAAACACAAAGGAAACTACAGCATTCTCTACATAGCAGTGGAGAGACTTGAAATTTCTGGCTAACATTACAATCTGAGCAGTGTAATTAATCTGGAATTGAAAGAATACCACAGATGTTTAAAATTATTTTTTTTCTACTGAGTCAGTATCCTGCACATTTACAAATTGTAGGTTGTTGATTAATAGCCTCTGAGGTTTATTACCCGATGGGCCTTCCTCCAAGCTTTGAATTTACACTCAGTATTTGGGTTGAGACAATTTTCTGAAGTCAGATCCCAAAGCTTTAGAAGAGAGTGTGTTTGCTCTTAAAGTATTCTATGGGCACTGGGATGGGAATTCTCACTGGAGTGTCAGGGGTATTAAAATTTAAAAAAAAAGTATGCCAGGTGAGATTTAGCACATGTATACTTCAGAATGGGAGGTAATGTGAAGATTGCAAAATTGTATAACCCTATTAATGTCTTATGCTCACACTGTAACACTGCTAATATGATATTATATTTGCCTGCTGAAGGGTAGGACTTACTAACTAGATCCATGTTCTACATTAATTTGATTGCACTGTCTTGGGACCTGAGTTGACACATCCGTGCAGTGCAACACACCTCTCTGTGAAGGTACTAGCTACTGAGGTTTCTTCACGTGATACAGGCAGACTTTCTAATTATCTGAGTGGTACAGAAACACTATGGGTCATTTTTGGATAGGGTGAATTCCATCAAAGTCCCCGTGCTTGATATTTCCGGTTGGTTCTTTGTAGGCTTCTCTCTGCCTTGACCCTCATTTTAGTTCTTTAAGTCATTCCTTAGAGTCTGTAATGGAACTTGGATGTAAATGGAGCTGTTAAAATAAATCCCTCTGTGACTGTCACATTTCATGCACCCTCAGTGGCACACTTGAAGTGAGAGCCCAAACACTGGGAGGGCAGTAATAGATTTTCTTCACCTGGGGGGATGGGACGTGGCATTCCAGTTCCCACTCAGAAATATTTACATAGGTTTCACAAAATGAAAAAATCCCATTAAGAGGGGTGGAGATGTGATCTCCTTTTTTGGAAATAATGGTGGTCATATAACAGCTTAATTAAACCTGTGAAGCAGAAAGGACTGCCACAGCTATTAAGGAGAGGAGAATCCAGAAAGGTTCTTTCATGTGCTGCTGTTTACTGGTGTGGACTCCTGAGAGAGACATGTAAGTACAGTGCCTTTTTCAATTCTTTTATTACGAAGCAATGAATGGTTGGTTACTATTTAGATGGTTGTGCATCTACTCAACGGCACCTTACTAACTTCAGCAATTGAAGAAAGGAATATTCTATGCACTGAATGTTCAAATGGTGCTTTAAATATTTGGCTGAAGAGTCAAGGAGATATTTTGTGAATCTAACTCTGGTCAGCCCCAGAATTCAGTTCCTGATGGTGATCTTTGCATATGACTTTCAGCTAAAAGAGAAACTGTACACAGATGCACTGAAGTAGTGTATCTTCTGTTCCCTGTCACAGTTTGTACCAAGAATCACAATGCAAAAGCTTATCTGAATTTATGGTTGGATAAATGATTTTGTGACACGGGTCAAAGAACCCTTGATCTAGTTATTTAACTAGCCTCTGGAGCATTATTTCTCTGTACAATGGGAATCTGAATTTCTCTTGGACTTTGCTATGCCTAATTAGTGTGCAAGGTCTTCCGGCAGGTGTAACATCTTAAAATGTATGCAAGCATTTTAAGGACCTCTGCATTGAGATCCCCATTTCCACTGAGTGCTGCAGTTGAAAGAGGTAACGAGATGGGCCATGTGACAGGTGCACAGCACAGGGTGCTCTCAACCATAAAGTTAAAGACAGTGTGTACTCCAGACAGCTTGCAACCTAAATACTGGTGATTTATTTTAGCAGCTGTTTACATAATTCTTATATCAGTGTGAAAATCGTCTGTGAAAATATTTAAAAGTAAATGCAATTTATTCTTCCAAAGTTCAGTATCCAGTTCCTAAACGTGGAGCTCCAGATGGTGGTTTATTTACTAGAAGTGCATCTGTAACATTATGTGTGGCAGTATATTCTATTCCTTCCCTTTTTACAGGGCAATATTCCTATGTGAAAGTTCCATTTTGAACCTACTCCATACCTTTCTTTTTCAGTCACCTAGGAAGACATTTCTGGAAACTGAAAATACTAACATAGGTTAACAACTTTCTTGTTTTTCTCACAGATCACCTTAATAAATATTGTATTGATTCTTTACTATATTAGTTGTTGCTGTTGTGTCCTTAATTCAGACCTTTCCATGTGCAGCTGTTGTTCAAATGCACAGAGATCAAGAAGGATAGAATAGGTAAGACCTGTATAGATAATTTGATTTTATGAGGGGAATGAACTCATCTAACCTTATAACTGACAGTTGCTGGTTGATTTGCATAATGAGTTGATGGCAAAGCTTTCCTTGTCAACAATTAAAAGCAATATTGGATTCAAATTTACAAAGTTGCAGAGAATGATAAATGAAAATATACTGGACTTGGGAATTAAGGCAACAAAATATGTCTTCCACATGTTAGCCTAATTTTTACTTTCTCTGGATTCAGACCTCATTTGCAAGTGACTTCATGCAACCAGATGGGAAAGCATTTTCCTCACCTCCCATGTGTGCAGGGAAGATCCTCTCTCCAGTGAAAACCATGATCCCTTGGCGGCACAGCCATCTGATGAGTAGGTGGGAGGATGCTTGACTGTGTCTCTTCCGACACAATCAGCATCATGTAGAATGGGAAGGAAGGTGTAGGAGATACAGATTTACTGCTACATACTTCCACTATGGGTCAAGAACTTTCTGAACTTCAAACTCCAAAAATTTTTTGGAGGTTGACTTTGGTTGCGTGTCGGTTCCTCTCAGTATGCTTTTGTATGTTAGCACCCAGTTACATATTTCTACACATAGGTCTTAAAATTAGATAGTACATGTATTTTTTTAATGACATATCTTTGGTTATGAACAATTCTACTATTACTATTAAAGCAGAAACAAAAAAAAAAAAAGGAATGAAAAACATTAACCTAGAAGAGTAGTTTTTTATACAAACATTAGCATGATCTATTAAAATATGGGAATTTATAGAACAAAATACATTTGCATCTCCTAGAGACATTGAAAAAGTGGGAATAGTCAAGGTAACATTGAACATTCATTCTTTTTTTATGCACTTTATTAACTTGGGTTATATTTCATTATCAGCTGTTCTTATTTTTATACAGTTTGGGCCTGATCCAGTATCTTCTTACCAGTAAGGAGTATTCTTTGTACAGGGAAAATACGATTTTATTATTTTGTTTGTTGATGTTGACTGCTTATTACAGTTCATTTCTGTTTGAGCTGTTAACGATATGCCACTATATCTTGAGAGCCTCTTTGGATTATTGCTTGATAATTGTGAGACTGTGTAATATAACAAATTATTTTTAAAAGGGTATAGGACATAACAGAAGGCTGCTCTGTAACTTGTTGTAATCATTAGTTTGACTCACCTGTCTGTCCTAAGCAAATTTTACCGTGTTATTGCAATTACTGTACGTCAGAAAATAGTAAAAGGAAAAGATCCCATTGGCTTCTATTTCTATTAACAGGAGAACCTGAACTTAACTGCAGCATTAAGATACAATATCTGGTTCTGTCTTTTTAAATCAAACAAAAATCAAATAAATTGTGTGGATGAAACTGAAGTGTATTTAAATAATTTTGTTTTTCTCGGTGCTAGGATAGAATGTGAAACTAAATATGTTCATCCAAAGATAACTGAAGTTCCTGCTCCTGTTTAGATTTCATCATCTGTTAGAAATCTCCTAGGTGATTAAACTAATGCACTGTAAAAGCATGAATCAGTCCTGCAGAGCTCCTTTCTGCACTGAGAATAACTTGCTCAGTTAAGTACTGTTGGGGTTTTACTAAATTAAAATCCTGAGAATTTTTGTACCTAATATATTTTATCTGCAAAAACTGAGTAAAATTTTATTTCTGACTCTCAAACAAAATTCCTGTGTTAATTAATAAAGAAGATTTGAATACATTTCTGGTAGAGTCATCTTTGACCAATTTAATAATTTGATTTTCTTAACAGAGGAAAATCCTTATCTCTCAAGGCTTGTGGTAACATTGGGATACACCATGAAATTGTTAAGAGAATCAGAGAGTCTTTTCTTTGTTGTGAGGAGATGAATTCAGATTGGAAAGTTATCATTTACTGGCTCAGGTGGAATACATTCTCAGTAATTATTTAATATTTATATTTCAGTACCTCTGTAGATGCCAGTAGATTCCTGAAACTCTTATCAGAAGCATCATGTAGGCTGCTTGCAAAGCTGACTCATTTTAGCTGTTCACTTGTTTACAGATAAATATGAATATTGTTTTTTTGCATGTCAGCACAGATAGGTAAAAAATTAGTCAGATGTACATTCTTAAAGCATATATATATATAGACACACACATACTTACCTTTTTTTAGTAGATTTATTAAATGTTACTTATCCCCACCCCCTCTTGTCCTATTTTTTTTTTGTGACTGGTATGGCAAAGAGGAATGACAAGAGCTAAAAAAGAGATAAGGAAATGATCTTATCAGTCAGCCCAGAGATGGCATTTCCTGAGTGCTATTTTGCAATTGTTGCATGGAATAAAACTGCAGATATGTAATAAGTATATAATAAATTTATGAAAAAAAATTCAGTGGTTTGTCTTTTAACACCTGATATCCAGCTGCAACTTACTCTTGTCCACTTCAGTCAGTGTAGTTGTGGATAAGGACTACAATAAATTAATTGAAATGAAATAAATGTTTCCTTTCGTTATATGACATAGAATTTATGTATGTATTCATTATCTAATTCAAATATAGTTTGATTTTTGAGTGTCGTGAACAGAAATAATCATCGCAGCTTTTTTTTTTTTTTAATATGGTATGTCCTTTTCCAGTTTTTAAAGTTTTCTTTTAAAATTCCATGTAAATATCTTACTGTGCTGCACCCAGCAAGTACCTGCATGTGTGCAATTTTCTGTAGATTGCTAAACCAATGATAAATCTGACTAAAGTTGACTGAATTGTATAAAAACCCCAAACCCACAACCAAATATATGCACTAATTTGAATTCCATAGGAAATTTTAATTCAATCATGTTTGCTGCCCTTTTATGCCTTCTGTTTGTGAACACTTAAAAACTTGATTCTTGATGCTGAGATCATTTCAGGAACACTTAAGACTGAAGATTTTATTAAATAAATGTGTATTTTGGTAGTAACAGGGTGAGATTCCCTTTGTCCTTTTGTATAAAGCTTGTGATGATATTGTGGAATAATGCTTGTCTTTATAAAGAGATGGCTGATGTAGGACTTGACCTAGAAGAGGGCCTTTCATGGTAAAATTCAGTAGTCTTACACCTGCTGGGGAAGACTTCCCTACTTGAGAAGTAAAGCTGATAGATTTTCATAGGAATGTTACAAAGTGTATTTGGTGTACTTGAAAATGACCAGTATTTTCAGAAAAGGGTTTCTTCTGCAATAGCACTTGGCAGAAGTCAAAAGAGGATTGCACAGTCTGGAGAAAGGAGTTGATAGCAGCTCAGCATACAGTGCTTTGGTAATTTTTTTTGGAGCAGTACGTTTAGTTGGCTTTTGACCTGGTGTCCTCCTAAATCAACATTAGAGGTCAGACAGATAAATAAGAGAAATTTGATGCACTGGTAATTAAGAAGGTATTCTGATTCAGGGCAGTAACTTAGAGGAAATGAATGCAACCAGGCAGATACAAACAGAGGGGAGAGCCTTTCCAAAGCTACTCCAACAACCTTTGAGCTCTGCTTCTGCAGAGTACAGTACTTTGTCCACTGTGGAGGGAAGGCTGGTTTAGTTCTCCCTCCACTTTTGTTTTCAGTGTAGAGTCACTGCAGTAATCTCTGTTCAAAAGATGTTAGGGACATAGCAGAACTTGCTGCAAGTAAGGAGGATTGCCCACACTATTTTTATGTGTGGGTTTTATTTCCATGACAAACATTGACCCAAGCTGGACAGCACTGGTAGCTGATAGATTAAGACAGGGCAGATCCTGAAGGAAAGAGTTCCTTTCAAGAGATGGGGTTTTGACAAGTGTCAAGTCAAGGAATTTCATCTTTAATGTAATGGAGACTTGGAAGTTCTTCCTAGGCAGCTGGGAAGGTGAAAATCTGCTGAAGAGTCCAAAGCCAGCAAAGCAATGGGTTAAGGGCAGCATCAAGCTGGATAGAACATAAATAGACACAGTAATGAATTTATGAGTAAAATAGCCGCTGACTGTAGTACACATTCTCTTACTTAAGTCAGCAATTACATTGGAAGATAGCAGATATTATATTTATAAAAAGCCTGCATAATAACCTGGAGAATTACAGAGCAGTAAGACTTCAGTTCCTGGCAACTTAACTGATAGGATGATTAAAAATACAGAAGCTATAAAAAATCTCAGAAACACAGAGTTTGATGATACTGTAGGGGGAAAAAAAGACAAAAATTTTGTAAAGGATTATTGTACCTCACTAGTTCCTTAAATGCATAAATGATACAGTAGATGAATTAAAAACAGTTGATAAAGTATATTTCTGCACATAATCACTGATACTTCTTGCAGTGACAGCTAAGGAAACAAAAGGCTGGAATTTCCCTAGAAAGGTGGTGAGAGGATATAGAAGTCTGAGATTCAAGTATTACTTCTGAATCAGTGCAGAAGATAGATTTGATCTTACATTCTCTGTATGCAAAATAACTCTCAAAATTGGTGGATTTCTGAGATCCCAAGGAGTGAATTTTTTGTTCCCTTTGTTCTGATAGGATTTACAGTGCCTGGCAGAATGCCTGCTTCAGCTGAATTGATGCCTAAACCCCACCCATTTCCTCTGTTTCACTGCTTAGCGGTGTCACATTCAGCCAGCTTTGGGAATCTCTTTAGCTGCATATTAATTGAATGCAAGTATTCCATTAGGCATCAGGGCATGTCTGAGTTAGGCATAGTAACACTTTAGTATCTTTGATATTCTGAGCAGACTAATACTCTGAGAAAGTAGCATCTTCTGTGGATAAAAGAGTACAAAGCAGAAGGGAAAAAAAGGAGTTAATTTTCCTCGGGAAAAAATAACCTTTGGAGTATCTCAGATTCCAGTTTATGAGTGGAAGTTGGTCTTTTTATTAATCATTTGGAAAATGGAAGACCAATGATGTATTAAATTATAAATATGCTCCAAGTTAATTTAATTAAGTTGAAGAAATGTAGACAAACTTCAGGTGGAACTAGCAAAGCTGGCAGCAAAATTGCCACAATGGCAGGACAATATCAGTGTTGATTTAAAAGTGGTGATCCCTAAATTATTTTATGCCACAGGACTGTTATCACACCTTCAGTTTTGTCATAGATGGCTTTCAAAATTGTGAGTCCAGTGAAGCATCTCAAATGAGTAATGAGGTATAGATGAAAAAATCAGAAAAGTTCAGAAAAAAATTCAATAATTAAATGAGTACTAGTAAAGACATGCACTTTTTCTCATCAGATTTTTAAAGGAGGAATTAGTACTGTTTGATACACTCCTATGGACAGTCCACAGCCTAGTTTTCATGGTTTAGCAGAACTCCATGGAAACCACAAGAATTTGGTTTGGGATCTCTTGGCCTAAGAAAGCACTAAATATTGAAAGATACAATTGCGAGTATTTTTACAACTTAGTGGTTTCAAAACCCAGTACCTTGGGAAATTTCTTATAGAGGTGAAGGCTTTTGTGCAATAACTGCAAGAGTTCTGAGGCTTGCTCTTTTAAGAATTTTTTTAATGACTTCTTACAGATCCCAGCAGTTATCCACAAATATCCAGGAATACAAAGATGATAGGAACAAAAAGAAAAGCCCAGTAAAGGTTTCTAAAGGATCCTTTAGTTAAAAACACTGATGATTAGGATTAGAGCAATTGTACCTAAGCTTGTGATAAAGTATCTTTTGCATTTCATGCCATAGTTATTTTTAGCATCATTACTTTGTTTTTCAGTTTGAACACACGCCCTTTGTTTTCACTTAAGTTGGAAAGGAACACATTCTGGAGTAATTAGAACACTACTGCCCTTTTCAGCTTTAGTGTTCCCTTTATTCTTATAGTTAAAAAAAAATCAAACTAGTAGACTTCAGAGCCTTGGTGGGTGCTTGGGCTGGGAAAAGCAGCAGGGAAGCAATACACTTAATGTGGCAAAAGGTGAGATAGCAAACTTTTCTGTACCCTGGGTACTGTGTATTAATCTCCTGATAACTGCTTTCACATTTGAACCTGCTGTCTCTTATGTGAGATCTAGCAATCTTTGCTTTTTTCTGTTCTAGGAGCAATTTTCTGAATCATTAATTTTTCAGTGGCCAGGCTTCAATTAGCTTAATCAGGCATTGATGAGATTTCTCAAGTCCCTGGCATTTATTTTCCACCTTGCCTATATGGTTCCTTGACTCCATTACCTGATTGTTCACTTATTGCATATAAGCTTGATTCCTCTCCATTAACATTCCCTAATGAGAGGTCTCCTTAGCCATCCAGCTAGCCACTTTCATTAGTGATGGTGGCAATTCATGGTGAAGGCCAGTTTCTACTGCCCTTGCAAAAGAGGATATGTTCTCCCAAGTTGCATCACGATATCAGCAATTTACTCTTAGATGAAGGTGCTGCTTATGAACAGTTTTGACCCAAAGGAAAAATAATTCATTCCAGATTTATTTGGAATATGTTTCATATTTTGTTTAAAAAGTTGTAAAATTGTAGAAAATGAAGGAAGCAAACCACTAATTTTTTCAAAGCATACTTAATGCAAATCTATTTTTCTTTAATTCCTGCTTTCTTAGTGTCTAGCCTGACATATTAAAATACATTTCCATAACTAGTGCTCCTGATTTCTGAGGGAGTTTTATAATCAAGGCTGGTGTAAGGCATATGTAGGCTCAAGTCTCCAGAGATGCACCCGTGCCCTGTTCCTAATACCAGTGGCTCAGCAGTAACAGCTTGTGTGCAGACTCATTCCTCAGGATACATATTTTTGGGAAGTGTGAGCATGCAGCAAGACAGGTGAAGACCGAGGCTGGAGGTGAGGGATAGGACAGAGCTGGAAAATGGGACTTCAGGCTCAGGTGAATTTTTTCTAGGTGGAAAACCACTTTCTTTTCTCTAAATTCTACTGAGGTTCTCACATTGTCTGTGGTCAGCTCTGTTCATTACATTTTGTATTTGCAAATTATGTCTTCTAAAGACACAGACTTCTTTTTGAACTTCTCTTTTTAAGTCATGTATCTACATTATATTGAACTAGAAAAACTTGAATGTAAATGAGCTTGTGCTGAAATCAATAGCAGAAAAGTTTTAATAGCACAGTTTTAAGAACTTAATGTAATATATTCTAATTAAAAACTCTAATAAATATTTTGTAACAATAAAAAAAAACATGGAATCAGATCTTCAAACTTTTTTTTTTTTTTTTTTGCTACAGGTTCTTTGAGTTAGGAGAGTTGCTAAAATTCCCTTTTCTTTATAACCAAACTGAAGTTGTTTAACTTCAGTTTTATGAGTCAACATTTCTGAAAAAAATTACATTTTGCCAGGTAGCTTCTAACCTACTCTGATCTTCACACACTTATATAATTAAATATATGATTTGTCTTATCACAGTCCTAGGACATATGGGTGCTTTCTAATTTAGATGATAAAGAATAAAAAGAGATCCTTTCAAGGTTTAATGTTCGATTTTTTAGAGACTGTTCTCAGAAATATTCTGAGCATCAGCTTCAGCTTTTCGGTCAAAAATGTTAGCAGAAAAAAATTGTAAAGAGCAATTAATGATGCCTTTTTTCTTAACAAGTAGTTGCAACAGTGATTATATTCAGTGTGAGACTATTCTGAAGTTAATTTCTTCTTTTTCTGCTCTGTTTTAAAGATTCATTGTGATTTGCTGGATTTTTAGACAAGGAGAGAGCTCTCTTATTTTTCTTATTCACTTTGTTGCTTATGCTCCATGTCCTTATAATGCCCCAAAACTGTAGCCATTTACTTAAGAAATATAAAATGTGGGAGGTTTAATATGTGTTATGTCTTGATATTATTCTAAAATTATACTTTAGGGGATTAAAATCTCACATATATGAGAAATATTCTTTGGCGTTCTCTAAACATCCTCCCTCCCCATTTTGAATCTTCCCCTCCCTTTTGAATCAGAGGTCCCCTTCAGCACAGAAATTTTCATGTATCTAAGGCTGTCTTTCTATAGAAACTACAGTCTTCTGTGATGAAAAAAAACTTTGAAAATATCTGACAGTTCATCTCTGCAATTAGTAATTTTCAATTACTACATTCAGAATGGCAAGGGGAATTAACATATAAGTATCTCAGAAATCCCATCCAGTATCATCACTTCTTCAGTTTTTGTCATTCACTGTCTCTGAGGTTTTTGGGCTTATTGGGACCACTTTGGGGGCACTCAGTTTGGACCTTTATCTTTTCTAACTGGTGAAATCCATTGCTGGTTCATTGCATTACTTGGGCAGTTAATAATGCTCCATGAAAGATTGCTAGAAAGCGGTACTTTGTCAACAGCAGAGGCAATGATGTGGGGCTCAGGCTGCTCCAGAATTGATGGCACACCTCTGACAACCTTGCCAGCTTTCCAAGCATGTTTCATTTTCAGTTTTGCAGCTGGAGGTTATTGATGGAGTATGGGTAAAATGGCATGTTCAACAGAGATTCTTTCAGGTGTAGCTTTACATGCTTCGCCCAGCTAACCACCCTAGCACAAAGCGAATGTGAAAATGGTTGCCCTGAGGTGCTTTTTTGTCTTTCTTGAACGGTCTTGGAGGACACTGTTGGGTGCTATACTTCAGTGTGCTTTCTACAGGGGTATTTTAGGTGTCAGTTTAGAAATCACTCAACTCCTGTATATGCATAAAATAATGTGCTTGGTGAAGGGAGAAGTGATAGTCCTTGGTGGGCAGTGCTTGTTAGACTCCTTGCCTAGTTCTGGCTAGTGAGAAAACTGCTGCAGCACGCGTCCCCTCATTTGTTTTTCCTGCTGATAAGGCAAACAGGCCTATTTATTTCAGATCTTCATGTTGCAACACCTTTTTACCTTCTGAGTGGTGCACGGAAGTGTTGCTCCAACAAGCAATACCTTGAGTTCTCAAAACAGACCTTATCACCGCTGCTTGTTTTATTGAAGTGGGTTCTTAAGGAAGTCCTATGACAACCTGTTGCTGAAAGTGCAGAAATTCTGACTAAAGATGAAGTTATTTGTTTTAATTAGATAAAAGGACCAGAATCATAGTAACATTTTCATAAAAGTTCATTTCTGTTTTTCATCAAAGGTTTCTTTCCAATGAAATTTTCTTAGAGGCAGAGATTAGATCTATGTAAATTTAGGTGCTTAACTAAGTTGCCAAAGACCGAAGCTTAAGTTTTTTGGATTCTCCTGCAGTCAAGGGAGAGAGATGGGCAAATCTTGAAGGACTTTAAGTTTGGTTTGTGTGGGCTGGGCTGCACATTGAAGCAACTTGTCTTTCTCCATTGCCTATAGACAACAGATACAAGAGCTGAGTGATTTGGGAGCTTGTGAAAATAAACTTAGATGAAGCGCAGAAATTTGGAGGGAAGAATCTGGACATAAGCATCTTTACTGCAATGTGAATGGGTTGGCCAGACCTCCAATTGTCCCATTTGGTCTGCTTCAGGGAATGGACCTGACTTAGGTTGGAAGGTAGTGAGCTAACAAGCGAAGCTGTATGTTGCAGAAATGACCCAGGAAATATTTATAACTATTAAGCAAATCTGCTTCTGCTAGAGAGACAGCTGTAGGTGAAAGACTTAATCTATCTCAAAGGGTTAGGTGTTGAGAATTTTATTCCTTAATACTTTTTTCTTTCAAGAGAAAAAAAATCAGAAGCCAAGAGCTGGTCAAAATCCCAATACCTCCTTATCCCTAAATATTTTGAAGTACCTTGAACACAAAATTCATTGCTGAAATTCAGTGCTGTATAAAACAAGAGGTTTACAATGTAAGTGCTTCACATGCATTAGTTCTTATTTTGCCTTTAAAAAAATAGCAAATCAATGATGAGTTATGATAAAAATATATGTGAGTATTGTAATGATGGGCATTAATGCTCTGAAATAGAAATTAATGCATACCTTATTAACTGTTTCCAGCCTATATTATGATTAGAAAAAGAAAGCCATATATTCTTTCTAGAAATTAAAATAAATGTGGTACAACTTGTGCAGTATCTAAATGGAAAAATTAGACAGTGAAGAGTACAGTTGCATATTTGTTGTATAAGTGCATAAAGAGAATACATTATATCATGAGGTGTTTTTTCAGTGTCAATTTGGGGCAGCCACGTGATTAAAATTATTTTAATGATTAAAATATAGTGAGTCATCTCTTGCTGGTATGAATGGTACCCTAGAACTTTGCACTTTGTACATGAAATATGAAGCATGTATTGTACCAACAGAAAAAATAATTTCAAAGCAGTTACACTAAAAAAATTGGAAAAAAAATTTCTTTTTGCTTGTAAACTCTGGTACTTTCCACCTGTACATTTATCCAAAGCCTTTGAGGCAGCCATAAAAATTAACTTTAAAATATTATGAGTTTGAAATTTGGTATTTCAAGGAGTTTTAAGAGATAAATGCAATTGCAAGGATCTCTTGGGAAAGAAAGGGTTTCTCCTTTTCTCCTTTCATTTACCTTTACTACTTTACAAGGCTGGAAAATTTTCAGGCTCCAAGTTATGATTTTTATTAATATACAATTTCTCTGGTATATATATATATATATATATAGTCTGCCTTTGCCCTTAGAAGTAATTTGTGTATGTAGAAAATGAAAGATTTTTGGAACTTCTTTTTACCCTAAAATATTAAAATAAGTCACAGAGAGCAGGATTAATATTCAGAGCTCAAAGGTCCTTGATAAAGGTATTTTTTTTACACAGTTAATTTCTCATGTGTCTTTTACTGAATGTGCTATTTTTCCATGCCACTCTACAGAGACAGCTGGGTAAATTTATTGGATAGTGAGTGTAGGAATTTCTGCAGATGGAGAAATATTTCTCCTGGCCGATTGATTTGAAAAGAAAGTGGTTTGTCAGTGTGCAAATGCATCTGGAGGAGGAAGGGTAAAGGAATGAATGAGAGGTCAGTCAGGACAATCATAAGTGAATCAAACAAATATGTACTTGTGCTCAGGCTGTGTAGACCTGGCTGAGTATTCATTGTTCTCATGAATATTACACTGGACTGAAATTTTCCTGAAGAATATTGGAAAATGTTGATTCAGTGAAACCAAATCTTTTTATAGACACATGCATAGTTTTACTTGGATTTGGCTGGGAATATTTTTAGGTATTAGGAGAGAATTAGGGTGGCAGGGTACACCAGCATCTTCACTGGAATAATGCACTGGCTGAGGCACCTGCTGTGGACGTGGGCAAGAAAATGCAGAGTTACCCTGTGGGCCCACCTGGCTGGAGCAGGTGAACCTCACCCCTTTGCCTGGTGTAATTTCCCCACCGTGCTGGCACTGCACAAGGAGGCTGTGCTCATTGTGAGCTTTATAACTGAGACCACTTTTAACAGATTCGTATGGGGTGGGGTTTTTTTGTGTGGGTTTTTTTTTTGTGTTTTTGTTTCACTTTGTTTTGTAATCTGGAAAGATATTCTTGATTGAAATTTCAGAGAAAGAAATTTCAATTTATTTTTGCAATGTATCCTTGAATCCCCATATTTGCTTTTAGTCCCACTGCATATTTAAGCTCCTTCACTTAAGAGAGTACTATTTGATAAGTAAATCTCTATCTATATTCCTCTCAGTATGCTGCTGCTTCCTTTTGATTCCTCCTTTTGTGTTCTCATACTTCTGTACTCTGCCATAGATCCTCTGGACCTGAGGTAGCCTCCTTTTCCAATACCCCTGTTTTCCCTAAAACCCCTGATCCAAACACTCCTTAACTGTCTTTTCTTTCAGCTGCAATTATTTCCTTGCACGGCTCTTCTTTGTTGTACAGATGAGTTCTAGTTTTGTAGCTGGATTTTTTCTTTCAGAGATGCTCTTTTAAGATATCCATAAAGTTTTAAAGGTTTAAAGGCCAAACTTGAGAGGAAGATCTGGTAAGGGTGCAAGAAACTTTGCTATTCTTTCCTTTACCCCAATTTTTTCTTCTTAAAATATTTTTTCTTTTGCAGCTTTGCTCCATGAATAGAAGCCCCTGGGGGCCTGTTTATCCAGTCACCCCCTATTCGTGCACATTTGGGGTGCAATAAAATGGACTCCAGATACCATCAGATCCTTCTGTTGGGTAAAAGTCTGACTAATGTTATTTTGATAAAAACCAAAGACCCCCTCCCCCTTCCCCCCAAGGGATTCTGCATTTATTTTATGCTTTTAAATTGAACAGAAAGGAGACATAATTTCATTTAGCTGGTCTTTGGAAGGCTGGGAAAGGTGGGGTGTAGTGCTGGAGCACCCTTTTTTTCACAGTAACAATTCCCCGTGCCTCTCTTCCTCCCCAGGCACAGAGCGGCACATAGGCAAACAACAGTCTACCGGCAACCTGGTTACCACTGCGAGCAACTACAGCTTTTTGTTTAACTGTATAATTGCTCTCTCGGTGGGTTGTGGGTTTTCTTTTCCCCATCTCCATTTGTTTTCTTAATAACTACGACCAGTACATTTAAATGATCCTTTTCCTCTTTTTTTTTTTTTCCTTTCTTTTTTTTTTTTTTATTTTATAACTAAGAACTAGNATACCGGATGTAACAAGATATGCCGCTAAAAACATTAATCATAGTAAAACTAATTAAAAACTGAAAAGTTTCTGTGCATTCCAAGCACTAGGGGTGGGAGGGGGTGGGGAGGCCTTTGGTCTGAGCACTGGCGTTTCCTGAGGCAAGCAAATGCCTGACACATGAGAATTCCAAAATGTAGCAAAACAGTGCCTGCATATTTGGCAGGAATCACCACCAGTTCAGGTCAGTGTCTGTTTCAGCAAAAGGCTGCATGTTAACAGAGGAAAATAATTCAGGGGAAAATGGGAGGAACAACATGTGACATTTGGTAAGAGCAGCACTTGCGTTACCCAAGGCGCACCACTCTCTATAAACACTTCCTCCGGTGCCAGTGCCTTAGGACGCATTTTTTCGGATTGGAGTGGGGGGAGGCAGCGGGAGGGGTGAGGGGGAGGTCAGGGCTTTCAAGCTGCTGGGATAGGAACGAGCTAGGGTTTTTTTCCCCTCTTTTTAAAAAAAACTTATTATTTTTACATGTTGAGTGCCATGAATGTTTTAAGGAGACATCAGTGAATCTGTAGCTGAAAAGATGGGCCAGCAGTGCTACAGGACACCAATCCCCAAAGCAGTGGGAAGGTGGGGAAGAGAAGGGGCAAGGCTGCAGGGAAGGGAGTGCAAATACTGGGGCTCTGCAGTGCAATCTCAGAACACCAGATGCAGGGGAGGCCAGCTAGGAAGGGTGGGTGACTCTCTGAAGCCCCAGCACCTCACCTTGCTTCCACCTTGGGGCTCCGTAAGCCCATGCCATGGATCTTGGTCATTGGTCCCCAGTGTTGGGATGGGACAACCCCTGTCCACTTAGGGACATCATCTGACTCCCCCAATTAATTTAGAAGCAAACCCATTTTTTTAACCCTTTCCTACTGAAAGCAAGAGTAGGTCATTAAGATTTAAAATACTGTTTTGGTCATTGTCTTCTTACTTCTTTCTTGAATGTCGGCACCTTAAGCTGCCTTTGTTGTTGAGGAACTTGCTATTTCTTCAGAGATAGGGCTGGCTCACTTGTTATTGTAACACTTCTTGGTGATAAAGTTCAGTCTAAAAATTAAGCAGCTGCAATGTTGCAGCACAAATTAGTTTAATGTAAGCAGTCAGGAGCAGCTGTTTGGCTCGGGACTCCGCTCCGGCGGTGGGGGAAGGGCGCTGTGATGCTGACAGTGTTTTTTTCTCTACATAAAAATTTTCGGCTGTTGCAGCTTTTGTGCCGATCATGTGACAGTGTCCCCAGGCAGATAATTTATTTCTGTAGCTTTCATGAGCAATCATTAACCTCCAGACACTGAGCTTGCTTTCTGCTTTGTGGCATTTGTTGGGTTTTTTTTTGTATCCTAACTAGTTTAATTCACAGAGTGTCAGGAGAAAATTACAACCAATTTATAATAGACTGTAACGCATAATACTTATGTTTCTATTAAAACAGACCTTGCTTACAAGACTATTCTTATGGCTTAGCTTGTGTTCATGGATCAGAATAATTATTTTCAGTGATGTAAGTGCAGCTGTCATCATGATACTCCCATAGTGTCTTATTCTGAATGCAAAGCCCTTCAGAGTCCTGATTTGGGACCACCCTTTCGAATTCCCCCTTTGCTGGAGACACTGCGAAGTTTATTGAGATGCAACAGGCTTGGGAGAAAGGGCACAGCATTTATTCTGGTGATTGCTATTCTCCCACCATGACCGGCTGCTGAACAGGTATTAAGCGCCATAGAAAGTGTGTCTAGGGGAGAGGCGAGGCATTACTGATAACAATTACAGCTCGAGTCTGGGCTAACTTAGTCTGGCATTTCAGAGCAGGCTCAGACGACAGGATTGGATCACAAAGCAGTTGTGACTGTCAGAAAAAGACTTAATTTTCATTCCTGTCCATTTTGTTACAGTAAGGGAAACAATAAATTTTGTGACTTTGTCAAGGTTCCTGAAGACATAAATGTCAGGGTAGGAATTTCCCTTTCCCTGATCCCTTTCCCCAAGTCTTGTGCTTTTTGTCTAGGGAAGGTGACAAAAGAGTGAAAAATACAGTCTTTGACAAAAGAACTAAAAAAATAAGCAATAAAAAAAGTGGGAGGTGAGTGGGGGCGGGGAAGAGAAATAATAAAAAGAGCTGAAAGCCAGGGTGACTACTGACTTACTGTGAATATAATTTTCCTTCAGATCTGAATGTGATTTTTGCTTTTGTTCACCACCTCTCTGCCTTATCTTAATTGTTTTTTTTTCTAACTGGTCGTTCACTAGCACTGGAAAGTTCATCTTTTTTGTACCAGAGAGCAAGATATTATGTTTCTAAAAGCCTCTGAATAGGTGTAATCCAGACATGCATATTCCTTAGTTTATTTTTTATACCTTTTGCCGTAGTGGAATCAGACATTTGTGATAGAAGTGCTCCCAACATAATGTTGCAGATTCAATGGACAAGACAGACACAGGGTGGAAGAGGACAAACAAGGAGAAATAAAAAGGTATTTCCAATGCCCCAAGGATAAAAAGAGACTTTATCATAATCTGTCAATGAAAGAGCAGTACCATCCAGATAGTTCAACAATTCCTTTATTTCCTTAGGACTCAAATGAATCTTTGTCCATCCTATGATTGCCCATTAACTTATGAAAAAGGCAGGTAACCGGAAGAAGACCAAAATATATGCTTAGTCTGAGATGTGACAGTAGTACATGCTGTACCATCTTGTAAAACATACAAATGGGTGGATGGATTTTTTGCTGTCAGTGTCAGGAAAAATACTGCTTCCTCATTAGTTAAAAATAATGTCTGAAACTGGTGTTTAACTGATGCTAGGTTTCTGTGTGGAAAGATGAATGAATGAGTAGCACTGTTTGAAACCTCCATCTTTCAAAATGTTTAATGAAAATGAAGGCACAACATATGGTAAATGTGGACTGAAATCAGGAATGAAAAAGCAGAAGCCTGGGATGCACACTGAAGGGCAAACGGGACTATGGAGGAACTTGGTGTTGTGTTACATATAGAAGTGAGTAACATTTCTGGATGTATTAGAGTGATTTAGGAGTTATCATCCCATTGACTTTTGACTAGAGTCAGGATGTAACTGCCTAAGTCAATTCTGAATGGGAATTAGATTTCTAAGTCATTTTAAGGTGCTTTTGAAATTTTTAGCTCTAATCCCAGGTTGATTAATTTGTAACAAGGTGATTCATTCGTATCTTTCTTGTCTTCAGAAGCCTGAATGACACATTTAAGATGCACTCTAAAAGCACAGGTAATAGTCAGAGTGCTACCTCAGCGACTTTGAAAGACAATTGATTAATTTGAATTCATGCTTTTATTCACACTTTTAGAGGATTTTGAAATTAGTAATAGCACTTTGGAGCTGCTTGGTTTGAACTGTCACTTCTATGCCCTTGCCTTCATAAAGTCTTTCCTATATTTTTCTTTCTTTTTTCTTTTTCCTGAAAATTGTCCCTATCCCTCCCCATTGCTAACAGCAGTGCAACCTCTCTGGTCACCCAAAAGCAGGAGTTCTAAGACAGTAGCTACTTTGCTGCATGGAATGGCTGAGTAGCTTTAGACAAAACAGTGTCCAGGAACCTGCTGTGAGCTTGTCTCTAGTAGTTTGCACTGGGAAGTACAGGTACTTTTGCTGGAGCTGCCCTACAGTGAGCAATGATGGGAGGAGGGGCTGGTTAGAGAGTTAATAGGACAAGGCTTTCATCAAGCAAATTCAAGCCACCTAACTTGGTAATTTGTCCAAAACTAAAGAAAAGACTGATCTCTTTGGTATTTCACCAGATTTTATTAGAATCTTGCTAAGAACATACTGTAGTGTCTTATGAACGTAATTATTTTTGTTATTACTGTCCTAATCTATTGTTGAAAAGCTGAGGCTGTAGTCATAATGGTATAGATTTGGTCAAGACATTATATAAATCTATATATACTGCTGTCTTACATCAGCAACATTATTGCACAGGTCAATTTGCATTACTCCTATGAGCCTCTGTGTTTTGGGGTGTAACTGATGACACAAAATCCTTTCTGGAGTGAAAGGAAGACTGCCAAGCCTTGCTGTGGGACTTCTCGAAAACATTAGTGCTTACCAGAAGCAAATCTAAATATTTGACTTGACTGTACTTTCAGAATTGAAGGATCTGATGATCACAACAACTTCACTTTCATCCCCTGATACGACTACAACAAAACAGACGTCTCAAATTAATTTAGAAGTCAATGGCTGGTATTTACTCTTTGGAGTAAGGAAACCTGGGTTTGCTTACATGTCTTCAAGGAGAAAAGTGGAGTGGAAGGACTGATGCAATACAAGTTTGATTTATGGACTAATATCACCAACTTTTGACTGTGGAAATTATTTTGTGGAATGATTTGTTTCATGCAGCTTCAAAGTAATCTCCCTGAGAGCTAGGAAGTCACCTAAGTTTTCTGTGCTGCAGGCTGGAGAGAATCAAGATCCCAGGGAGCTCTCCCACATTTTTTCCAGTGTCAGTAGTTTCAACCACTACACATCTTTGGATGTAAGGATTCCTAAAAGGTCCAATGAAATACTGGGGACATTTGAATACCAGAGAAAACACGCCTCCAAAAGCATACTCTAAAGCTCCCTACTCTCAGTCACACATGTGAAGGAGAAAAGTAAAACTTCATCACAGTCTTAGCTGCAGCATCTAGGCTGTTTTTTTTTCCTGAGTCCCTTGTCTGGAAAAAAGTGCTGCACATCATTGATCCTTGAGGAATGGAATGCTTTACATTGAGAGCAACCCTTGCAGGCACTTCTGCCTCCCTTCCTTCTCTGTAGCCCTGAACCGTAGAGGGTGTATCCAAAAGATCTAAAGACTACCGTGAATTTTACCACCATCAGTTCCCTGAACTTGCTTTTTTAAAAATAAACTGGCAAAACATGAATGTGTATATAATACTTAAACATATTCTACTAAAACAGACCCCAGACTGTGCACCATGCTCTCAGGAGAGAATGATAAAGCAGGTTGATTTGTGCAGTAATAGACAGAGCTAGGAAATGGTGAAAACACAGGGTGAGAATGTGTATGGAGGATAGTAAACCTGCTCTTTGAGGGCTTGAACTGGTAAATTTCTTTCCCTTGCATTTTTCACTGCTTAAAGAGAGGGAAAACAACAAACACCCTCAAAATGCAAAACCACAAGATAAAACCCTAACCCAAAACCCTGCAGAGGAAATGAAACCGCAAGAACATTTTTCACACCAGCTAATTTCAAGGGTCTGCTATATACACAGCAAGCCTAGGAAATTCACAGGTGCACTATATCATTCTCCAGAATGCATTGAGCTTTTTCTCTCTTGATATACACACGTGTGCTTTAATGTAGTTTTAACCATTTCTGTGTTTTCACTTTGATTTTTTTACCACGTGTAATCCACACATTCTTCTCACTGCCATGCAGCTGACTAGACCCAGAGGTTTCACAGTGGAGTAATCTGTCATCCCAGAATGTGTAAAATGTAGGGAAGGTTGAGCAGAATGAATTTATTTTCACAAGAATAAGGGACCGTCTTTATTTTATCAAGGACTTGTAGTTTACAAATCATCAGAGTTTCATTTTATATGTACTGCAAAACATAAAAGAAGGGAGGAGTTAGCCAGAAACAGGAAGAAAGGATCTAGAAATGTATTTTGACAGTTAAAATTAGCACTGAAAATCACCACTGAAAATTAGCAACACAGAAAAAACAATGGCATAGTAACCAGAAGCAATGCAGAAGGTTCTGGGGAGACCTCATTGTGGCCTTCCAGTACTTAAAGGAGGCTTGTAAAATAGAGCAGGACTTTTTACACAGGCAGACAGTGATAGGACAAGAGGAACAGTTTTAAACTAAAAGAGGAGAGATTTAGATTAGATGTTAAAAAGAAATTCTTCACCCAAAGGACAGTGATGCACTAGGGAAGCTGTGGGTGACCCATCCCTGCGGGAGTTCAAGGCCAGGTTGCATGGGGCTGTGAACAACCTGATCTAGTGGAAGGTGTTCCTGCCCATGGCAGGGGATTGGAACCAGAGGGTTCCTACCCAGACTAAGGGTAACTGGTCCTAGGAGTCTTGCTACAGGCATGAATATTTTGTCCTATTTTTTATTTTTCCCTCTTGAGAATAATTGTCAGCTTGAAAGAAGGTGTCATGGTGAGACTGATATCCTTTTATGGAGAATATGTTTCAAAGAAAAGGATAAATATCTCAGAGAAACAGCAGCAAACATCTTTATAATTTCATTAGCTCAATTTAAAGTTAATATTAAGCTCCTGAAGTGTGTTTATTCATTTGTTTGCTGGCAGTCTGTTTGCACATTCTCCCTGCTTAACACTGGTTTGAAAACTTGTATTTTTTTCATGTGTTTTCCTCATGTTTTCTGAGGTAAAATAAACAGACAATTTTCAGTAAAACTTTCATTTTCTTTACAGGTGATTGAATGTTACAGGTGTTAGATACCTGAGAATGGGTGAAAATAGAGGGGCAAGGTGCATAATATTAGTTAATATTATTTAAGTGCCTACACAGTTTTCTCTTGCTACACTGTCTACTTCACATCATCATCAATATTATTTAATTGTCTCTTCCACAAATGCCTTCTCCCAGAGACAGTGAAATATCTAAAATATAGCTAAATGGGGAAAAATTCCTCGAATCTCCCAATTAGAGAAATTTCAGAGGGAGGTATAAATAGAGCATAATTGAGACTTAACTGGTACATATCATGTTGTGACCTTTTGCAGAGAACACAATCACCCTTAGCTAACTATTTGAGCAAAGATATGCCTGGTACTAGTCCTGTAGTAAATAAAAGACATTCCTTCCCTTTAAATGTGAACTACTACGTGATTTGCAGCTCCAGCACGTCACTTCAGTTTTCTTGGGAGGGAAGAATCTTGTGTCTGTAAGCTGCTTTTTAAGTGCTTAAATGGATTTGAGAAGTAGGCAGCCATATACTTTGGGGGGAAAAAGGATTCCCTGAGAAAAAAATTGATTTTCAGATTACCCATTCAGAATTTAAACGCAATTCTCTTTGTGTGCTCAATATGTGGTAAAAATAGCCAATGCTACTCTGAGTTTACATCCAATTTCTTCACTGGAGCTCAGATTTAGCCCAGCCTTGGGAAAGAAATATATATATGAAAAGAAATGATGGAATTTGACGTAATACAGAAATAGTCCAACCAAGTGTAACTAGAAATAAGGGGATGAATGTGAACAAAGAAGAAATCCATGCTGATAATGAGGAAAAATTTCATAGCAGTGAGGTCCGTTAGTCTGCTGAATGGTCTCCCAAGGGAACGAGTTGAACCCTCGTTGTTTCAGTTATTTTTAAAATGAATAAAACCGTCAAAATTCTTGCAAGGAGACACTCTTAATTAACAAGAAGACAGGAAAAATGACCTAATGGGTCTTTTTTTTCATCTCCTTGGTTCATGACTATTATTGTAGGCAAAACCAGGTTTGGCAATAAAATTACGCATTTCAAATTTTCACTGCAGTTTTGCAGCACTCTATCTCCATAATAATAACAGTACTTGCCCACTTTTCATTTCCTTGTAAAAACTTTTGTGTCTCTTCCTTCAAAGAGGGCTATTTTGTAGCCCTCTGACTAAAAACAGTTATCAGATAGCCTAACTTACTTTAAATAATACTGCTTGTAATAAATATTTGGACCTTGTGCCTCCTAATTTTCATCAAGAACTCTTCAGTTGGACCTCAAGTCCAGGGTCACAGTACTGGGCAAAATGTCACTGCCTGTATCTGTGGGTCATCCTAAATAAGGGTCTGCTTGTACAGCCAAGTGTTGGGCTTTTGTTGATTTCCACAAACGTAAATTATGAAGGCATGACATGCAGCATATCTTTGTGATCAGTAGTTATGGCTCCTTATATGATTTCAACACTTTTCCCATTTCCATTGAAACCAGTCTTTGACCTGGAGTGTTTTCACACTAGCAAGAGGCCCTGACCGAGGTGATTCCTGCTCCTCTGTTCAGGCATCTCCAGTACCCATCAATGCCCTGCATTCCTTCCCTTGTTTTCAGAAGCCCCACATAGACTTATACATTGAACTGGCTGAAAAAAATGGTAACTCAGCAAAAATAACAGGTAAGAGATAGTGAAGGAGAGAAGCAATTGCACATGGTCCTTCATGGGCTTGCTTCTCAGCAGCTGGGGGTTTTTTTTCAGATGATACTGACATGAATTTTAATGGTTAATACTGATGTCAAAACAGAAGTAATGCTGCAATGAGTCAGGCCCTGCTTCTTCGAAATGCTGTGCAAATATTTGCCAGTTACTCTTCCCAGTAGCCAGCAAGCTATGCAACCTTGTTGTTGCTTTATCAGAAGACAGATTGATGGAAGTGAAATCCGGGAAGATCTGGTTGTTATGTTGCAGTCATACAACAAGGATGGGCAAAAGGCATCGAAGCCCATACTTCATAATCAGCCCCAGATAAACCTGTGACTTGTGTATGACCAAGATGACTAGAGTATAAAATAGAGACATGGTGCTAATGTGTATTTAGTGATTTACTGAGATAACTGTTCATCCCAAGAGTTAATCCAGGAATATCCAAACCACTGTAATTATCCCTGCACAAAGGCTCTCTATTATTTGTCTGTTAAGTAACAAAGCCTTTTCATTACCTGGCACTGACATAACTTTAGCTGCAGTGGTAGGTAGGCAGCGAACAAGCTTCTCCTGTTTGTGGGGGATGGGATGTCATGGGATGAAGCCCTCCCCCGTCCCTGTGAGCTCTAGCAGCATACAAACAGGATGGCCAAACTTTTATTTGAATAAAAATTACTATCATTGCTAATATGCCAAATTTTGTGTACCACAAACAGTTGAAATCTTATGAGCTGTACAAAAAGAACAAGAGCAAATTCTTGAAAAATGAAAACGTAGAAGCACTGGCCACAGTAAGGTAACTGTATTAAAATTGGGAAAGGATCCAAAATCTGTAGTAGCTCTCTAATCTGCAGCACAAGAGCAAGGACTTTTCATTATGTTGGGCATTCCACATGTGCCTTTGCTTTGGAGCTATTACGCAACTGTTGATGCAGTAAAACCATTGTATTCATAATGATTTCAAAGATGTGGATGCTTCCAGGGTTTGACCTATTTTACCACTCATACATTATACACCGGGTAAAGCTACTCTCATAGGGCAGAGTCATTAGTACTTAAAATGTGTCTGTCTACTACTGTCCCTTCTCCCTGCAAGGCTGCTGATTTTTTACAATTCTAAATCAATTATTCTTTATTAAATAATTTATGTTTTCATGCATCACTGGAAACTGCCCATGCACGTTTTAAGGCAGAGCTCAGTTTATATAGATAAATTAAGGCAGAGATCATCAGTGTATAAAGATAACGGTTGTTAGCTCATAGCAAATATTTCTGTTAAATCTAAATAGTCCTTTTCAGTTAGTGATATTTTTTACTTTGAAATTTTAAAAACATACCTGTGGTCATTACTTCCAGACCAACAATACAACTCAGGTTTTTGGAGGCTCAGATTCAGCAAAACTTCTAATCCCATGCTTTGCTTTCAGTGGGATGAAGTCTTCCCTAGTTAAGCATGTTTGAGGCCTATTAATGTCTACAGATCTCCGACTTTGCTCTATGCGGTAAGGTGCAAACAACTTTTTGAACATCAGTTTAATGCTTCAGGATTTTTTCATGAGCCAGACAGCAAATTTTGTGTGCTGTAGTAATCATCGCAAGAATAAATCTTCCTGCTTCTTTTTGAAGAAAAAAAAATTAATAACTAGCCACCGAACAGTGTAGGTCTGGGCTTATTTTCTTTAGAGCCCCTGAGCTATCCTGTCTGGTACTGCCAGCAAGCTTGAGCTATGAAGACAGCACTGATTTCTTCAGGCTCTGCCATGGATTGTCACAGTAAGAAATAGGCCCAAGACAAATGCACTCTCCCACTGCTGAAATGTAACACAGGTAAGGCATACAGCATGCATGGGAGATGATCTCCAGATCCATCCAACCGTAACTATTCTGTGATTCTGTGGCATGATGAGTAGGCTCAGACCAAAAGTTTGTTTGCAGCGGTGGGGGAAGCTAGTGAATACCACCCTTCCCCCCTCCTTCCACAGGGATCTTGTTTTCTGTGGATCAGTCTTCCCCTTTCTCCACAAAAACTGGATTAATCTCTCTGAAGCAGCTGCATAACAAAAGCTTAGATGTCTGCCCAGAAAAATCTTTCTTCTGTACCAGCTGCACCAGTGGTATTAGGGCAGAGATCTTTCCTTTACCTGCTGGGCAGAGAGAGTCTCTTCAACATCATGTTGCTCCTTTTGACTTGTCTGACGTTTTGAAAGCATCGTAAAGGAGATGCCACTGAACTGCTGAAGATAACCCATCTGCTGGTCACTTCAGCACTAGGGCAGAGACCAGAGCTGCTCCTGGGGGTGAATTCAGGGCCCAACCAAGGGTTTTCCCATTTCCCTGCTGTTTCCCATTTCGGCTTTGGGCTGAGGTGGATGGTGTTTCTCTGTCTTACTCTGGGCTCTTGAGTGCTTTGGGGCAGAAGTGTGGTCTCTAATGAGAAGTTAAATGAAACCTTTGCTGTTTCTGTGACCTCCAAAAATAGGAGCAAAATGAAAACAGAGGCAAGAGTCAATCAGCCAGTGATTACATTAAAGAAAATGGCTCTCTGCGGAAAGCATGAAAGAGAAAACAGACTGGGTGCCGGGACTGAAGTAAGGAAAACAAGACTTGTGGGGTTTTGAGGTCTTTACTTTTAATCCTTTCATAGTCTATTTTAAATTCATAAATAATGGAATAAAAAAGACACCAACAAAACTCAGCTAAATGATCCTGAGCCCTCAAGCCTCAATCAAAAAATAACCACTATAATGCTTTTAAAAGGAATTAGTAATGCACAATTATAGTATTCCATGTTTAAAAATAAAGCTGTTGAATAAATGAACAATACCATGACTGAAAAGTATTTCAGCTGAAGAGTGAAATCCCTGCAGAGAGTGATCTGTGAGATTTTGCAGGAAATCTGCATTACAATACACCATTTCCATTTCCAGGGAGGGACTCACAGAAGGACACACGGAGGAGAAAAAAGAAATGAAAAAGCCCCAGTCCTTTATGCCTAGGTTGTAGGGGGCCTTGCCCCATCATTGTCATGCTAAACAGTTACTTCTTCTCCAGGTACCCAACTTAAATGGGAATATTTTTTGAAAGAATAGTGAATGCGAAAAAGGCTAACAGAATTGGTTCTTAGGTTAAAGAAAACTGTCTCCATAGCTCACTTAGCAGACATGAGTTTACTTCTCTGTCTTCCTGAAAATGAGGTAAGGACTGTGTCTCAAGAACTGGGTTACTCTGCTGCTGTTTGTCTTCTGCCCCTCCATTCCAACTACTCCACCTCTTGTTACTAATTAAATCTCTTTGCAGTGGAGGAAAGGTTTCAAGCTAGATCATTAGCCCACTAGTCAACCAGCTTATGAGGGATGCAGGATGCCAGGGTCCTAAGGCTGCTCCAGGGACAATCACAGTCTGCTGTTGCTGTTCTTCAGTACAGGAGAACACTACAAATAGTGTCCTTTAGGCTTGTGTCTTCTGGCTGTAATTTAGCAGCCGGGGAAATGACCATCCAGGGACTTGGATACACAAAGTATTATGTTCTGGCTGACTGCCCCATCTGAAGGCTAGGGTGCAATGGGCCAGCCTCACTTGCATATGGAAAAATTTACACAAGGCTGGTTTCCTTTTGCTGCAGAGTGGGAAAATTTGTGAAATCTTCGTCAAATTTGTGAGACAGGAAAAACGGAAAGGCAGCAAGTGGAAGAAAAAAGGAATAAAGTTCCTGGCTTCTAGTCCCCAGGTTACTAAGCCAGCCATAGCAGAGTGTGACTGGGTCAGTGGCATTAGCATGTTCACATGGTTACTTTGGCGAAGGGCAGCAGTAAGCACACAGTACTGTCTGCATTGTGCATAGCAGGCAGAGAAAGTGTTTTGGCGGATGGAAAGAATGGGTCCATCAGATGCATGTCTGTTTGTTGCAGTCTCTACTATAACTAATACAACAGGCTACCCTCTTTGTGGAAGATGACAATCTTGAAGACAAGTAGATGCCATGTTTCTTTCTCCTTAGCATTTCATTACACACAGAGTATCTTCTGCTTGGGCATTTATTACAAGGAAGAGAAACCAGAAAGCAATCAGCATCTGGTTATTTCTGCTAGTCATAAGTTTGTGGTGATTCCAAAAAAGACCCAAAATTTGCCCCTGACCTCTACTCCTGGAAAGCAATGACTGTCATCTTTTGCTTATAATTTATTGTGGCTCTGCATTATACCAAATTATGATGTAATTAGGGATAGACTAGTTTGAAATTTCTGCATTTGGACAAACATGAATACCTGTCTTCATACCTGGATTTAGCCACATTTTATGTACGTGCATTATACCTATGGATTTGTGTATTTATGTTTGTGTGAATGTATGTATGAAGAAGTGTGTGTACATTTCAAATAGGTGTGCATGTGAGGAGGCAGTTTTAAAACCTTATCTTATGTGATATAAAATATACTGCTACATAAATCACAGGAAGAATTCCATCTCTAAATTAAAGTACACTTCAGAAAGAGCAATTATTGCCTCTCAAATGTTTCTGTTAAATTCATGAGACACCATACAATTTTATTCATGTTATCATCTATGGTTGCCTGAAAGTGTAAAAAAAAAACCTTAGCCACTAGCAGAGAAATGTGCAAAATACTGTCAAAGGAGTGGCAAAGGTCATTTCTATTGCCTGCCTTTTTATGTGTTCCATTTTTGTATTTTTATTTTTTTCCTCATTGCAGTTTGTTTGTGTACATTGCAAAACTTTAATGGAAGAAAATATAAGGGGGCAAAATAAATATAAAGAAGCAGACTGCTGTTCAACAGTGCAGAGTTGGTATTTCCATGAATGATGTTAGACTCGTGTTTAGAATAGAAATTTGGAAGGTCTACAAACAGAAGGTTGCAGAAATGCTTTTCTCCTTTTCTCACTCTTTTACACTCAATACATTTTAAAATTAACACGTACTTCTGTGTAGTTTGATAAGTGTATTATCATTAAGCACAGCAGTACTGATTCTGTGAGGCACAGAAAGGAGAGGCCTTGGAACAGCTGGACCATACATTTTCTTTGTTGCAGTAGATGGCCCATTGCTCTGTGCATGGGATTTTGTTTGTGCAGGTTCAAATTCCAGACTCGCTTGCTTAACCCCTACAGTAATAGCAGCTGATTAGAGTGTAACACAGCAATAACAAGATTTCCATATGCAGGTGCCTGACATCAGGCATGAGAGCTCCATTTGAGATCCCTAAGAAAAGGTACCAATTTCCAGAGATGGCAGCAAGCATTTGCAGTTTTTGTTGAATTCAGTTGCATCATGTCCTTCATTTCTCTGAAAAGAAGAAGCCCTTAACTCTGGTTAATCAGTTGAAATATTTTCTTGATCTTCTCAGTCAAGTGTCTTAAGTTCAGAGCTTTTCTTTTTCAGAATCAGGCTTAGCAAAATGTATAAATAAATGCGGAGGTAAAAGGCAAGACTGAATATAATCAGATACTTAAGTGCTTTGCTCGATAAGGGCACATCTTAAGTATTTTGTTGAGTCAGTCCCTAATTGCCTGTTACGCCTGCCTTAAAATGAGATTTACAACTGTTCTGGCAATGTTTAAAGGCAGTGTAGTTTAATTTCTATAGCTACTTCCTTACTTTTTTTGCTGTAAGTTTGCTTTCTCCCTTCTTACTGGAACACTCCTTCTAGCAGTGAAGAAAGCTCCATATGAAGTATGAGCACAGTCCTTGGATGAACATTGTAGTCCTTGAGATAAAAGAAAACACTGTAAATAAAATGTGACGGATAAGCTGACCTCTGTAAAAAAAACGCAAAATGTTCCTGTTTCCACCTAAAATACCATTCAGTAGGTGATGGTGCAGGTTTTTACCCCTCACAAGCATCTGTATACTTGCAAACCTACAAAAGTGAAACATGGTGTAGAAAAGGTGACATTACAGTTAGAGGCTGCACCTCCTGTGCAGATGCAGAAGCAGAGTTTGTGCGAAAACCATGCAAGCCTTTCCCCAGAGGTCACTGCAGAAGTGGGGTGAAATGGTAGCTGCCACAAGGGTGTTACTGGACAGTGCTTGAGTGCCAGGCAGTTACAGCTGTACGGCCAGGACCACAGCCAAGAGATGTAACATGGTGTTGTATGCAAATATTTCTGTCAAGAAGGCAGAAATTCCTGAAATCTCCATATGTTAAATAGTCTTAGGAGAGTTCCAGCATAATTTGTCAGACCAGAAGCTTTAAACTCCCAGAGTTTTCAGATGTTTAGACTAACAGGACACTAGGACCTCTAGGCCCCTTTTATAGGCAAGAACAAAATACTCACACTCCAATCTAGTAATCTAAATTGCTTGCTCAGTGGCAACAGTGTATTTCAAGGCATTTTCATATTTATTTCACCTATGGAGAAGCTTAGATCTGGGCAGGGAACCTATTCCCAGCCCTTTGAAACTGTTTATGGTTGAAATTGTTTTACCTTATGGAACAAACCCAACATGCTTTTAGATTTTTTCATGGAGAGAAAGCACATCACTGAACTGTTAAGAGCCTGCTCATAGTGAGTTAAGTCAGGTACCCTACAGAACTCAGTATGGATTATTTGGACTGGAATTTGTTTATTTGAGTTCTGAACAATCTGTGTGTGAACTTCTGGAGCTGATATATTCTGTCAGCTTTTTTGATTAAAAAGACAGGGAGAAAATTATACCTCAGAAAATCACTGTTAGCAAGTAATGTCCCAAAATGAGTTGAAACCCTGCAGTGGAGGCTACCACATACCTCTCAAACTGTTTTGTCTGCCCAGATTTCTGGCTTTACTGGGTACCTGCCTAGCCAGTAAATATGACTGGCACATTTCAGTGCTGATGTAGAATTAAACTGTCAGTAACTCCATATTTGCTTTCACCTGGTCCTAGACTGAGTACAGCTCTGATTTCTGACATGAACGAAGTCCCAAATTCCTTAAATTAGCATTGGCTTCTGACTCAGACACTCCTACTTTCTCCCTGACCTGCAAACACTAGCCTAGGCCAGCCAACTCCCCTTCCTACCAATATACCTATAAGTGTACATCTAAAAACAAAACAATAATAATTTCTTTATTTGCCCCCCAGTAAAATAGTTTTGTCAGTCTGCATTTCTCAGGCCTTTATGAAAGGGACTTTCTTTTAACTGTGATTTGTGCAAGCAACTACATGCATAATTTCTGTTTGATAAACAGTAAAAACAATGCTAAAATTAAAACATTCTTTTTGTCAGCATATGTAGCTGGAATGCTGAAGGCTGTTCTTCTAGTAGGGAGAGATCTTGCACACATTTATTTATCTGGTTAAACTTTGCGGCTCATTTTTAAAGCCAGCAACTTCTCAACCCCAAGCAGCAGAGCACAAGTAAAGGCAGATGGTCGAATGAAGCAGAAAGACTGACTATAAAAAGCCCTTCCAATAATGTTGCTGCCTCCCAGTTTTTTCATACAAATCTCTCCATTTTGCCTTCCAGAGCCTCCCAATTAAAATTCTATTCTGCCTGTCTAATCAAGACAGCAAATCTATTGAATTGCATAATGCTGGGGATAATCAAGGAAGGATGTGACATGAATCCATTTTTCTTCACAGGTAGGAAATGAAATATTTTCTCTCTTCCCCTGAAAACAGATGGGTGGTTGAGGAATTTTTATTTGGCCTGTCTTCTCCCTCTTGTTCCTTTCTACCTTTGGCACCAGCCATTCACTGCTGAGTAGATCTGCTTATTAGGGACTACTGGCATGGGGACAAACAGGTTTCAGTGGTGACAGTGCCTTAGTGGTGTGGGACAGGCAGTGCATGTGGCTCTAGATGCAAGTGGATTTAAGTGGCGGTGTTAATCGCCTCACTGCCCACCCCTTTACTTCAAGGTTATTTTTCCAGCAGCCTGGAGAACTGAATAAAATGTTTATTTGCTCCCTAGTTGCTGCAGCTACAACCTGTTTATTAATGTACTCCGAAATCCCTTCTGCCTTCTCTAATTCATGTTTACATCCTTCAGGGCCAGTCTGGGCTCTTGAGAAGAAAACAGGGGCTTGCAGAATTTGATCCTGCAGTCTGTGGGTTCTCACACTTAGTTGGGTGACCAAATGTAACTCTGGAGCGAGGGCACATCCCTCTCAGCTGTTTGAAGAGGAGCTGTGTGAGCTTGTGCAATGACTGAAATCGGCACGTAGCTTCCTATCCACCAGTAAATCCCTGAGCATTGAGGTGAATAGGCAGACTACTTTTTGTGTAAAGTCAGAGAGGGAATCAACCCAACTGAGCAGAATTGGTTTGTAACCCAATCATGCTTAATTTGGTTACAGGAAAGACAACGCCCATGGAGTTTCAACCTTGTTCCTGTGCAACATCAGGAATCTGATTTGTGCCGATCTCATAATCGGGTGCAGGCAACAAGGAAAACAAGTCCTTGCAGTGGTTTCTTTACTGAGCCTAACAAACCACATCTGATAAGCTATATAATTTGCTACAGCAATTTGTGCCAAAAATAAAAGGCACAGTCTTACAGTGCAGCACGTTTCTGAGAAAAACAGAACCCCATCTCTTGCCTTTGCAGCATCTTTCTCTTTCTTTTGCTCTCTCAGTGAGTCTGAGCAGATGCCTTCCATCATGAATGACTGCCTCTGTGCTGCTGTGCCTGCCCTGCTCCCCAAACTGATTTTGGCTCCCTTCTTCTTTGCAGGATGATCCAAGGTGATGGCACTAGCAGGGTTAGGAAATTATGACAGAGCCTTGATGACTAGAACAGAGAAGGTTGTGTGTTGGCTCAGTGGCCCTGACTAGAGAGGGGGAAACTGAAGATCTAAATCATCAAGTAATAAGCTATGCAACTTTTCCTAAAAGAACCCAGGCTTTTTTGTTGGTGTTGTTGATTTGACAGTTTTTCTAATATTGCAAGAAATGCGTCTCTTTTTAGTTCAGTGACCAGAAAAGGAACTGGTTCTTCATGTGTATTTTATATGTCAGGCCACTAACGGAGAAAAAAAATTCCTATGCTTTTTGGGGGTATGTGTGTTTTCTTCTTTCTCCTGTTGCTTACAGAGAGAGAGGGAAAGAAAAAAAGCAAACAATACAAAGTTCTGGAGACTGCAAGCTGTCAGCTATGCTGTGAAATAACTCAGAGGTTAAATGTGAATCCCTGCAGTATATTTTCTAATTTGGATTTTGCCAAGGTTACCTTAAAAACCTTAATGCTTTTTGCAGTGTTTACAGCAAAAACTGCAGATGTGCTTCTTGGTTATTAAAAAGAAAGCATATGAGAGGGAGGTGGACTAAGAGGAAAGGAGAATGAAAGGTCAATGATTTTAATTCTACCTCGCTGAATTCCAAAGTTCGAAGGGATATATTTGCTTGAAAGGTCATGCTATGGAAGGTAAGCACCCTGAAAGCGGTGTGTTTGGGGTTATAGAGTGGAAATAAACAACAAGGTAACTTGCCGGGATGTTTGCATGTCAAAGGTGACAAAAATCCTGCCTTTCTTTTCAAAGCCTCTCAGCCCTCTGCAAACTCACTGGGATCAGGACTGAAGCTTAAAGGCAACACACTGATGTTTGCTTTAACTCCTTAGACAAAAGCCCTATCCAGAAGCCAGCAAGATTTCACTCCTAACTGAAAACAACTAAAGGAGAGAGCAGCAGGCTTCATATCAGAGCAGTACTTGAAATCTTCAGTGTTTGTGAGTTGAGTTCACACTGTGTTCCCTTAAATATGAAAATTCTAGAAAAACAAATGCTGGGCACAAAGATCTGCAATGCTGATTTCGATTACGAAAATCCTTCTGATGATAATTTTGAGGCTAAATATATCATACTTTGGTCCTTTGCTTGCATATAACCCAGCACAGAGGATTCCAAATGTATGACTATTGCCTCTGAGCACTACTACGACTCAACAGAGGATACTGACAATGTTATTTATTCTCCAGTTAAAGTTACATGGAAGGAGTGAGATCCTTCAAGTCATGTATCAAGAAAGTTTTCCTTTAACACCCACCCCTCCTCTCTGCCCCCCTGGCCAATTCTTGCATGGTTCATTAATGGATTTTAACTATATAACAGTACTGGAAGGCAGGAAAGTTCTTACAGGCAAGGACGATGGAGGCGCACGACAGAATAAGTGACTTATACAAGGTCATGTAGGAAACCTGATGCTGTGCCAAGAACAGAGTGTAAGTTCCTTGAGTTCTAGTTAAGCTCTTTGTCCATTTACCCATCCTCCTGCCTGCTTGCCTAAGCCAAATAAACAACGACAGCCACACATACACACACACACACACACACACACACACACACACGTGCACCTACATACATGTGCACACATTACAAGACAGTATTCCTGCAAACAAATGTTTGGAAGCAGCAGGCAAAGTGTGCTAGTGAACCTCTGGTTTAAGCAGCCCTGTCTGTATGCATTCTAATGCACGGTGCTTAAACAAACTCAAGAGTTTAAAACTGCAGCCCATTGAGCACATGGACATTGCAGTCCTTGAAAGGATTTTCATCTGGCAACATCTTGGTGGAATATGATGAGGTGGATATTCATCCCAGGAATAAACCACACTGAGTTTTAAGTTCTTTCCCCCAAATGCATGAGGAACAAGGGCTTTTGAAGGTATTATCACTAGAGTATTTTTAACATGAGAAACAGCTGATTTATCCCTTGCCTTATTGTCCGAAGTCTTGAGGCTGAAAAGTAGCATGAGCATTGTTAGGCTGAACCATTATAGTGCAGACACAAGCAATGGTAAACAGGATTGTATAATGGTGTCAGCAGCTTTAGGAGTTAGCTGGTGCTACTCAGTCCATATTTAATCATACAGTGAGTTTGACTCTCTGATTAGGCTCTAACTCCTGTATCCCAGCAAACAGCTGAAATATTGTCTCCTGCCTTAAATGAGAGGAGGTTTAGGCTTTAAAGAAAGGGGCTCTTATTTTTTGCAAAGCTGTGCTCAATGAGCATGTTTTGGAAATACATCAGCATGACCTTTCAGTAATGTGCCAAAAAAATGGGAAAAAAAGGGAAAGACTTTGGTAACTGCCAACCAGGAAACATTGTTTTGTTTGTTTAAAAAAGAAAACCAGAAACCCATCCAAGAATTTTTGTGTAAGTTAGAGGCTAAGTCACTCTCCCTTATAATCACTCATCTTTTTCTGGATACTGTATTTTCAGTGAGGGTAGATAAAATCTGGCAACATGCTCATTGGCTCTGTGTTTGGATTTAGTCCCATTGACACTCATCTGCCTCCATAAACTTTCATCTCCTAAACTAAAAGCAAGTTCACCCAGGAAAGGAAAAAGAGGGAAGGGGGCTGGGGCAAAGGCTGGCAAACGGCACAATAAAAATCCAAATAGCAGCTTTTGCCATTTCTCAATGAAGAAAACATTAGCAATGGCCAAGAAGTGCAATAAAGTGCCATAAATCACCCAGCTTTTATTTCCTGTATGTGAGCCCTACATAAAGATGAATTTCTGGCAACTTCTAGATACACACAGGTTTTGCAAGTGTGATTATTTCTTCAGGTTGTGTTGCATTGAGTAATTTCAAAACATGAGTAGAGAGTGAATTGAAGAGAGACCAAAAGGTAAAAAGCTATATGTACTACTTCTTCCCTCTGCTCCCTCCCCCGCCCCCTCCCGGTGCCGGCTGTTTTGCAGCGTCAGCCTTCCGTGCATCATCAGCTCTCTAAAAGCAGTGGAAACCCCCTCCCTAGAAGTCAGAGGCCTTGTGCAAATCCGTAGGATTTGGCTATCCCAAATGCACTCTGGTGCATTTCTTATTCGCCTCCTCCCCCCTGTTTACATTCCAGCTCATTTCTCATTTTCCATGGGAAAGAAAGAGATACTAGCAGGTATAACAAGGGGCCCTTTAAATATTTCCTGATTCCTGCTTGCTAATGGGACCCAGAAACTGTGTTTTTCAGAGGTTCTCACACCATGTACTTTTAATAGCAGCATAACTTTTATTGAAGTTTTGTTAAAGTAGGGAAAAAAAGTTAAAAATAAATTATAAATTCTTTTAATGCTAATTGCTAATGCAAAGTGGAATAACTGCCACTTTGTTAAACACAAGCCAGTCTGACAAACCCAATCTTCCAATTTTACTTGGAGCTTGGTAATTTTTCCTACGTGACTGTTCAAAGGGTTTAGACCCCAATTTAATTCACTTTAAGGCTTATTTAAATTTCATAGGTAATTAGAGATACTTTTTTTCATGTTAAACATACCTGATGTCATGGAATGACAACAAAATCCCCAACAGTCAATGTTTAAATGGGACATATTAAAATACCCCAAACATTTTATACCCCTCTAGCTTCACTAGTTGACTAGTAAGCACCAAGCCACATTCTGCCTCAGTGAGACATATGCAGCCAGCCTCCCCCTGACTTTAATGAGAGTTCTGTGCCTACGTCTAAGGGCAGAATTTGACCCATTTTTTCCCAGGGTGGTAAGGGGCTCAGATGCATCTTCCTTCTCCTATTTTGCTCTGCTGATGGATGAGTGCAGTGCACCAGCACAAACAATCGTGGTATAGATCCTAAACATAAATGCGATGTTAATTTCAAGGTCTATTAGCAACACCACACACACAAAAAAAAAATGTTTGACAGGACAAAATCTGCAGGGGAAAAGAAAACATTAGTCTCAAGCTTCAGGGAGGTTATTATTACAAACAATGGAGAATAGATAAATTATATTTAACACTATTAAAAGCAGTTGACAGTGTTCCTTTGAGTGAGCACACCGAGGTCCTGAACACCGTGTGACTGCTGCCCGACTGCCCAGAGCTTTCTAACTCACCATCGGGTCACGTTGGGAACACTCTGCACAGCATTTGTGGAAGAACTGCTGGGAAGTGCACTGTGCTGAGCACACACACACACACACACATCAATTAACTGAAACACAGTCTTCCCCCCGCCCCCCGATTCTGAGCTTGTTATGCTTAATTTCTGAGTTGGTGAAGTGAGCTGCTGTGAACTCTCAGGGTTGTTTTTTGTTTCATTTGAAAGCAAGTGGAAAGGCAAAAGCAAACAGGGTTTTGGCTACGAAAGGATGACCTTCCTTGTAAAGAATTTAAGTCTTTTTAACTTCAGAGGGGAATGAGGCAGGAATGCTGTTTGTATCTGAACACTAACATGGTGAAGGGGAATGGGGGGAGGGGAGCAGCATCTTCCGCCTATCACTTCGGTGCTTTCAAAGATCCCCATTTCCCAGAAGTACTTCTGTAGCAGGATAATATAATTATTAGCAGCTGTTAAAACAAACAACAAACAAAAACAAAAAGCACAGGCCAGGACTGGCATGTCTGCACATGCCTGAATGCTCTGACCGTTGCACTGAAAACTCCAAAGAGGCCCCTTTCCCCACTGCAGCGCTCGGATTCAGGCCTGGTGGAGCCGGAGTGTGGAACAGCAGGGCGAGAACTGCGGCCAGAGGCATTTATTTTCATCCATTCATGTTATGAATGCTGAACACTCCTCCATTTGATGAGTGGAGCATTGATTCTTTTGCTTCTCGAATATGCTCTCTCATAAACAAAGGGCAGAAGAAATGACTTATTTCAGATTTAGAGAAACACAGGGGGAGCAAATGAAATAACAGAAGGAACAAATGCAAAAACTTCCACGCTTTTAAAGAGGAATATGGGGAGAGGGAGAGAGGGGGAGAAAGAGGTTAAATGATGCTTTGCTCTGGTGGCTTTAAAAATCTGACAAGTGGTAGAATTTCTGATCACATCTTTTGTTGTCATGTGGATCATTCCTGTGATTGCGGAGAGGGGGGAGAGGGGTGCTTTGTGGGGGATGCAGATCTTACTCTTTTTCCCTTTTTAACAAGAGCCTTCAGGGCCTTAAATTCTGGCTAAAAGTTTATAAACATGATCCTGGGAATCTGTAAAATCCAAAAGCAAATAAAAGCATTCCCATGCAAATTGTTTATTAAAAGCATATAATTTTTAAGTAGCTCTCATGATTCCTTGGGCCAGTTTCACGATTTTGAATGCTCAAGGCTGGCCGTATAAATTCTACCTGCTCCCTGGGACTACTTTTTCTGATTAGCTGGCTCTAGGCAGCTACTTGGTCTGCAAATTCCCGTTCAGAATCCTCCATTCATTTATTAACAAGGCAGAGGGGCACAGGTAGTGTGTCAGCCCCATGAATATGAATGCCCTGATCCGAGTGGCAGGCACCAAAGCAGCGACTCACAGCAATTTAAAACGTTACTGCCTCCCAACAGTGCGCACCCTCCCTCTCTCCCTCCCTCCCTGCTTCGAGGATCCCACGCTCGGAGCAGCGAGCCGGCGTGTTAGTGCAGAGCCGCCCTTTATTTAAACTGGGGCTGCAGTGGATGAGGCACGGGCATATGTTTGGGTTGTGCTGCTCCAGGGGAAGGCTGGCAACATCTGGACCAGGGGCAGGGCAGGCGGAAGGGTTTGAAACCGCTGTAGCAGAATACACCCTCTCATCCCTGAATCTGCAGCTAAAATGGCACATATCGCATGCATGTCCCCTTTGTCTGGGAGGGAGAGACTTCTCTCTTTAAAGGGGCAGTACGCAAAAACGGCGAGGTTTCTGACGCTGCTAAGCTTCCTGGTATCTTTCCAGGCTGGATAATAATCGGCAAATGTCAAAGTCTTAAACAATATTTGGCGGTAGTTAAAAATATGACTAAAGCCTGAAGGTTGGTATTAAATCCAGACAAATCACTTTAATATACTGGGCCAGACCTCCTGTAAGTATTTATGAAACTTTGCAGCTTGGACCCCTCTCCACTGATAATGATGGTCAGTCTTGTTATCACAGACCTCTTCCTTTGTCCTTCCCTTGCCTGCCAGGCAAAGAAGCTCTGCTGCTTACATTTTCTTCTTGACCCTCCTTGTCCTTTTCTCAAGTGCCTCTTATGCTGGTTAGATAAAAGGTAGCAGTGTTCTAAACCGCTGCCTCTGTAGTTTTGCTATGTAAAATGACATTCATTCTGAAGAGTGGTAAGAAAATAATGATCTCATTAGAAGAGAGTTTAGCTGTGTAGTGGTTCCTCTCTGTAGTGGAGATTAAATAGCAGCTAACTACAAACAATAGTCATTTAAACAAAGAGCTGGCATCAAAGTTATTATCTCTCTTTCTGCTCTTCAAGAACATCAGCAGAAATTGATCCTCTCACCACTGCACATTTTCATCAAAGGTCCTGAATTTAAAGCTTGAAACACTAATTGTTTTGTGCATGTGTGTGTGTGTTTATGTGTGTTCTAAACTGGTTTCTCAGGTTGGTGTTCTTAACTAATTATTGGTGACATTTCACTTTTTTTGGCCATGAACTTTCTCCATTGTTTGTTCTTTTTCTTTCTCCCTCAGAAAGAAAGAATACAAATCCTTTCTCAAAAAAGAGAGGTGAAGTGGCAGAAATAAAGGAAATAATAGTGCAAACAGCTTTTTCTCTTCTGTGTACAAGGAATGCTAGGAGCGCATGATCACTGCACATTTGAGAAATGGAATAAAAGAGATGGTTCAGTGTTGCAGATGCTGCCTGGACTGTAATCAGAATAAGCAAAGGATGGGAATGAAGAACCTGGGATTTCCAGTTTCGAGCCACATCTAGGAGAACGATAAAATGGAATAGCAAGACAAGAAGCAAGGAGGCCCTGAAAATAAATAGCCACCCCTCTTTCCTCTGACCCAACACCCTCCACCTCCTCAGGTGATGGTACATCATTTGTTTCCCTTCTGAAATGAGAACCTACTTTCCTTGGTTGATGCATGCTCACAGCAGAAAGTCCACTCTTTACACTCATGCAGCTTTAGAGCTGTGGAGGAGGAGAGGCATGAAAAATATCCAGCAAACCATCCAGTAACATACTGCTTAAAACTGGAGCTGTCTGGTTGCTGCTTATGCTGTTGCAATTGCTGCCTTGCAGCACCACTGAGGGGCCGGCCTTTCAGGAATGACAGCAAGCAAAGGAGTGGTGTATAATGATGATTATGATGATGGTTCATGTATGCATACATGCAGCACATCCCAAGTTGTTTGATTTGTGGTTGACTCAAATTTGAGCATGCATTCTACATCAGTTAGGAAAGAACAGCTTGTGAGAAAATTATGCTCACTGTGGTGCATGAAAATGCTTCATTTTTCTAAACATCTTTGTTCAACATGAAGAACCAAATTCATAAAGGCCCAAACTGCAGAACTGTCACTGGTTTTTTAAGGGCAGATGTATGCAGTCACCTATGTTTATCACAACCTCTAAATGCCAATTATATCTCTGGGAAATCTGAAAGAAAAATGTCAGGCTTTTTGTTTGAGGTTTCCTGTGAAAAAGTGAAAACTGAAGCAATAGCTTGGTTAAAGCCTCAGTCTAGTTGGGTTTGGTCTGATCTGAATGGATTTCTTTCTGGAACAATTCTCTTTGCTGTGGAAAATATTGTAAAGTATTTATTTTCTTTCCTTGAAAGTACATTTTTATTGAAAGGGACTTTTTTGTCTTTTAAATGAAAAACATTTTGACCGAGTCAGCTAGGGATATAAAAGTGCCCAAATACTAGCGAGTCTAACTTCCTGACCTCTGATCTGGAGAAGTTACTGAATGCATAATGTTGATGAATAGCAAAAAGGGAAGAAGTCTAATAAAAGATAATAGCAGTGACTTCTACTACCCACATCCAATTGAGAAAGAAGTTATCTAAGGACATTGTAGCACTCACAGAAGCAGCTAAAAAGAAAGCAAGAAGAAAGAGAAAACAAATTATGATTAAGTGGCGAAGTTCAAAATGCTGTTTGAGGTAAGCAAGATCATCTGGAAAATGGAGACAGAGCAGGAATGAAGCCAAAAGTAAAGAGTGCAAACTATGATAAGAAAAAAGAAGATGAAAATTCTGAAGAATGGCAATTACTTCATAATAAGGGTTATTTAAATATGTGAGATACTGTAAGCCCATCTGTCCACAAGATTTCAAGGATGCAAGGAAAGCAATTAATGGGAATAGGGTTCTTCCAGAGAGTTTTGACAACTCCTTTGATTGCCAGCAGGGTGGATGGTACAAAGGAATTCAATGAATTTATGGAAGAGTCAAGTGGATTTCACACTGGTCCTCTGCAACAATGAACAAAAACATTGCCTTGCAATGCCAGGCCATTTGTGCAACCTACCTGTGGTTGTGACTGTGGCTTCTTCCAGAGCTGGTGACAACCTGCATGGATGGGCTGAATCCCTGGGAGCTGACTCTGCTATTTCCAAAGGTTTTTTTTCCAGCTGTTACAAGTGTCTGGTAGTTCAGCTCTGCTGCTTGCCCTGCCTCTCTGGGGAGCAGAGCAGTCAGGACAGCACTGGCTAATGAACAGAGCACAACAGCAGGAGGCCTTCCACCCTGGTTTATTCATTGTGGCCCTAGGTTTTACTTAGCAAAACTCCTTCACTCACAAAACAAGTTTAATGCTGTCTCTGATACAGTGTATGGCTACTGTACCTTGACTTTCAATTACATTAAATCCTATTATAATCACTTTCTTTATAACAAATCCTCTTTAACACCTGAAAAGCTCAGTTCCCATGGGTGCAGTGCTGTGTTCTTGAAATAAAAAAACAGTGGAATTCTAATGGAAATGCATTAACTGGGAGAATACTTTGAAAATGTGCCTGGCATGAAAGGCCTTCAGCATGCAGCTTACATTCAAATAGCAGAGGAGAAAAAAATTGCCAGAGCCAAGCACTTGTACACCTGCTGCCTTAAGATAGAGTGTCTGAATCACTGTGTTATCACAGTAAAACATCTTGTATGGAAAATCATCACTATCCAAAGACAGGTCAAGTACAGGTTATCTAAGTACTGTTATTATAGAACTGAATGTTTTCCATCAAAACAGGAGCAAGAATTTGAAGAGATTTACTGTGATGGCCAAGAGGCTCAGTGGTATAGTTGATAAACCATGGAGCTTCTTTGCCATTTTTTATTTGTTGTTGCTGCTTTTTATTTTTTATTTTTTATTTTTTTTTTCTGGCTGGCAGAAAGGTACTAAAAGTAGTAAGCCACTATTTGTTAACAATTCTTTTCAGGGTTCCACCCTTCCAGGAAAAATAAAAGATTTTGTGCATGATTCACATGATGTTTGGTGTTTCTTATATAAAAATTACCCTGCTGTTTTGTATTAAAATGAGAAATAATGACTCAGTTGCACTTCATTGGGGGAGACAGAGAGAGAGGGGAAGAATATTTCTAATACAGATGTAAATCTGGTACCTCCATCCAAACAACTGGGTCTTTCTCAATGCATTTTACATACAACTTGAAAAGGAAATGCTCACTCAGGGATTCTAGGAGATAGCAGGTAAAATGAATGACGTGAATAATTCATGCCTTTAGGGTACTGTACACATCTTGGTCTGTTTCCCATGCTGCTTGGGTTTGCTGAGGGATGCTGAAAGCCTGAGCTGCACCTTTGTGCTTACAAACTACATACAAACTACACGTAGGGTTGTCTCACACACTGGCCAAACACTGAAGAGTAGATAACACTTTTGCATACAGTTTTAGTGGTAGAAAAATCCTCAGCCCGGTTCTTACCTTATCTGAGTGCTGGTTCATGCCTTTGCTTTCTTGGCACTACCCCGAATCTGGGAATACACTGCAGACACAGTTTGTAGGAAATGTTTTCTTGTGTAGATCTTGCTTGTGAAATAATTTAACTTACACCTTAACTTACATGACCCCTATTGGTACACACATACTTTCTTTAAATGCCACCAGATTTGGTTGCATTTCAACCAAATTTCTGGCAGTGGTGCTGGTAAATGCTGTGCTGAGCTGGGAGGACTACTCATGTGTCCTTCTAGACCACATCAGCAACAAAAAATGAAATAATGATCATGGTTTTCCAGCGTAGCCAACTGCCATCTGACCTAGAGCTCTGTTTTGGTGATAGTGGGGCCCCATATCAGCTTGTGATGACTGTGAACCTGCATCCTGAGGGGCTGGATTCTGTCATTAAGTATGTGCACACATTTCTCCTTGATTTTCAAGCTAAGGACACAACAGTGTATGCAGGCAGGTTCTGCTGCTAGAATATGGCAAAATGTGATGATGGCTTTGTTGAATGGTGAATGTGTACTGACATAAGGCAATACTCTCTTCCAAAGGAAAAAAAAATCATTGTTTTTTTCTGTATAGAAATCTTTTTATAGATTATTGTGTGTATAATTCAGTGGAAGTAGCATACTTCTTCTTGCAAAGTGGAGTTAAAAAATTGTCTGAATTTTGTGGAAAGGTTATGTAACTGTACTCTTTCTTTAAATAGTACTTTTTATTCATAGTAGGAAAAAAATATTTTCCTAGCACAAAAGGTAATTTCCAAAGGACTGTAATTAGTTCATGAAAACTGCCTTTTGTCATATCCTCAGCTGAAATGGAAAAAAGGATGGACCTTTTCCTTTGTTAAAACAGAAACATAGCATGTGAGGTAAGGAAGCCTAAAGGAATCATGAAACAATTTATATCTTGGGTCTACAGAAAATGATATTGCAGCAGTACTGTAGATTCATGACTTCTCACTTTGATTGCCAACTTTTGGAAAACCTAGAAGTGGCAACTGTCATCTGTTTCTTTGCTCATCTCTCCTGAGAGAGAGTCTGGAGCCTTATGAAAAATAGGTATAGTTCAAGTGCTAATGAGGAGATAAGAAGGAAACTATAAAAGCCCTAACACTGCAATGTGACTCCAGCACAGTCACATACACTTTTTATCTCTGAGGATCACCTGAGTTCACCATAGTTTTTTGGTCCCAAAGAGGAGGAAAGGGGTACCAACAGAAGGTAAAAGACTGCCAGAGATTTGAGTAAAATAAAAGGAAAGGGATGAGGAAAGTAGAAAAAAGAAAAGGCAGACATTGATGGCAGTGGATAATAAAGAATGGCACCTAAAAATGGTCTGGCAGAAAGAATATTTAAAAAAATAAAAGTAATAATTTAATTTTGTGTGATTTTTTAAACACTGTGTAAAAAGATCATAAATTTTAGCAATAGTCAAACACAAGAAGAAAAGAAAGAAATTATGGGAATAAAAGGAACGAAAATCTTCTCACCCTCTCACATTCATCTTTCTTCTATGTTCTTATTGTGAAGCACTGCCAATAAGTGGTTTACTTTTTAATGATGAACACATGATGCAACCATTTCTGCTGCATCCCCTAGATTATGGTCATGGATGAAAAAAGGAGAAATATCTTGAATAAAGGTTCTTATTTACATAAAGATATAGCTAATCCTAAAATCATAAAAAATGATACTGTAAATAAATTTAGGGCCTATAAATAGAACTCAATTTTAAAGGGCTTACTTAAATAGGCTCAAACCACAAAATAGAAGTTTATTGAAATATGGTTTTAAATAGAAGTTTATTTGAGTGGGCACAAGCCATATATTTCAAATCCAGATTTAGAAACCTCCAAATTTTAGGAGTGTTTGGAGCTATGTTTTTTGTTTCATCCCATTATAGTGGAGGTTACTTTTCATTTAGATCAGGGTTCATATTTCATATGCATCCAAAATCTGGAGCTTGATTATGTGCTCTGCTTTAAAACTATAACTAAAGAATGAACAAGAACCTCTTTATTTTTGCTGGTTGTATTCCAATCAAATACTGTGATTTTCTTTTGTAGTTCTGTTGTTCTGTAACAACCATTTTTAACCTGAGGTTTTTCAATAAGCATAAAGACATTGACCATTAAGTTAATGAAATTAGAGAAGATAGGAAAACTATAAAAAACATTATAAGGTATTACTAAGCATGCGTCTAAGGAGATTGGGACTAGTATATGGTTTATTACTTGAGGAGCAATGTGGAGTACTGTAACTAAAATCTGTTTCATAATTCATATACACAAGAGAATAGACTTAGGATTGAAAATGGTGTAACTCAGCATAAATGTAATGGAACTATTTAATGGAACAGGAGGCTCTATGCATCTCAGAGGGGTTGCCTTTTGCTTCTGAAAAAAAATTATCAATGCAGTGACAGTGTCTCCCACTGCAGCTGGCATGGAGGGGCTCGGTGGCAAAAACCTGGTGCTGTCCCTAATGGGAGCTGATAGCAAGCAGTGGCCATGCTTTGAATAAAGGGTTGTCCCTGTGGGGCTAGAGAAGAAGAGATGGAGTTTGATATTCTCTGAAGTAGGAAAGGCGAGAAAGACACTGCTAGATAAGCACATTGCCAAAGCTGCAGCACCCCAGCACTGATGTGTCTGGCTTCTCTGCTGGGAAGATGGGCACAAGGAAAAACATTTGTGTAAGGAGGGAAAGGTAAATATAGGAGTAAATGGCAAAGCAATGTAAATGGCAAAGGGCTCCTGGCTAAATCTGATGAGTCATTATGCTTTGGGGAAGAGTAGCCCATGTGAAATACAGGATCATGTTCACAGTGAACTGCATCTTTCCTGCTGCAAAACGGGCTGCTACTATGGCAGGTAAAGAGATGCCTCTTGAGAAATGACACCAGGTTACTTGACATATCTGCTCTTTGGACTCAGTTCTGGTTTGCAGCAGCAAAGTGTGCTACAGGGTCCCTAAGTGAAAGCCTGATTGTGGTGAAGCCCATGAGTTTTTTGTTATGACCTGCAGTGTAGCGGGGATTTCAGCCTTAGGTCAAATCTGCTCTGGAAAAGTAATGTAAAAAAAAAAAAAAAGAAAAAGTGTAGGTCCTCTGAAACGGGAAGTGCTTATAATTCCCTTACTAAGATTATGCTATTCTGACCTTTGAATACTTTGCTTACACCTTTGTAGGTGGCATTACTACTAATAAGAGTTGGAAATTAGAGTAGAGGCAGTCAATATTAGCAGATATTTGTTGATTATAACAAAATAAACTAAGGGAAATACAGAAAAATGTCTTAATTTATATCAAACTATATGGCCATCCTTACTGGACTTCTCATAGACTCCTTGAAATTTTACTCATGTGATTCAGTATTTAGCCTTCTACCTTCCAGTCAAGAAGAGTAAAAAGATCTTTTGCTTACTGTTCCATTAATTCTTTAACATCTGCTCAAATGCATGATTCTCTGGGCTGTAGCATAGTCAGAGATGAGAGCCTAAAGGATAAATACTAGCTAATACACTAGAAATAATGCAGTATGCCTGTGGAAGCAGAATTGAGTACTTGATTTTGGCTGGGTCTATGGTGAGGCTGTTAGAAAGAAAAAAATAAAAGGGATTGCAGAACTGTGATACAGTGTTTTAGAAATTTTATATACCTTCTTGTGTAGCTTCTGTAAGGCTCCTGGAGACCTAAAGGAAGCTCAGTTCAATTAATAGAAGGCAGCCAAACCTTTTCAAGTAGCAGATAGCCTTTGAGTTTCAGAAATGTATCTTATGCTTTTGGCAAAGGTTGATGAGTCATATATATCCCTTGTGTGTTCAACATGAGGATCGAGCTAAAATTAACCCCATTCTGAGGCAGAAGGTAGGCAACTTGACACTGTGATCCATTATGCTAAAGAGAAATGTTTCTGCCTAAACCCGGAGGTAAACTGCACAGACAAGGAGTCATTGAAATGAATTATGTGGCCAATCTTGTTAGGCCTAGGTCAGAAGCAGAGATATCTCTCTATTTCTGTTCCTCCACCTCCTAAGTACATTTAGCCTTTACACTATTTAGCCTTTACACTTCCCTGGGCTCTTTTTAAAAATGTCACCTGCTCCACAGATTCCAGCATTTTGTATTTTTAGATGCTAAGGTCAGGATGAGTGCAAAAATAATGACATTTCTGCCCTTACAAGTAATTCCTTCATTTTATTGCTTGTAGGAATGAGCCATAATACAGAGTGAAGGAAAACTGCTTAACCATTTTAACCTCTCACAGTCTGAGAGAGAAATTACAAAGAAAAGGAGCCTCTTCCTAACCCAGTAACCTTCCTTGCACCTACCACCATCATGAAGAAGTCCCTTCCTGGTGTGCTTTTGAAGCTACTTGCATGGTGGACAATGGGGGAGTGTATTGTAAGACGTTTTGTCCCTCTAACCATTCTGGAAAGCAGCTTTGCCAGAAACCCAGCTGATATTCTCATTTCTCCAATAACAATTTTTAAAAAAAAAAATTCATTTAGCACTTACTATTTTTTTCCTTCAGAGCAAGGTCAAATGCTTGTTCTAGGCTCTCTTTCTGTCTTTGAATTAAGATCCTTTTCTCCCCCTCTGCCCCCATTAATGTGCAAGGCTATGTCACCGCTCCTGAACAAGTGAGTGAAGCTGTTTTATGTGGAATTGATTATCACTGGCAGACCCCAACACACCATTTTCAAATGGGAAGATCTGAGTTAAATTTTTTTTCTTCAAAGACAAGTCTGACTGCTGAGTCCACAGTAATTCCCATTTTAAGTGCGGGGGGGGATATTTTCTCAAATGAACATCAACTTTCAAAACATAAATTAAAAAATCCCTAAAAACCCATTTTTCACTTTTTGACTAGAAGGAATATTTGAGACCTGGCCATAAGTGTGACAAGAGCTTCTTCTCAGTGTTGCTGAATTTTAAGGTTTGGACCAGTAATTCTGGTCTTCGGTGCTTAATTGTCTCAAAATGGTGTTTTCTGTTGCTGCCTTTAACCAGCTGAGATTGCTTCAAAATATAAAGAACAAGACTATCAGAGGAAAAGACAATCTCACAGAGGTATTCTCAGAAACAGTGTATTAAACTGAGTCTTCTGGGAATACATTTTTGGAAAAGGATCTGATTTACCATAAGGCTACCTTGCAGTGGCTAGCCTGGCGTAGTTTTCCTCAGGGGAATACATTCAAGTGTGGTGGTGGGGTAAAGAAAAGCATGTGTTTTTTATTAAGAACTTTTAGCCCTTTACCATTTCTGTAAGGAAACACCACCACAGATGATAACTGAGCAAAGGAAAGATCGTATTTTAAGTGAATTCCTATGCAATCAGTGATGATTTTTCATGCCTTTTCATCACTTTTATTAGTATTTTAAAGGAGCAATAAAGAATACGTAGCTATTAAACCCATGAAACCCTCCACAAGCCCTCTGATGCAAAATAGAAAGAAAAACAATCTAAACCATTCATTATAATTTCATCGTTTGTCAAAAACATGATTTAAAAATAGAAAGGAAGGAGAAATTACGTGTTGATCTATATTTAGTGTAATCAGGCTTTTGAATGAAGTTTTGAGGCCCATATTTTCATAATTGTGTGTGTGCAACTGATTGGAATTTTATGGCAGGCAAGCTTTCCTTGAGGGAGGGAGATAGATTACTGAGTCAATATCAGAGGGCTCTTTTGTTTTGCTTTGTTTCAGCGTTATTGGAAAATCTGGGTGGCAGCCATGGTAAATGCTTTACAGCTCACAGATTATTAAATAAAAGAACTAATTATTAACAAAAAAAAAAAAAA
>VXBU01019150.1:209559-237652 GCA_013400315.1 Bombycilla garrulus
AGAGAAAAAAGCAATCAATTGGTTGCACATGGCCAGTACAGGAGGGCAGTGGTTTAAAATATCTGTCATGTGTGCTTTACATCCATGGAAATACCATATGAAGCTGTATTAATGATTAGGGTAATTTATTTGAGAAGATCAAGTTAGATCAAGTTAGTTTGTATTAGAAATTCAGACCTCATTTGAATGCTACCTGTGAGGTCTTTAGTGAGATAAAGAGGCAAGGGTAGAAGGATGTTGTGCTGTCTGCCAAATATTAACAAACAAAAAAATAGAAAGTTTTGCTCAACGCAAAAGCTTTTAAAGTATACTTCTCCAGTCCTAAAAACATCCTTGGTATCTCAACAGCTTTGAGTAACTCTTAGGAATCTATTGAAAAAAAAATAGTACATCTTTATATACCATTACCCACTTCTACCCATGTATAGGTAAGTTTACTCCAGCAGGATGCAGGTGACCCTTAGACCACTACTGCCTACATACAATATTTTCAGAATTCTGGGAAACACATTAAGAAGTTACACTTCTGGAAACAATATTCCTCTGTCAAATCTCGTAAAGCAGTACAAACCAGAGAGATTCCACAAACTTTGCAAGTTTTGTACAGCCATGTTTCTTGAAAAAAGCAACTTCCCTTTTGCTCTTGGCTCTGAGTAAGCTTTTTGACTTGTCCCTTGCCAGGCACTCGGAATAAAACGAATCCTTCAGCTTAATGAGATATTGTCAATTAAAGAAGCTGAGAGACCAGATTTATTGTTTTTTATTTCTTCTCAAATGCTTTACAGAACCAAATATTAATTAAAGTACATAGGTGCGTGTTTTAGGTTGCAAATTCAAGATGAAGCCGGGGGTTTGTATTCTATTGCCATCTGTTGAAACCAAGGGACAGTTTTGTTTATCTCTTCCATGACCCATCCTCCTTCTAGGAGAGATATCTTCTGTTCATGGGCCATTTGAGTCTCACCACATGACTGATAAAACTACATCATCCCATTGTGAGATGCTCTGCCCAGGGGGAGGAGCCAAGCATTCCTACATGGATGTATCTGAGATATGGAACATCACAGCCAGCCTGCTTCCACTGGAATCCCTGAGGAGCAGCCTTCTTCCACTGGATTCTCAGAGGAAGACCAGACCCTTCAACATCACCACTGGACCATTGGAGGAAAACTCCACCCTTCTACAGGATCAATGTTTTCAACAGAACCACATCTGTCACTCCAGGAGGACTGCAGCCACCATTTAAATTGGACTGCTACCAACACCCTGACTGACAGGGTGTCAGGTTTTATTCTGACTCTGTCAAGTTTGGGTTTTTTTTGTAATACTGCATCTTATTCTAATTTTCCTATTAAGTTGTGGTTTGTTTTTTTTTTTTGTTTTATTTTCTTTTTTAAATACATACTAGTAAATAACTCTTATTCCTATCCTCATATCTTTGCCTGAGAGCCCTTTAATTTTAAAAATTATAATAATTCAGAGGGAAGGAGTTTACATTTTCCATTCCAAGGGAGGCTTCTGCCTTTCTTAGCATACACCTGTCTTTCAAGCTAAGACAGTGCATGTGTGTGCCCACATATACGCAGATGTAGTCCTAAATGGAGCAGCATTTTATCTCCTAAAATTTCAACTAAGTATCTTTTTAAACATACATAAAATGAAACCACCTACTATTTGAAAAACTCGGGCTTCAAAAGTTGTGTTTGATTTTTTTGGTTTTTCCAACCATCTGTGTTTCCCAGAGAGGAGTTGTGTAATCTCACTAGAGAAAACATAAAAGACATACAAAATGGACTTCATAAGTATGAAGTCACCTAAATCAGTCACTGCCATAAGAAAATTAGCCTTATTACCTTGTTGTTTCTCTGTCCTCTTATACAAAACAATTTTGTGCCAGACCGAACACTGGATAATTTGTGTTAAAAAAAAAAAAAATTGTAGATCATAATTTCTGGTTTCTTCTCCTGTTAGTTTAGGCTATTCATAATAATAAAATCAACACTATCTAGCTCTTTTCTGAATCCTAGATTGAGGGGTCTGAGAGATCATATAAAAGGATGAAATAAAGAAAAATTAAGAAAAAAAAAAAGCCAAGTATATGTTTTCCTGATTTTAAAGCTGGGAAGCAGACACAAAGTAGAGACAAGTGATTTTCTCAATGTCACCCATGAGGCCAGTGGCAGAAAGGAGGACAAAATCCAGATTTGCCAAGAACCAATATGACATGGTATCCACTTTCTCCCCTGTCATGGGTGACATCACAAACACTCTTCCTCAGGTTACTTGTCTACCAAAAATGTACAAGAAATATTTTTCTCTTGTTTATTACCACTTAATCTATTTTTTCCCCTGAAACTAAGCACAAGAGACCCATGTGAAACTTCAGAATCAGACATTTTTGCAGGAGCTGTGTTATCACATTGTTTGTATTTTTTTAACAATGAGACTATATCCTTAATTTTTCCATTCCTCATAAAACTGTCAAAATAATTTCCATCATAATTTCTTTTTAAGAATCACCTCAGGCACAATATAATAACGAAAAATTGAAAATAGCCATAAGATTGAATGTTTGGAGAAATCATACCCATGACACCAGTGTGTTTTGCCCTTCAATAACAGAAAGTTTCTTCTGGTCTTATTTCTTGATAGCTGCCCTGCATCTCATGGTTAAGGACTCACATGAATTAAAAACTCTATGTCTCTTACATCTTTCAAAGGTCTATGTGGTTTTTCTTTGTTAGATATCAGTGAAATAGAGCAGATATGGCATGACATCTTGGCAGCAAGATTTGATTTGGTCCAGGGAAAGATGGAACTGGAATTTTGACATCAAAGATGCTTTGCCTGTATAGTGGAAGAGCTTGCTTTCTCCTCTTCAGCTTTTGGAGATGACTGGAAGAGTGAGAAGGTTACAAACACTTCACCTGAGTTTCGCTGGCTGTGGAGCAACAGCAGGGGAATCTGGACTTGGTGTCTTGTATCTTCATGTTTTTCTTATTTTTTTCAGAGGAAGTTCAGCTCCAGTGGTGTCATCACCCGGCTTATTGATGACTTTGCAGTCATCTGACTTGTTACATTAGGATAAAATTCTTTGCCCTTACAGCTGTATCCTGCCTTGCAGTTCCATCTACTGACTTCAGTAGGAATTCTGTATATGAAACAATGACTGGAAATGCCTGTAGGATTGCATTTAGTGACATTATATCCCATGAAAGCAGCAAAGAACAATAGCCAAAGTTCTTCCTAGGCAATAAAATTATGTCTGGTTTCTTTACTTCTTCTCCTCCCCCCATCCTGGGAATCTTTCATAGCATGAGATGTAAATTTTTGGGCTGTTAATTTCTAACATCCCTTTTTGTTGAAAAAGATCCTAGAAATGTGCCATGACTTTACAATTCTATTGACAAAGTATCCAATGAAGATGCTTTTCATTAAAAAATAGGCGCAACTGACATTTGGTCTTGTAATGTTTTTTATTCTAAAAAAGGAAATTAAAGAGTTTTCTTTTACTAAAATGAAACAGCGAACCCTAACAACAGGAATGATACTGGCCTTGATTCAAAACTCTCTGAAGTTAATGTAGAAGCTTACATTGATTCCAGAGGGCTTTGGGTCAGACCAATTTTGAATTAAAGACAAAATATTAGATTTGTTACAGAAATGTACTTGTCCTCATTTGCTTGGTATCACACACCTGCTGTTCACATATTACACATTTTTTTTACCTGTTTAATCTTCTTCAGGTGTGACACAATTGGAATTCAAAGAATCAGCTGAACCTCCACAACAGCATGAGTAAATATTATCCTGGACAGCAAAGAATCAACAAAATTAATGCTTCCTTAGAGGTTTCTTAGCTATATAAATACATCTTTTTCTTGTTCTGGGTAGGGGATTTTCCCCTTCTGCAAGTACCTGGGCAGGGATTTCCCCCTAAAAGATCTAAAGAGGTGTCTCCCTCCAACTGCCCCCTTTTTCTCCCACATGCTCTCAAGCCCTTGTCCTTATCTGAGGAACCAAGTTTTCTTACCCATCTTCTTCCCAAGCTGTCCATGACAAACAGGATTCCTAAGAGTGATATATTGCTCACAAATGTGTCAGCAAACTGCTCATTTACAGACACTAGAATTTTTCATTAATATGTCCACTTATTTGGGAAGGGGTTTCAAAACATTTCTTCCCTTGAGTGTGGCACTGTGAGGTGAAAATTTCCTCCACATAAGTTGAGATCAAATTACCCTACCCAGATAAACCAATAGCAAATATGACTCCAACAGCCAAAACAGGCTTTGTTCTCTCATAGGGGAAAGCATCCTTATTTTAAGTTTGCATTGCATCCTATCAGATAATGTTAGACCTTATAATCTAATGCAGTACTTACAATACCCATAAATCACTCAATCTGACATAAATACAGAGCATATTAATTATTTTCTTTGAGCAGAATGCAATCATGCCTTCATACTGCCTTAAAACCAGAGAGAAGTCATATCCAATAACTATCCCAATTATCTCTCAGCACAATGTTTTCCACCTGCAAGGAATGATTATGTGTCAGTAATGATGATAATGTCCTTAAAGAGATGTTGATGCCTCATGGAAAAAAATTGAAAGACATATTGTTTAGAGAGAGTTCTGCTTACAGACTGTATCACATATATCTGATGTATTTCTTCTCCATATTTTTTATTACTAAGGACATATGCATAAAGAGACACTGTGTGTCAGGGAAATAACCATTATATAGCTAAAGTAGAAACTGGCAATCATGTGTGTTCTATTCTTGTTTTGACAGAGACTTCACAATGACCTTGGGAAAGTTTTGTAGCTGTTTTGTGTCCTACTCCAATGTGGAGACAATGCCTGTATGAGGCCGAGTATCAGTTCATGGCAAGATGTTCCTTACTGTTGGATGGAATGTGCCAGGAAAGGGCTCAAGTATGATCTTACTACTTATACTGCAAGTTGTAGTTCTTTATCTATTGAGCCTAAATGCAGAAATGGGCATCTGTCCATTACTATTTTAGGTGCCATAATAGAAGATGTACTGAAAGAATTGCAATTTCAGTTGTAAAAATCAAGGGAAAAAAAAGGACAGAGAAGACAGTGATGTTGAGAGGAGGGTCTTTTATCAAAATTCCAACAGTTGCATGTATCAAAATAAGGAAAAAGAATCTGTATTTCATGTCTTGGTTATTATCTCTACATGGGCAGATAGAAATAGAGCTGTCCTAACCCCACTGAAGCTCCACCCTGACAGAGATGTTAGATCATTACATTAGTTGGAGCCTGGTGTTATGTGAATGTGGCTGGATGGCTTTTAGACAGGAGTTATCAGAGGAGCTTTGGTCTGTCTGTGTGAACAACTCTGGGTCTCACAGCAAAAAAATGTTTGCTAAACCACAGCCCCTCTGACTGCAGGAGGTAGTGAATGTGCTTGCATTGCAGAATTCAACTGATTTGCAGACCTCACCAACATTCACTCAAAATCTGCTTTCCTAGCAGCACCATTCAGTGTGTTTTAATGAGCTGTACCTCCTGCAAAATAAGCTAAGTAGCAGAAACATATTGCTTCCAGTTCCCTCCCTCTTTTCTTCCCTCTTTTTTCTTTTCCCTCTCTCTCTTTCTCTCTCTTTCTCTCTCTCCTGGAAATCTTTGAAGAGACTCTCATCTTGTCGTTTCAGGGTTTTTTTCCAAAACATAGGCTCCAAATTTCAGGGTTCTCCAGGATTCTCTTCACCTTCATCTTTAAAGCAACATGAACATTTCTATCCTAAATATCAGTTTTCATGATGACCAAATGCTAGTATCCACAAACAATATTTTCAGATGTCAGACTCTTATATACAAAAGTTTTAACCACCTGCAGCTCCCAGTAACTTTAGCAGGATTAGCACTGCCAGCAATTTCTATACAGCAAGTCACCTTTCTACACAGGTCTGTGTAAGTTTGCAGGACCTGCTGTGGGCAGCCAGGAGGAAAGTTATGGTTCTTTGCAGGGGCCCTGCAGCTTATCACCTGCAGTCCGACAAGTGAACCACAAAGGTTTACATCATCAGCTGGACTTTTAATTGCATCCCTGAATTATCTCCCCTAATTTTTGAATTTATCAACCTCTTGTTTTAATTGACAGTGCTTCTTGACCTGGCTGTCATCATGCAAACTGTATTGTTAAATGGTTTTAATGTCTTCCTGCATGTGCAGCAAGTAGTATCTAGCATAGGTTAAGGGACATCTGTCAATCATAATTTACTTACACTTAGATTTCATTGCTTTTGTGGGTTTAAATCAGACCCTTAATGCTACTTGAATTTTTTTTTGTGGTCACATTTTTAATACATTTTTGCTAAACCTTCCAGAACAATGTCCTTTCTTGGCGAGTGATACATCGAAACCACAAGTGCCAGAGGGGAAAAAAAACCTGCCATTGAAAAGCATGAAGATATGAATGATAGATTGTTCTTGACTTGGACATTCAAAAATATCTAATTTGTCCTTACCAGAGTGAAATGGCTGCTTTAACATAATTGTGGTCTCTTGTATGATGTTAATCCATAGTGTTGAAGCCATTATAATTCTAGTTCAGATGTTCATATTTTAAAAAAAGAATTATTGAAGAAGGTAATTTTAAATACTCAGACACTGACATTTTTATGTTAATAATGTTGGTTTTAATTTCTAAAAAATTTAGAAATATGTCACTGTAGGGAACCATTGGATTTAGCAAATCTGCTTGCTACAAAATTCCTTTTTAAAAAAGTAAATGTCATTATAATCCAACTCTAGCAAACTAGTTTTTTTCAAGAGGATGGAAATTCTTGAAATGTATTTGATTTAGAATTCTAGAACATCTGTTTTAGAAATTTAAAGAAATTCAGATTTTTCAAAGACAGCATTAATGGAAACAATAAAGAGGTCTTCATATTGCCCTGCTAATATTTTTGCCTCAGTTTGAAGTAACTGTCTAGTTTCAATTCACTCATGTCCACTGTCTGCTCAAACTCTCAGACAAAATTAATTGTTCTTTTCATTATTTATGATCTTTATACCTGTTTATTAGGAGTTGTAGGGAGTCACAGTCAAATTTATGTGGTTCAGTCATTCTTTTAGAGCAACAAAGAGCAGCAATCCAGTTTCATCCACTGCCAAAGCATTTCCTATCTGTTAACCCTATTTTATGATCAAGCCACAGAGCATCATGTGTTTATTCTCAAAGCCTTCTTAGCACTAGGATGAAATAAAAACATCTAATATAAATTTTCTAATAATGTGAAAATGGTAGAAGGACTATTAAAAATGTTGGGAATAATATTTGAAGAAATTGATCTTCTGTCTTTTCCAGTGTCCAACTTTCTGGTACCATAGTACCTAATTTTTCCTCTCCTGTTAGAAACTATTGAGAAGGTATAGCTCACTACAAATGTTATCACCAAGAAAAACAGAAATAGTGACACTTTACAGGGGAAGCACAAATCAACACTTTAAATGTGAATATGGTATCACGGTCATGATAAAACTCCAGAGGTTTGAACTGAGAAAACTGTTAGGATTGCTCCAGCTTCAGTGAGCGGAGAAACTGAAAGCACCTTTCCAAAACATATTGAACAAATGCCAGAGGAAGGAGGTCCCACTCCAAAGTATTCAAATGTTTATCTTCAGGACATCAAAACTCTTGGCCTAAGTACTTTTTGTAAGAAATTGTAAGAAATTATGTGATAAAGTTTGAATTGCTCAATAGTATTGGAGGAAATCAGGCAAACTTTTAAACCTTAAAAATGGGCAAACTGTGAGGGAAGGGTGCTTTAATTTTACATTATCTTGGTCAGAATCTGAAAGATGCAATACATTAATATCTGACTGGAAGTAAGCAAAAGTGAAGAGAAATATTATTTGTCCTACATTTGAATCAGTCTCAGAAATGGGGCGGAAAAGTTGCCAACATAATTTTATGTTATATATGTTGATGTATACCAGAGAAGCTGCCTGTCAGGCAGTGCATAATCTAAATAAAAGCAAGGGCAATAGGTATATTCAGAAAGATGAAATGAAAGAAGACAAGAAAGGAATGATACTATAATGCTCAGAGTTATAGTTTCAGCATAACAACAAACTAGCTCCTCAAAATCTATTTGTAGGGTAAAAAATTTTTAAGATGAGCTGGTATGAGAAAAGACTTTCTGGGTATTTATGAAAGCTCCTTCCAAACTTGAATGGAACCTTGGGTGAAGCATTCAGAGCCACGGATGGCAATGAAGAGCCTTTAGACGAATAAAGAAATACCTTCTATTGCAGCAACAGAGAAGATGTTGCTGAAAAGATGTAAAAAAGAAATTAGTATTTGGCAGAATCAGTTGATTAGGATAGTCCCTGTGTATAGACAAAAGATGGTGTGTATAGAGAAGAGATCTACATAGGAAATGCTGTTTAGGAGCTGTGAACACAGGACTTGGATATCTAGAGAAAGGTGCATGACATGGTCCTTCCTTAGTGTACACTGGAATAAAAAAAATTTGTGATATTTGGTATTATTAAGAAGAATACATATCAAAGGTGATATAAAGTTAAATAAGGAGCACATTAAAAGATAGAAAAGGGAGGCTGTTCTGGCTTGACTCAAGCAGACTGCTGTGGTGGGAGGCTCTGCTCTCTGCTTTTAGCCTTAGAAGTGATACACTCCTCTCTTCTTGCACATTAGATAAGAGCCTGGCTATGCTTCAGGCCAGTCTTTCCTTTTAGGTCAGTTCTTAGCTTGCTTTCTAGGTAAATACTTTGCTAGCAGCAGTCCAAGTTGGATCTGAGGATTTGATCTAGCACATGGAGTATGTAAGGTTAATATCTGTTTTGAGATTTCTACTGTAGAAAAAAAATAATAACAATAACAATAATAAAACCGAAATGCCACCAAACTGAGCAGTATGATAACCTTAGCTCTAAAATAGCTTCATATCGTGGCCTTAGGCAAAATGCTGAAATTTAGATTCTGCTATTATTTTATGTCAAACATGAATTCAGATAAAATACACTTCATGCATATTTAAGATATTAGAATCATAAACTCACCATGAGACAGCAAAGAAGTTTCACTACCCTAGAAATATCCTGACTGACAGGATATAATCAAAAGATAAATTTTGCTCTGTGTGCTCTAATTGTTACTGTAAACTTATGGCATTAATGTATTGAGAACGATGTGTACTGCATTTCCCAGGCTACAAATGCAATCATGTAACTTAGGTATGAGATTCTTTTATGTCTTCTGAAATCATGGAAGAAATTTTAAACTAATCATATATTTTCTCTTAAACTGAAGCAGAACCATTCAAAATGGTGTGGTGACTTACAACTGACACCCTTTCTTATTTTTTTAAAATAAAGCCGTAACACTAATTTCTCAAGGAAGCTAGCAATCAAATATGTTACAGAAGGAATGTCCTAATGACCAAGATGTTTCTGTCTATTTAGAATTTGCACCACAGAATTTATTCTACTGCAGAAAATTTTGTGTTTATGGTAGATTGAAAAGAAAACAAATTTTTGATGTCTGAAAGTGCAGCTGTGACCTGAGATCTAGGCTTCAGTAAAGCCCATTGCCAGTCTCAGCTTCAAAACATGGAACATACCTTAGAGTTAGATTCAGGAGCGATTTCTTGAAATTCAGAACTTAGCCTATAGAACTAGAAAATTGAACTTATAGATCCATGCTCTAAGTCAGTCTTCAGGAGAATGCAGCATTAGTTATTACGGAGAACACTGTACAATCACTGGTTATCTGAAGTTTATAACTGCTATATCCCTAAAAGATATAGACATATTTCTTTTCTCAATGATTTCTTTATCTGCAGCATTTAGAGCTCAAAAAAAGTTAGAGTGGGTTTTTTTTTAGGTAATAAAATAATTTAGTGGGTACATTTGTAAGAGCAACATGTTTTTCAATCAATTAATTAGCAGTTAATTAGAGGTAGGAAAAGATACAAAGGAATGGAATGATCAAAGGGAGGAGGGAGGTCAGTATAGCCAAAGGGAGCCAGTATGGAAGAATTCTGAACATCACTAAGCTAGCATCTCTAGGACCACTCATCCCTGGTTGTTTTATTTACTCACAGACCACTTATTTTATTAAATTTTCCAATGGCTTCTTCAGATTGAAGAAAAAATTGACCATAGTTGTGCCTGTCATGCCTATCTCAGAACTAGCTCACATCCTCAAGCTCTTCTTGGGTTATGCAGACTGAGTTAAATTACTTTTTTAATTGTATTTCAATGAGAACCTTTTCTTTCAAGTCAGTACTCAACAGTGATTGATGGAAGGATGTAGGGAAACATTGGCTTTTCTCAGGATATACTGTAGATGACCTTATGTCCTATGTCCTTGTTTCATTTGAAAAGAATAATTGCTAATCAATAGTGAAGGGTTAGGTGACACAGTAGGTTAATTTACTAGCCTTTTGCCTCTGGAGAGCTGCATTCTGGCTTAGGTCACTTGTAAAATGGGTTTGGTGGTTTCAGCCTTGTCCCTGGTGAATGTCTGGCTGTATCACAGAAAACAAGCTTGAATTTGATATGTGCTACATGCCTGGCAGTTTCTGCTTAGGGAAATCTCAGGGTTCAAGCTGTGGGGAGCCAGGCATGGGCAGGATGGGCAAACACTGACATCTGCAAGAGGAAATGTGGCCCAGCACCACAGCCTGCCTGGTGTAGGGCACCTGACTCTCCTGCAGAGTTTGGGGCTTGACTCCCACTGCAGCCAGGTGCATGCATACTTTTAAAGACATGATCTTCTCTTTCTCCCCGTAGGTGCTGGAATCTTACATGGAATGCCTTTCAGGACATGTCTTTATAAAACCAGGATCACTGTTACCTTTTTCTCAAAATTACTCATTCAGGAAGCTGCTTTCAGTTTGTGCTTCAGGAAAGTTCATTATGAGAGATTTATGAGTAAAAATATCTTATCTGTTTATAATTTGGGAAAATAATACAGTTTCAGCCATTTTGTAAAATTATTATGTATCTCGCTCAGCAGCTCCAGATCTTTTATGCTTTGAATGAGCATCTTGACAATATGCAGGAGGCTACCCTGGTTGCTTATGTGATATAAACCCTTATAAGATTCTTAGTATCAGGGCTGCTTTAATCTTGTTAGCCTGTTGAAACTTTATTTTGTTTTTAAAGTATAACTTTGATTGCAGCCATTAGTATAATTTAGATTTTTAATGTTCGTCTGTCACTTGAAGTGTCTGACTTCATTGAGGGTGTGGAAGGGGATTTGAGAAATTCAAATTTGGTTTGTGCTTTTTTGCTGTGCTCAGAGTGGTCCCTTTCTTTTAGTAAATGGTTTCATTTAACTGCTGAAGATGGGAAAGGAAGAGTGAACAAGGTTAGGAACTGCAGGCAGAGAAGAGGCCTCTTGTTCAGCACTCACAGTCGCATTTCAAGTTGAGTAGAACTGTAATTTGAATATATAAAGAACTGTAAAATACTTGATGTATTGATGTTTTGTGTTGGGCACAGAAAACTAATGGACAATTTTGACAATTTTGGACTTACTCTTCTTTATTTTCTGCTGTAAGATGCACTTTTAATATTCATTCTTCCCTTCAGGACATTGTAAAGATTGGTGCTTGAGAAGGATTTAGCCTTGACTGTGAGTAACCTAATGAGGAATTGGAAGGGATGAATAATTTTATAATCACTGCGGGTTTTGATAGTCATTAAATAAGTTCAAATAACCAATAAGGAAGATGAAATGAAAATTAGAATAATCACCCATTTAGAGACTGTGCCAGGGGAGGTCTCATACGGAGGAAAGTGTATGAACATGTATGAATCATGCTACATATACAAAAGAGGATAATAAAGGCTGGATAATAATCTTAATTCTGGCATTCCCTAATCCTTGTAAGAGTAAATGTGATGTCCTTCTACATAGATTTTTTTTTATTATTTTTTAATGTAGGCATGTTGCATAATAGTTCAGACATGGCTGTTGCTGTGTGTCTAGGCTGAATTGCCAATTGTCGTCTGAATTTTCCTGTTATCTCCCCACAGAAACAGGCTGACTGCAGCACACAGTAATGCTATCACTGCCTATATCTGCCCTGGTGGGAGCTGCTTGTATAGGCATAATGACCTGCTGGAACCTGTACACTGAATTAGTCCTTCCATGGAATGAGGAGGCAACTTGGAAAATAATTTCTTAAAGGGCTAAATGCCTCAGGCTTCATAGAGATGTTCCAAGAGACTTCCCCATTGACACCATTTGATTTGACCCCATGGTTGATTTTCTAAGCTATGAAGACCTTTTAAAAAGTAAATTTCTAACACATATTTCTATTTTGTAATATATACATTTTAGGTTTGCCATGCCATACTTTCTAACAGCGAGTTCTAACTGACTGGTTTAACGATGCTTCACAAAGTAAACTCAATGTGGAGGTCATAAGTTCAGAATGAATGAATCCCTGGATGTTTACCAAACACCAAAATTAAATTACATTCTTAATTGTTTTGCAAATACTTTGGCCTAACTAATTAAATAGGAATGACTTTCTGAGTTGCTATAGTGTAAGGAATATTAAAGTCTTTAAGACTCATTTCAAATTAGCAAACTCAACTACTTTCATTGTGCACTATTGACCGTGGTCAACTAGCACTTCAAAAATAGTAACTCCCATATCCTCCCAAAACAGACAAACTAAAAAACTAATAATATGTTACAACTTCAGTTGTAAGAAATACCTCCTTAGGACAATTATTAGACTGAGCATATTCGGTGTTACTAAATTTCCACCTACCTTCCCTGAGGCTCTTAGGGTATCCTAATGAGTTCCTAGACTAGAAAGAATATGTGTTAAGAAGTATTTTCTCTTTGTCTTGTTCCCTGATTCTTTACCAAATCAGTGAGACATAGACCTCAGCATACACAGGTAGGAAGGTAATTCAAAAAGTAATTTTAGCTGTTTGTGCTGGAACACCTGAGGTTGTATTGTGTCTTGATCTCTTCCAGACATGAACTTCAGCTTCATGTACTAGTTCTCCACATTCAAGAAACGTGTCCTCTCTCTCAAAGTTAACAGTTTCTTTGCTATGGAGTAATAAGGACAGGGCTGTGGACAGGGATACTCATGTATGTGAGTATCTACAAAGGTTTCTGAAACCTTGGATTTGACTGTGCTCATCAGAGAGAGAACAACATGAGCTGTGTATACTTTGTGATATGTGATGCTGAGCAAGTGAACTGTTTGTCCTAATGTATAGCCTTTTGGTAGAAGATTCTTTTCATATTGTGTCATGCTGCAAGGAATTACAATAAACCAAGGAATTAAGAAAATTTGGGTTACACAGCAGCTGTGGATCGAAAGGACAGATTAAGATTTGGATGTCTTAACCTTACGTGTATCCTTGTATCTGCCATAAACCCATGTATATCCCATGTATTCTTGCAAGAGGATGATATAGAGACATTTTAAGAGTCCTTCTGTCTCTTCAACAGAACCATTTGCCCCTCCAGGAGATATCTTTGTCCATTTGCTGTTTTCTTCCAAGCCCTTGTAGTCAGTGCTGTTGGTGTCTAACAAGACTGTCTGACAAATGTAACCTCTTTTTTGGAACTGGAAGAGAAAACTCTAACTGAGATTGTTTGCATATCCTTTGCTACTGGGGTAAACATGGCCTCTGTAGGTCAGGATAATACCCTTGAGTCCTGCCTGGGTCATTTACCGACTTATTCTGCAAAGCAAATTAAAAATGCAAAAGATAAGGAAAAAATATGTAGTATTTTGTATTGTTCTCAGAGATAACCATTATTAAAATGTTAGTCCTGAACAGCCGTTAAGCTGTGCTAGGAAAAAAAAATATTGTGACCTTTTTGACCTCTCTGCTAATATTCAGAAGAAGTGGTTGTGTGTAAAGCATCTGATGACATCAGCCATTAAAATAGAAAATGGTTCTTCTACAGATGTCTGAACCAGAAAAATACCCCAGTCTGCTAAAACTTCTCAGAAGTTTTATGGGATTCTGCGGAAGTTGTTAGCTGATGTTCCAAAGAGCGGCTGGGATGTTGATACCGGAAGCTGGACCCACATGTAATGTTTTCTAGAGTTTTTTTTATGTTTTTCTCTGTTTATAAGACCTGGTTGAACACTTACAGGAAACTACATAAAATTCTTGAATATTAAATTATGCCTAAGGCCTAGCTAGTTCAGCAAGCAAACACACAAGCAAACAACTAGTACATATATTCCAAGTAAAAATGCCTGAATAAGAGGATTTTAAGGAATATGTTCAGCATCTGAAAATACTGCACAAGTTTAGGAGTTTGTTTTTCAGTAGTATGATTTTACCTTTACCTTAGAATAGAACCAAACAATCTTCAAAATAATGCTGTCTTTCCAGAAAGGCAAAAAAACCCATCCCCACACCAAATGAGGACAACTTGTGTCTTTCAAAGTAAATTTTTAGAACTCTGTAAGAATAACAGTTTTGCTGAGGAATGAAGTATTGATGCAGTCATACATGCATCCGAGGTAATTGTGCTTGTAAGATTGTTTGTGCATGCTGCAACACTCTGACAAGCTCATATTCAATATCCTAAATTGGGGTGGGCTGCAGAAAATTTAAGCTCAAGGCTACTATTTTTGAAATTGTGTGTAAAATAATGGATTTTGCTGTTATGAAATTCTTTAAAGATCAGTGAAACTAATCTCTCAGGAGAGGAACATAGCAATGAAAACAAACAAAATTGTACACAAGATAATAAAGTTTTGAAATGGAAGCAGAGCTTAACCAACTTTTGTATTTTGAAGGAAGGAAAACAGAGCCCTCTTCAGAGATATTATACCTCTCAACTGATTTCACTTAGAAAAACAAGAAGGGTTTATTTGCTGGGTAAATTTCTTCTCATTGAAGATAATGCATTTTCAGGTTTGTGTTGATGATTTTGAATAATCATTTCCTGTTTCTACTAGCAGCTCTCAAACAAAGAGATTTCTTGAGTGATAGCTACAGAAATGCCACATTCAGCCTTTCTGAGAATGTTCACAGTAAACAAAACTGTGGTTTATTGGTATCAGTTGGAAAGGGGCTCTTTGCTCCTTGTGTTGCTTGTATTTCTATTGTTTACTACAGCTCTTGGTTTTATTGTGCTAATTACTTGGTGAGAGGCTACACTTTGTAGATGTGAAACAACAGTTTCAGTGCTTGATATCTTCCCCCCCCCACCCACCCACTGGCAGAGCCCCACCTTGTTTTTCATTCATAATAGTATGGCATGAACTTTTCTGATCAAAGGTCCTTTGTAGAGAGGCTGGGATCAAACATCTTGAAAAATATAACTGGCTTTAAGTAAATGTACTATTATTAAAAAAGTGTATCTATTTTTATATCAGATAGCTTTTTGAATATTTTTTTGCCTGTATCATCTCTTTTGTCCAGAATGAAACCTGAAGAGAGTTTATATTTCACATTTTGTAACAAAAAGGTTTAATTTCGTTAATAAAGCCACAAAAATGATAGACTTCCTCAAAAAGATACAAGAGCAAGTAGGATTTCAAAGTCCAGTCATACTATAGGTGAAAATAAGTGATTCAGAGTCCTAATTTGGGTCTGACTGCCCTGTAATCTGTAACACCTTTACAGACTGTCAACACCGAGAATTAGGATCAGATTTGCAAATTACAGCCTTTCCCCCCCTAGGTTCTGTTTATCCCTAAATTTCACTTTATTGACAAGGTAATCATATATAATACTTAGAAGTGAGCAACATACAGTATTTAAAAATAAATTTCTGATTTGTTTATTTGAATAACCTCAGAGTTTCAAGGTTCATAGCAGAAGAAACTCAGAGGAATAATATTTTTAGTGATATTTTTCTTCCAGGGACAGAGTATTCCATGAGGCATACAATGACAGGAATTACTATTCACAGCTTTTTGAGAAGGGTAGTGATTTAAAATACTAAAATGGCTAACCATTTCTAATAGTGTATTCTAATTGCAATAGCCTCTTTCTCTGAGCAGGCTCTACTAAGAGATAATTGACCTCTGCATCTGTTAAACACTCTCAGATTTGACTTGGGAAGCATAATTCACATCACAGCAAATTACCTTGTGATATAGGCTACGAAAAACCCCTCAACTCTTGGCAAAGCCCTGCCATTTCTTTCCCTTTCTGTTTTACTTTCGTCTTTCCTTCCTGGCTATAATATTTGGGTTTTCATGTTTGTCAGATGCCCTCTTTGTTCTCTTCCATCTATTCTTTACTATAGGAATCCAAACAGAAGAAAATAACAGACTCAGAACAGCTCCACAGTTTCAGTGCATAAAGCTGAATGATGATTTACAGTGACATAGAAAGTAACTCTCTGTTAAATATTGCTTTTGGTTAATTTTGTATATAATGCCTTTCAAACTAGATGCTGAACTGTGTGTGATAAGGAAATCTGATAAAAAAGATTCCGTGTTGCTTGAAGCTATAGAATTGTCTGTTATTGTGCCAGGTATTTTTTAATAAAGATTTAAGCAAAGCCATTCAATGACTCATGGCTCCTTAATTGTTTCTTTCAGATCTGCTATACTGACCAGCCTTTTGGCACTTGGGCAACTTACATAAATTAAAACAGTCTATATGAAAATATGACTCCTTTGGGAATAAAAGTCTCGCTAACTAGACCTATGCCTCTGTTACTAAAAATGGCCCAGAGGTCAACTGAAAATCAGAGTGATTAATAGATCTAGTAGAGTCTTGCAGACTGCCAGAGTTTGGTTCCCTACTGGAAATCCTTAAATATTGTACCAGGCTGACCATAAGAAATGACAGCAAAAGATGATCTGATTGGTAAATGGGTTTCAGTCCTACCTCGATAACTCATAATTAAAACCTTAAGCTGCTTTGTCATAAGTGGCTGTACTTGCTCAAGCAGGCAGAAAAGTTCTACTTTCATGGCCGTTACAAACATGTTGGAAAAGCACCAGTTGGATCTCTGCTGACATTATCTTATCTAGGCTGATTCTATTTGCTGCTGTCCCTGTCCCTGCAAGTTTTAGAAACTGGTAAACCACAGAAATACCAACACTGCATAATTCTGGAAACTGAATTTTCTGGATGCTGAAAGACTTGTGACTCATGGCCTTATTAAAACATAGATTGCCAAAAGCATTGGAATTTAGATAATAAGAATTTCAAAGATGCATCTGACACTGAAGAATCAGTACAGCATAGCAGGGAGCTGTCAGAACCTCAGTCAAAATCTCCAAAAGTAAAATACTTGTCATATTTCTGGAAAATAGTAACTTTCTATGAGCCAGATTTTTCTGTGCCTTAACACCTCCTTGAAAATAGGAACTTAATGAATAACTTGGACTGGATGATAGGTTTATGAAGCAATCTTCTATACTCTGGTGTGTCAGGTTAAAAGCATAAGAGCAGCACTATTTTGTAGAGTAGCATTTGTGAAGTTCTTTCCAGGAATGCATTGATAATATTCTGTGACTGAATACACTGGCTAAGTCTTTAATTTGCTTAATATCTGTGACAAGATAGTTAATAGGGGTTTGAATTTAAACGGTGGTGTAATATATATTCTATATACTGTATTTATATCATACTAATCCCATGCTTCAGGGCTTCCAGTGATTACTTTTAGGGCTAGAAAGAATTTTCCTTCTTTGATCCATAATGGGAGTTCTTTTTTTCACCTGCCTCTGGGCAATGGAGGTAGAGATGTATAAAGTATTTTTAGTGGCAATAAATTCATAAGGTCTGATTGGTATATATTGCTTACACACTCAGGATTAAACCAGTGACCAGATTTGGGGTCAGGAAGTGTTTTTCCTGTGGCTGAGATTGACTGCCTAAGTAGTACTTTTTAGACCTTTTCTCGTATCATGGAACATCGTGTGCTTCCTAGCACTTTGTTGAAATTTTATTTGAAAAATTCCTTTCTGCCAGATTCTGGAAAAAAAACCTCTTTATTTTGTGGCACAATACATTTATATTCCTTGCCTTTTTTATGAAACAGCTGAAGTTTGTTGCAGAGTGCAGCACTGTTTTGGTAGCTGCCATAGGTGTGGCATAAAATACAGATATTTTATGGAGTAGTCTAGATGAAAGGCAAAAAAAGACATTTTTAATAGAGTAGCCCATGAGTGCAGTTTTTTCACTGAACACACTGTTGCATACATACCCTTCTGTTCCTCTTGTGTTTTGAACAGTCATATCAGAGATGGGCTGAAAGTAATTTTGATGTCTGTCTGGCACCAGGTTGTCAGCTCCAATCTTTCCTTTAGTTTTGTAGAGAGAATATCAGACAAAGAATAGTAAGATGGGGATTATGGGGGTGGAAATCCAGCGTTTGGCTGCCTGTGTGCAGCAGTGTTTGGAAAAGAGACACCAAGTACAGCTTGTTGTATGGAGAGCAAATTGGCTGGAGAGGTACAGAAGGTTCTGTTTGTTTCCATTTCTGTTTTGTGTTGAAGAAAATGGCCTCAGTTGCTTCTAGGTTACACACAGTGCTTGCAGTCTCAAGCCTGATGCCTCATCTGTTTTTTCCTTTCTTCTACTAAAGCTAATAGTAGTGTAAATGTGGGAAATTGTAGATATGTTTCTGATTTAAATAGAGAATACAATGCAAACCTATTAGATTAATAGTTATAATGAAACCTGCATGTATTTTTCTTGGCAGTCGTTTCAATCACTTCATTGTAAGCAATCCAACTTTCCTGTGTTTCCTCAGCGAAGCATATTTCTAGAGAATTCAGTCTTTCCAAGTGCATTGTCAAGTGCTGATAAATTTTTATGAGCTTCAGCTAGTGGGTGACAGCCACCATGGATATCAGAAATTGTAGGAGAGCACTTAATGTGTTCTAGTCCTCCTCTGGAGTACATCTGCTTCAAGTGTCAAATCATGACTGGTATAATCATTACTTTTTTTCCCTTGCTTGTTGGAATAATAACTAAAACTCTCCCTAGAAAACCCAAACAAGGTTTCATTAGGATAGTAGATATTTCATGCTAATACCATAAAATCCAGAGAAAGCTGGGATGGTCTGGAGTGACAGACAACTGCACCTTTCCTTACCTGTTCCTTGGTCAGGGTATAAAGTGAAACAGGCCAAGACCTAAACAATTCTTAGGTGACTTTTGCTGAGCTGGGACATGTAACAAAGATTACATCTGTCACAATAGGATTGGCCATCCACAGAGGCCAAAATTAATTTTATCCCCTTTTAGACAACTGAGGTTCATAATGTGGAAACAGAGAAGCCCTGCTATACATAGTGAAGGAGAAAAGGGATTTCAGCTCTTAAGAGATCAACATTTACTCTAAAATGATTTTAAATGAGAAAAAAATCTATGCATTTCTAGGCTAATGTAGATATTGAAAGCAAGAGACATTACAAATGCAAAATATAATGACAGGCTCTGGTTTGATTATTTTTTTCATACTAAGCCATGAACTGGTAAGCACCCCAAAGGAAATTATCTATCTTATAATGATTATAATACTTAGAATTCAAAGCAGTTCGTCAAAATGGTGAATTTAAAGCAGATATACAACGGCTTGCCTAAATATAATGCAATAGAGAGAGAAGGTCCATAGTCTAGTTACCCATCTAAAAGATTGCATCATACTACAAGAAGTCCCCCAAATGTGCTAGTTATAACTTCTGGAGCAGTAGCTCCAAATTTTTGATATTGAGATACTTAAACACTTGGTATGGGTAGTCCAGCAGTAATGAGTTAATACAGAAAACAGGAGGGGAAGGAGAGGGACAGGAATGCCTAGAGAGAGCCTGAACAGAGAGTGCTGTGGTACTCAGTCAGCGCACACCCCTGTGTTCACAGAACAGAAAGGAAGCTCTTTCAATAAACTTTAAACAGGGTCTACTGAGCTGGAAAGAAGGAAGAGGTTCTAGTGGAGCATGACAAGAAGGCACAGAGAAGAGGTGATAAACAGAGATCGTGAACTGGAATGTATAATCAAGAATTATGGATGGAGAGGGGGCAAATGTGGTAATTAGTTAATAGTGTCAGAAGCAGCTTCTGTATATAAATATTTGACTTCTATAGAATAATTCACAGTAGAGTTGAAATATCTACTGACACTTAAGTATTCTGACTTCCATGAAGGGAGTTCTGCACCATCTAAGGATTTTGTCACATCCCTTGATATAATCCTTGCAGAATTGAGTACTGTTCACTTAATTTTTGACATATTTAGTTAGAGTATAATGAGCATGTAAAGAAAATACAACATTGTTACATGTAACACAGATGTACCAGATTTTATTTTTACATTCCTCCGAGTTATAACACTTACATTGCAGTACCATCTGTAATCCCTGGCAGAGCTGAGGCATTCTACAGATATATAAGAAATGACAGGTACCCTATGACAAACAGCTTACTGCCTAGCACACTGAGCAAACTGATGAAAGAAAGAAGGTACAGAATATGAGCTAACAGGCTGAGCGAGATAGCGAGGGAGGTAACAAAAAATAGAAAATTAAATTTACATAGGCATGGTAGTCATCTAGGAACCTAACTCAGAAGTCAGTTGGTTTCAAAACTAGATTGTGCATCATTGATTTCCAGCAGATGTTAGTTTATTGAGCACCACACTATCTTCAAAATGAGATATTGGTTCTCATACCAGTCTATGGGGCACACCAAAGAAGCTGCAAGGTTTATGTCCATACATTATTTACATTACTGAGTATTAAAACCACTACCTGCAGTCAGCGGGTAGACTTATACCTTCAGTGTCTCAGAGTATATTTTTATAAAGCATTAATTAAGTAAAATATTAGGCTGCTTAGACAATATGGGTTGCTAATTTGAATTAATTTAAAGGGCCAATCTCAGGTTCTTACTAGGATATTCATGTGCTCTGTGCTTTGATTTACACTGCAAGAAAAGTCCAGGACATGGCTTGCCTGAAAAATAGCTCTTTGTGCTTGTTCATAAGAGAGATATCAGAGTCCACAGTATTTTGAAAACAACTAATTCAACGCATAACACTGCAGTGAAGGCATTGCAAGATCATCTGCTTCTGTGGGAGTACCAAACATGCAAGAGGTGACTGAATATTTCCTTTTCCAGGACACTGGACTCCCACTTTGCTTTGATTATGGTATTTCATTACTGTCCATTTACTGAAAGAAGTTTATTGATGATACAAGCTTGGTGCATGATATATGCAATCAAAAACCATTAAATGAATCACTGTGAAATAAAGGCCATGAACTTAGAAAAGGCAGCAGTCAAATGATGCTTCTGTACTATTGTTTTTATCGGCATCCAGCCCTCCCTGAGTCTACTGGGATTACTGAGTCTACCTTAATTTTTTTCTTCAAGATGTCTAAAAACAAAGATTTACTTTTATATACATTTAAATAGAATCTAGAAGTGTAGGCATTTATTGCTGGTAGAAAACCTAGAAGATTTATATACTTTTTGGCATTCTTCCCACAGTGACAAATTGTCTTTTATTCAGGGATTCATTATTCCAGGTGACGAACTCTTGCCAAAATTTTCAAGCTCAAGTAACTAAAACTAGATATCCAGAGAAAAGGTTCCTAAATTGTTCACATAGAGTTCCAATTCCTGACAACAAATGAGATAAATTAAGGAGTGTTGCACATGTGAAGCAATTTTGAAAAGAATTTTATTAAGTCATTTAGATGACAGAATGTGGAAGCTTAAGTATGGAAATGCCTGCAGATTTTACCTGAAAACGAAAAATCCATAAAAAATACACACAGGGAGGACAAGTGAATAAATTAAATGTTTTAATAAGCTGAAGAGTGACATGGCAAGGGAAAAAAAAAGTAAGCGGTAAATGATTTATCATTTTCTAGGTAGCACATTTTTTTATGGTTCATTTCCTCCCCAATGTGAAATCTATAAAAAGAATCTTCAAGGAAGTTATGCAGAGTGTGGGGTTTCATTAACATATTATAATTACTCTGTGGCCATTCCTTGCTGTTAATCACAAGACCACAACAACTTCTAAAAATACAAACCCACAAAAGGGTAGCTGTTATGAACAGATTTCTCCCCTCACCACAAAAACCCCTGGAGTATAGGAAAAAAACCCAGACTCTTCATCATAAGTAGGCTTTAATTTCTGTCCACACTGTGTGCTTCTCACTTCTGTAGCCTCAGAATTTGTGACTGAGCAGCAGTGTTTGGGCAGCCTACTTGAAGATGTCAGAAGCAATTACTTTCACAGATTTAAGATTTTATCATACAAACCAGACAACACAAGTGAGGCTATTTGTTAAGCATTTAATCATATTTTATCAATTGTCCAGAGTTTACATCTCACCATTATATCTCACTTTATACTCACACCATTATATCTCACATTATATCTCACTTTGAATGTGAACATCAAATGGAGGAGAACCTTAACTAAATGAAGTTGTCTCTGACTGGTATTTGAATGGCTTTCTTGAAAACTGACTGCTTGCCTGAGGCAGGGAAAGCAAGGAGAAGAGGGTGGGACCTTTGATGCTGAGAAGTGATTAAAACATTCATAGTTCACACACAGCTCCATCAATGGGAAAGACTTCAAACAAGTCATAGAAAAATGAAGCTAGTGAAGGGTCTGGAGCACAAGTCCTGTGAAGAGCAGCTGAGGGAGCTGGGGGTGTTTAGCCTCGAGAAAAGGAGGCTTCTCTTCAAGTCCCTGAAAGGAGGTTGTAGCCAGGTGGGGTTTGGCCTCTTCTCCCAGATAACAAGTGATAAAACAAGGAAATGGCCTCTGCTTGCTCCAGAGGAGGCTTAGATTGGATATTAGGAAAAACTTCCTCCTTGACAGAGTTGTCAGGGAACATGCTGATCAGGGAAACAAGTCACCATCCCTGGAGCTATTTAAAAGACATGTAAATGTAGTGCTGGGGGACACGATTTAGTTGGTGGACTTGACAATGCTGGGTTAGTGGCTGGACTTTGATACTCAATGCACTTAGTCTGATCTTAGAGGACTTTTCCAGCTGAAATGATTCTATGTATGTGAGGTAAATTATGGCCAGCTTTCCATACAAAGAACTGCACTAGGCTTTGTTTCATATGCAGATATTGGGTAGCACTCTTTGTAGGTTTTTAGGTAATGGATTTGGAAGAGGAGTTGACAAAGGAGAACTAGTCTCAACTATGTCTTCAACTGAAGCTGGCATTTTTATGATTTTAATTTAGATGAGAAGATTGCTAAAAGGATTACCAAAAGGTTGGTGAAACTTTACTCATGCCATCTCATCCAATGTCACTTTTAATTCTATCTATGTTTCTAGAAAATTCTCTGTGATTGTTGCAGTTATACTGGTGGCACTGGTACTAGTACAGGAGCAGCTTCTCTTCCATCTTTACCCCTCCATGTTAATTTCAAATACCAAATAATGTCTATCAGGCCCAGCAAGCTCATTATGTGTGAGCTAATTTATTAAAGTCAATGTTTTCCTTATACACTGAAGCCATATTTAGGAAACTAATTTTCCTTAATAATTCTTAACAGTACATCATGACGTTATTATAGAAATGATATTTGTTTTTGCCATGAAATTATTTTGTACTAATACAGTATATATTTTAATATCTTTGAACAGTAGGATGGACATTATGGCTTATTAAGATTTCCTCCAGTTTCTTTATAAAAAATTTCTATTTCTCTATATAAGAATATTGCTTTTCTTATTTACTTTTAGGTCTGGATAATTATAATTCATTAAAATATTAAAGTGCTTGGTTAACAACCCATTTTTAGCATATTTATTTTTCTCCAATTGTAGTACATTTTTTCCATTTTTGTCTGTCAGTAATATCACACATTTACATGTATTCAGAAGGCATCTTGTTCACATATTGTCCATGAACAGAGATATTTTATAATATATTTTTCTTTTCTAAGGTGTTCAATGAGAATAAATTTCAGCCTTAGACTGAAAGAAAAGGTTTGTATTAACAATACATATAAATTTTTTATTTTTCCTGTTCTTGCTACTCTGTTTTTTGGCTAAGGGCCTAATCTTCATATTCCTGACTTAAACTGCAATAAGTCTTGTTTAAGTATGGCTAACAAAAGGATGATTAATTATTAACTAGCAATCCCACTGCCTGAAAGCCTTGTACTTGGCACCCCAAGTATTGGTTTTGTTAATTTTATTCTTATCTGATAAATCTGACCTGACGTCTTCATACTTAAGAAAACACTGGAAGATCCGAAGATAAAGCAAGCCTCTGCTTGGACAAAAATACATTTATGCTAAAGCCATTTGTTTAAAAAAACATTTAAACTTATGAGTTCAATCATAATAAACTGAAGTCCTTCAGAAAGTCATTGAAGTTCTCTACAGTTATACACAGTAGAATCTGATTCTCCAATCAGATATACATCTGCTTAAAGGAACATGGACTTTAAGTAGTGTTTACAGGGCTTTCTCAAATACCCGCCAGTGGTTTTACTAACCTTCTTCTCCAGATGTGAATTATGATATCACATCAGATAATACAGGTAATTTCACCATTTGACAGTGCCTCCCAGAATTAATCTATCCCTCCTCAATACCTCTTTGTCTGCCTCACTTTAAAAGTGAAAACATTAATCTCATCACCTCAAACCTTGCTACATTGTTGCTACAGAAATTCCATCTTTCTCTGAGGATCTGTATATATTTTTCTTCTTAGATCTGAGGAATCACTGCAGTCTGGGTGTGTAGAGATGGCCTTTATCCAGACAAAAGGCAGAGCAACATAATACAGAGCAATGTACCCAGCAATATGTACAGCCTAACCAAAGGTAATTTCTCCTAAATATGTTATGAATAATCAGATAATCTCTCTGCTTGGTTTTTGTTTTTTTTTTTAAGCTACTGAAAGTATTAGGAGTAAGAGTTAACATGGAAGAGGAAGAAGGGAAAAAGAAAGGCCTGGCTCTTGCAATGGGGAAGCTACTTAGGATGGCAGGGCAGACACGTGGGAGCATAACCCTGGGTCTGCATGTATTGGGGAATGCTCCAAGGCCATGGCCAGGGAGGAAGTGCTAGTGCTTAGCTAAGAGATCCTGTCCTTGTAAACCTTTTCTGTAAAAGCTCCTACACAGACCACATTGCTTCAGTTTGCCTGATCTGTATTAGGTTTGGTGGACTTCTTTGTTCCTTTTAGTTTATGGTGCCATGTGAAGGAACACTTTAGGTGTAAATGAGTAGAAAGAAAGGTAATAACTACTGTTCTTAAAAAGGATAAATACTGGGTAAATTTTGGGGCATTCCAACCACCCAGATATCTGTTGGAGGGACAACACAGCAGAGCACAAGCAATCCTGGAGGTTCTTGGAATGTGTCAATAACAGCTTCCTTACACAGGTGATTGAGAAGCCATCAAGAAGAGGAGCCATACTGGACACTGTGCTCACTAACATGGAGGAGCTGGCAGGGAATGCAGTGCTCCAAGGCAGCCTTGACTGCAGTGACCATGAGATGGTGGAGTTTGAGATCCTCAGGGCTGTGAGGAGGGCAAGAGAGCTCTCTGCTCTGCACTTCAGGAGAGCAGAATTTGGCCTCTTCAAATACCTACTCAGTGAAGGATGATGGGATAGAAAGCTGGAGGGCAGAGGAGCCCAAGGATGATAGCCGATATTCAAGGATCAGCTTCTCCAAGATCACAGACAATGCATCCAAACAACGGGGATATTGGGAAAATATGCCAGGAGACCTACATGAACGGACAATTAGCTACTGAACAAATTTGGAGTGAAAAATAAGCTTTCAGGAGATGGAAACAAGGACATTTGGCCTGAGAAGAATACAGGGAAATTGTGTGGGAAGACAGGGGCAAGGTTAGGGAAGCCAAAGACCAGACAGTATTCAGTCTGGCCAGGGATACTAAGGATAAGAGAAAAGGCTTTTATAGTCATGTTGCCAGCAAAGAAAAAACTAAGGATAATATGGACCCTCTCTGTAAGGAAATGGGAGACCTGGCTACCCTGGACAAAGAGAAGGTGGACATTCTCAATTACTTCTGCGCTTCAGTCGTCAACAGTATGTGGTCCAGTCATGCTGCCCAAGTTGAGAAAAGCAAATACAGGGAATGAAAACTCTAAGTCCTCTGTAAGAGTGGATCAGGTTTGAGACCATCTAAGGAACATGAATGTGTACAAGTCTATGGCACCTGATGAGATTCATCTCTGGGTCCTGAGGGAGATGGCAGACCAAGTTGCTAAGCTGCTATACACAGTTTTTGAAACAGTCGTGGCAATCAAGTGAATCGTGGCAGTCAAGTGAAGTCCCTGATGACTGGAAAAAGGGAAATATAGCCTGACGCGGCCCTCTGGAGCCCGGCTAGCGCTGACCCACCACACTATGGGCGGTTTAGGGGAGGGTACAATTGAGGAAGAAACCATTGCAAGCAAATGGGGCGGGAACATAGGAACAAACTACAACAATATAATTAACCATGAAATCAGGAAAAAAACATGCACTGCAACATCTCCCCTGTCACCCTGATTTTTGCAAGACTTTCTAAGCCTTCTGATATTTACATATTTGTGAAAAACTTTCTCACACACTTTCTGTAAACACCACAGTGTTTTGCATTCCTCCATAGAGGAGGAGAAAAATTGATGGACTGTTTGTCTGTCCAGTGGCTTTGGAGAGGTGGCACTGCCACCGTCCAATCCACTGTCACTTTTGGAAAACTATAAATACTGGAGTAAGAAAAAATAAATCTTCTTCTTCTGTCTTCTAATCACCTGAGCTGCAGTGTGTGTCTGCGTTCTTTCGTGTCCTACAGCGACACTCCCCCTTTCTTTTTCAAATAAAGAGAGAAAGAGGTCGAGAAATAGAATATATATACAATAAACAAAGGAACAGAGATTGTAAATATATAACATAGGAAAAACAACTAATGAGTAAGACCTCTTCTAAACACAACACAGTATGAAATAAAATTAATAAGATAATTAGAATTTTAAATTTAAGATAATACAGTTAAATAAATATTTCTTCAAACCTAAAATAACTTTTCCCCATGAAGAAAGAACTTAAAGGAGATCACATATAATAAATAAATAACCTATATGAAGTAAATGCTTCAAAGTTGAATGAAATCAAGAGTACCAATGAGAATTATGTGTAAAAAAATTCTTTGAAAGATAAACAGTAACTGACACAAATTATATAGAAATAATATAAAGTAGAATAATAAGTGAAAACTATATAATGTAAATCAATGAAATTGAAGTAAGGCTTAATTAAAATGAGTATAAATGAATATGTTGTCCATAATAAATATTGTCCATAACATGTGTCCTTAAGGGGAACCATCCATAAATGTGGCTATAATAGCACCATCCATAAATGTATAGTGGATACTGTCCATACATGTGCATCCTTAAAGGAGCCGCTCATAGTATTATCGTCCATAAATGAGTTGATCAGCAGTGTAATAACCACTGAAGAGAAAAATAATAGGACATCCAGGCCCAAAAATCTTCAGCACGTCTCCATTGTGCTGTCCCACTGCTGTGTACAAAAGTCATGCAGCTGCTTTTGCACTGTTCCTGTGATAGTACCACTCCTGTTTCCTGGACCTTGACCAATGCAGCTCGATCCTGAACAAAGATGGCCGCCTTCCGGTCCCACCCACAGTCACTTCCGGTCCCAAGGGCACGGGAACCGGAAGTGCCATAATTGTCTGGAAGGGAGCGGGGTCACCGGCAGGGAGGCCGGGCCTAAATCAGGAAGGGGAGATCCTGGTGGAGAGCGCAGGTCCCGATGCAGGGGAAGGAGCTGACTGGAAAGGGGGGAACAGGGAGCAGTGGAGGAGGGTCAGTGGCATCGGCACCATGTGGCCGACGCCATCTTGGGCTATTAAACTTAATGGTAAAAAACTCGGGAGAGCGGGAATAGGAAAGAGAGTAGGGTTAAGGGAGTAGGAAAGGGGTCCTGACAGCTTGATCAGGGCTGCTAGGACTAGGGTGCTGAGGGGGGCGTGGAGANAGAGCCAGGGAGACAAAGGTCAGTCAGTCCAGCTACCCTGCATGGAATTTTCCGCTCTGTGTGCCCTCCCCAGGGTAGGGGAAGAGGGTTTGGGAAAT
>VXBU01019151.1:11571-158206 GCA_013400315.1 Bombycilla garrulus
TTTTTTTTTCCCTTTCCCCTCTCCGCCTTCTCCCGACTATAAATAGCTCCTGCGCGCCGTGCGTGTGTCACGTTCCCATTACGTGCGCCTTACGCTGACGCACGGGGGCGGTGCGCTCCGTGACGTCAGCGCGTATCCGGGCCAAGCTATAAATAACCTTCCGGCGGTCGGTGCCAGTGGCGGGCGCGCGGTGCTGCCGGTGCTCCCGGGGCAGCTTCCCGCGGGAGGCGCCGGTCCCGGCCCCGGCGGCCTCCTCGCTCCCTTGAGGGGCTCTGGACTGCGTGCGGACCAGCCACCCGCCGGGCACGCAGGTGGCTCCCGTGTGAGGGCCGTGCTGCGCTCGGGCAGCAGGTGCTGCTGTCTCTGCCTCCCCCTTTCGCCCGGCGGCGTAACGGGCTCTGAGCGGTGGCAGTTCGCAGCCTGTTCGCAGTTCAGCATCATAAAATGTTAAAGGAGTTGGAAGGGACCTTAAAGATCAGCCGGTTTCAGCACCCCTTGCCATAGGCAGGCACATCACCCACCAGACCAGGCCACTCAATGCCACGTCCATCCTGGCCTTGAGCACGGCTGTGGATGGAGCATCCATGTCTGCCCTGGGCAGCTTGTTTCAGTTTCTCACCACCTCATAGTAAAGAATTTGTTTCATATATCTAACTCAAAATTCCCCTTTTTTCCCAGTTTGAACCTATTATTCCTTGTCCTATCGCTACAGCTCCTGATAAAAATTCCTTCTTTGGCTTCCAAGTAGGCCCACTTCAGTTATTGCATGGTTGCAATGACGTCTGCATACAACCTTCTTCTCTCCTCCAGGCTGAACAGCCACAGTATTCTTAGCATGTCTTCATAGACACACAAATCATGATGTGCCCGAGTGTTGGCTGTGAGTTTGTAATTCAGGAGTCGCTCTGCAGTCAGTCCAAGTCCGTGTGCAGCCGAGATTGGAGTACATAGCAGAAACACTAACTTCGCTGCTGCTGTTCTCTCTCTAGTCTGAGATCCCAGGCAGGGCTACAGGGAATCTGTGTGTATTTTAGCTGGTTATTATAAACACAGGCAATCTATTCCCAGCTATATAATGGGTGTCTCAATAGGCTTAGCTGCAACCATCTCCCAGGAGGCAGGCAATGTTTTTTTGGATCTCTTTAAGTGCAGGAGAGAAGTGAATGTTCTCACAGCCTAGACAAGTGGTGATTAGCCGGTGGTCTGCTGTGTAGAAGTGGCTGTGATGGCTGGTCTCTGTGTGTCAGCAGGCACTGGGCCCCTCGGGGCTAGGAGTGTAGCAAGATAACTCATTTTGCAAGCAGCTGTGCTGGCTGAAGATGCAACTCTCCCCCAGCGATTTGCTGCCTTTCCTCTGCCAGAGTTACCGCCCCCACAGCTCTTGAGTTGATGTTGGATAAGCGAGCAGCTGGATGAACTGTACTAATACTGCCTGAGGCGCCCTAAGGAGGATTCCTGCCATCTCTCTTGCTGACAGTGGTTTGGACTTGGTTGTCTATGGCTGGCTGTGATGGCAGCACTGCATGGCAATAGTACCTATTGCAGTGATACTCAAAAGAAGATGCCTGCCTGTCACTTTAGGCATTGGGACAACTTCCCTGTGAGTATGTGGTTCAGGGTGGGTACACAAATCCTCAGGTCAGACTGGTTGGTAACACCTCTGTTCACAGCAGGGCTGTATGCCTGGTAACCTCTTTGGGTGAGAATGTAGGCATGGGCAGCGTGTTTGGCTTTCCTGTGTGGTCGTCTCACTTGCATCCTAAGTACGTAGAGCTAGGTTCAAAGATAGGCCCATCTGGAGAATCTAATGGAAAACAGTTCTGTAAAAAGAAATTCAATTCTAATGCTTAGACTGTTGCTAAATAGTGTTAAAGTTGAATCATTACCTAGTTTTGATTGTAAGCTTTCTGGGTACAGGAGCATCACAGTTGTCTCTCATACCCCTGACTGTTAACAGCAAGGTGTGTGTTTCTTTCAGAGAGTCTTTGCAAAGCAGTAACAAAGAAAATTTAAATAGCAGATTTACTTAATAGAACTCTTCTAGTGCAGCCACTTTAATGGTTTTCTAGTGTGTGGTTGGCCGTCTTTGTGCTTCATTTTGTAGGTTAACATCTAAAACTTGATTGGTTTGCTTTAATTACAAAGTACTTGATGTTACATTTTTCTTGTCTTGTGCTTTTATATCAGTGGAGTTCAGAAAAGCAACTTCTCTCACTAGAGGACTTAGCCAGTTTGGTGATTTAGGGCTTCCACCAAGTTCTGTGTATTTGGGGAGTTTTATATATGTTTTCTAGCCCTGGTAGTGTAGACAAATTAATTTCTGTCTGCAGATAAAATAAAAAAAATAATTAAAACTAGTAGTTGTAGTAGTAGTGTGTTGAATAGCGATACTTTAATTTCTAATTGCTGGTCAGCTTTCTATTTGACATAGTAATTTCTTGGACAAGTGTGAACATTTTTAAATCTCACAGTTTTTGGATGTATGCCCTTCTCTGAGATACGTGGTCTGTTGGAACGTCATGCAGAGACCATCAGCTTTCTACCATCATCTTTGATGCTAATATCAGCTCCAGTAGCAAAATGGTCTACTTCCGTAATTGCATTAATGGAGAGAAACTCAGTGGTTATGCAGTTACTTTATCTGTAAGGAGGAGAATTTTCCTACACTGAGATGGCTGCACAAGTGAGCTGAAACTAGGAACAGCTCAGTTATCTGTGGCAGATTTCTTTTGGTGTATCCCACCATTGCAATAGGAGAGATTACCTGTGACATCATCACTGGGATAGATGGTATCATTGCCATTACCTAGTCATCCCCAAATTATGAATTCCAAGCCGCTGGCAGCTGTCTAGAGGCAAGAGAAAAAGATCTAGGTATGAACAAGCTCTGAGCCTACCTTTCTGAAAATGGTGGAGTTGAGTCACAGCATTTTATCTTTCCAGAAAATGTTGACTTAGGATCTATGTCCTGTGAAATTCCAAAGAGAACTTTGGTGAGAGCTGTCGTACAGTCTACCACTGGTGGGCAAAATGTAATCTTTAGATGTATTTGACCAAAAACACTCTTAGCAAGCTTCCATGAAACTTACCTTGAGCTTTTTGTTCAAGGTTCAAGTGTTTTACTGACTGGCGTTTTAAGGGTTTTTGATAGCAAAAACATTTAGGTGTGCAGTAAACTCTCTTCTGGTGGAAAGACTAGAGTTGACACACTTGAGAGTGGGCCAAGAAAAGCTAATTTTAACACCATGTCACTTCTTGATGGTGGGTCCTAAGGCCTTGAATTAAGGAGCATGAAAAAAGTGTGAAGTCAGAGGTGATCTTGGTGGGGCTCAGCCCAAAACAAAAAAAATAGTAATTCTCTCCATTCATGTACACGGACAGGAATTCTACCAGTGTAGTGATTCATTTGAATAGAGGAGAAATTTAGCCAGAACAACGATAGAGCTTAGGGAAAAGCAAAGAAAGATGAGTATGACACAAAGTCGTACTGTGTAGGGTAATAAAGCAAAATGCTCGCCTCCTTTATAGCTGTCTCCTCTGGCTTGGATGCTTTTTAATGCTCAGTGTTGAGAGTAAACAATTCCCTACAGGATGCTGTCTGTGATCAGGGTAATCAGAAGTGTTTCTGTCATTGCAAATGCTAAACATTGAAAATATATTTGCAGCAACAGTTGGTCAGAAGAAAATCAGATATTAATGTGACAATATTGTACATTCTTTGAGGGCTCACATGAAATTATTGATGAGGTTTTTGTTTGCTTGTTTGTTTTTAATATCTATTCTTTCTAAAGGTTTGATCTCTAACTTTAGGTAGACTGGGATACTTGTCAGTGAAGTCACTCCCTTTACAGAATTCAATGTGTCACATACATTTTCTAAATACAAAAATGAAAGGCATCCTATTCCTTCTGTGATATATGTCTAGGAGCAGATTTGCATAGTTTTATTTTGAGTAAATTCCTGTTGATTTTTTTCCATAAATGTTTCAGTTGTTGAAGTGCAGAAAATTAATTTAGAAAAACATGTTTGGATGGAATATAACAGCATGCATGATTGTATTAAAATCCAGTTTGGTATCTGAATTACAAACAAGTGTGGCTTGGTACATTTTTTGAATACGATTGTAACAATACTATATGCAAGGGTTCCGTGTTCTAAAAAAGATTTAAGTGGCATTGTTTTCCTTCTTCCCTTGTTTAGCATTTAATGAGAAGCAAAAACGGGATGGGGTGGGAAGTCGTAAGCAGATGAGCACAAGATAATGTGGTTTGTTAATGTCAACCTTCAGTTTATGTCTGTGATCACGTGTTAAAATGCCCTTCTCGGTTTCTATGCTTTCTGTTCTTCTTTTCACTCTAATCTCTCTTCTGCCTTGTGCCTCTAGAGTTTCCAGTCTCTGTTTTGGGTGTCCTGGCTTTCACAGTAGGCCAGTTCTGGACTTTCCTGCTTCACATATCCCTGACTGATTTTTTTTTTTCATTTATGTAGTAAAATGAAGAAGTGATTTTATGTTAACTTTTTAGGGTTTTAATAACTCTTATTTACCTTTTTTTTCCCAAGCTGGTCTCCTTGCAGGTGAAGTGCTAATGAAACCTGCTAATGTCTAAAGCATGCATGCCTTTTTCTTTTCTACATTCAGTGTTTTCCTAAACATTTTTTGACATTTGGCTTTCATTATGCACTCTTCTACTGACCCTGTTGTTCAGAACTGACTTCAGTCATGAATCAAAACTAGTAGGGCGTTCTGCTCTGGGATCTGGCATGTGAGGGAGACAGAGCTACTTATGTATGATGAGATCTGCACATGCCTTTTTGTATCATGGCCTTCTCTACTAGGGAGTAGATCTTCCCCACTTCCTTGGTCTGCAACTTGCTTACTCTTCCATGACAAAGCCAAGACTTTTGCACTGGGAAGAAGACTCAAACCTGAGATGTGATATTCTTAAGGCTTTTAGAGCCAAAGAGGAGCAAGTAGTCATGGAAGACTGGTGACTGCTTTCCATTTCCCGTTCCCCCAAGCAGATTTGGAGAAGGACTAATCCTCTCTATGTGAAGAGAGGCAGTGTGGTCTTTCTTTGTGTGATGGGCACTGGTTACTCTCATGCTGGCCCTTTTGATTCTGTGTGTCAAAGTTATTTGATATTGTATGCATTCTCAGTAATTTCTTTACAGAAATATGCTTGGGAGGTTTATTGCTTGCTTAGAATTAATTTGATACCTAAAATGTGCATGACGCTCTTAATTAACTGCTTGTGCCTAGATTTGGAAGAAGTTCTACAAAAATAATGGAAGGTAGAAGTAACCAAAGCAGTCATCTGCAGGTTGTTCTAATTTCGTTTGAATTACCTCAAAATGTTGAGGGAAAAGCTAGAAAATGGGTGATTGAGAATATAAGTGATTGTTCTTGGCTGTTATTGTTTGGACATTGGGCTGATTATTGGTGGACATGGTTGGGTAGGGGGAGGGTGGATGTACAAAAGATATTATTTGAAAATCATTGTTGATAGAATTTGGTAGGAGTCATAAAACCGGAAGAGTAGAAGGAAAGAAGTCTTGGTAATACTGGGCAAGACCTCTTAAAGGTTGTAAGGACTGGAGTAAGTGCATTGGGAGAACCAGAAGAAAAATATGGAAAATGTCACGCTGAAGTTCTACAACTCCAATAAAGATTTTGGTTGATTTAGAGCTTGGTTTTTGCAAAATTTTATAATGTAGACAAAACTTGATAGTTAACCACTGCCATTACGGAATGGTGCTTGCATTGCCCTCATAAAATCAGTTTGTGCATCCTGGTATAATAATTGTATAGATGTAAATATTTGAGCTTCAATGTACGCTTTCACATGAACAGTAAGCATTTCCTTTTTGAAAACTCTCCTAATTGTTTTTTAGAACTGAAGAAAGGCGTTAAATGCTAGACTAAAGTAAGTTCTTGGCTGAACAGTGTGTAGGATTCAGTAGATTCATGGAGCATAATTGTACTGATAGGAGGAATGGGTGTGTATATCTTTAGAAATGACTTGAGAACAAGGATCTGAAAGAATGGGTGTGGGGCTAGATGGTGTAGGGGAGATATGTAGTAATAGGATTGGGAAGGCTGCACCTTCCTGGGCTCAGCCAATGGGGAGAGGAGGAGGGCATCAGGAGTTTAGGATAAAAGGAGGCTGTTCCTCTAGCAACTCAAGAGACCCCACAGGGGTATGGCCCAGTGGACCAGACTTTGTTTGAATAAAGCTGGTTTCTTCAGGGCTCCTCAGTATCTTTTGTGGGCACAGGCCTTTGGCAGTGTGTTTTTCCACACAGTATGAATTCAGATTGTGCCTCTCACTTGTATAAGTACTGAACCACTCCCTCTCCCCTTAATTTCAGTACAACTGTAGAAGCTACAAATCCTTGTGCTCGGGTTGGCCACTGACTTTTAGTAGCCAGTCATATGGTATAGATTTGCAAAGCTGACGCAAAATGGAGCCATTCATCTCCTCCCTATTACAGGCTGCTGAAAGCATATTGCCCTGAAGTTCTGCTCATTGCACTGTAACCCCGCTGAGCACCGAGGCAAATTCAAGGTTTTGGTTTTGGTCTTACACTTTACAATGCTTGATGGCAGCTGCCCAGGCTGCCTGAGGGAGCACCTTCTGCAGTCACGGCCTGCTCATGACAGCTGCATTCCTCTGGAACAATGGCATTGTTGGTGAAATGGAGAATGAATGGGAGAGACAAACTGCTTCTGCAGCTAGCCCACAACTGAGGGATTGATTCCTGGAACACATCAGAGCAACTATAAACCTCCCTGTCCTCAGAATTAAGTGAAAATTCACTTGCTTCAACCTCAGCTTTCCACAATGACCAGGGGAAAAAAAAATCCCTAGGGCATAGACAGGGATGATTTCAGTTTCTTTTTTAATAGCCCAAATAACAGTGTATAAGGAAGTATAGGGTAAGAATGGGGTAAATTTTGTCTGCTTTCCTGTGCAGGTTTTGGTAGTCTACCTCATAACTCCTGCCCTCACAACTTTCACTTTGTTGGCCAGCAGTAGAAGTGTTATTCAGGCTTCATTTTTTTTGGGTGAGGAAAAATCCCAATCAAAGAGGAGACAATAGAAAGTCAAGCAGAAAGGCAAGTCAGAAAAATGTTTCTAAAAATTTTGGCTTAGTTTTTTTCTGCTTCCTGCTTTCCTCTGCACATCTATTCTTAATATACTTAAAATTTACAGTTGTGTTGTATGTTGTTGAAATGCAAAAGTCTAATTAACTATTTGGAGGAGTGTTGCAACTGTTCTTGGGATAAGAACTTCACTGATCTCTTGAAGTTTGCATTTAAATTATAGATCAAATATCAAGGAGAAAATATTTGCTACAATTTTTTCTAGAGAAAATTGGACGATGTTGATAGCCCATCTGGCTATTGTCATCCTTTTGCTTGATAGTTCAGTTTTGAGCCTGAGCCTAAAGAAACACTGAACCAGTTCATAAATAGCTAAAAAATGGCTCAGTCTTCAAAAACAGAAGTCTATCAAACCATCGGTGTCATTAGAAGGTGACTAGAGCCCAAGTGTCTGTGGTGCCAAAGGAAGCTGGTGGGTGTCACGTTCAGAACAAGAGGAGGTGGTTCTTTGCACAGTGTGTCACTAAGCTCTGACATTCCACTCCCGAGGACATGACAAACACTAGAAGTTTCTCTGGGTCCAAGGAGGCAGTAGTGCAGGAAACCAAGCCAGAACTAACTATAAACACAGTGTGCAAACTCAGGAGTAGTTGAGGGTGGTAGGTGTTCCAGGGTTGTGTTCTGATGCTATTGCCTAAGCATCTTTGGTTTTAGTCAATATTGCACAGAATGCTTGGTTAGGGGGATCACTGATCTGGTACAATGCGGTAGTCTGTATTTTTATGTTTAAAAGAAGTCTTTTAAGCTTCTTTTAAGAGGAGAGTGAGGAGAATGACGAAGCTTACAGAGACATCAAACCTAAAGCTGGCTGTAATGCAGTGCAGAAAATCTTGCAGTTCTTGCACAACAGAGTGAGAGTTCTGAACTGATGAATGTAAAATAGTGCATGTGCACTAATTATATGTATGCAGTGATGTGCTCTGTTTTGCCTATTATCACTCAAGAAATTATCCTGGACTCACTGTGAATAGTTATGTGAAAATGTCAGCTTGATACTCAGTAAGGCTCAAAAAGGCAAGCAGAACCATGTTAGGAAGAGGTAGAAAGAGCAAAAAGGTAAAAAAAAAAAAAAAAAAAGTGGAAAATAAGAGAAAATTTCATCAAATTGGTATATGAATCCATGGAGATCTTCAACACTGCGTAGAATTTAGAAAAATCCCAACTTCAGCGAAGAAGCAGGAATCATTGGAATAGTTTTCATATAAGGACAGAATTTTTTTTTCCCCTTAAATCATAGATTTCAGGGGAGAGGAGTTGATAGCTCTTTGCAGAGAGATAAACAGTGGATGGAGGACACACATAAAATAATTTCTTTATCTGTAATAAACCACAAGTTAAATTTAAGTCTTGAGGATGAAAGCTAAAAACAAGTAAGGAGGTGCTTCTAAAGGGAAAAAAAAAAAAAAAAAGACCACAAACAAAAGTGGTGATGTCACATCTGGTTCGGAAAGACCTTAAACTGGCTCTGGCTAAAGGGCAATGGTGCTATGCTTCCCCCAAAGTAGCCAGTGTTGGCCACTGTCAGGGGTGGCAGAGTCGGTGAAATTGCAGCCTGTTGTGGGGAACTCAGCCTGACATCAGGAGAAGTTGCTCTGGTGCTCCCCAGCATGACCTGTAGTGGAGGAAGCACCTTGTGCACAGGATGTAGTGTGTGCCTGTAGCAGTTGAGAAAATGAATGGGTTTTTTCTGAATATAAAGAAATGTAAATGAATCAAATTCAATGTGAAATCATACAGAACACCATGGCCTGGTTTGTTACCTGCCACACCTTGGTTTGATGGGTGATTACAGTGTCAAAATGTTTGTAAGCTTTCCGTAGGCTGTAGAAGATGATTGGTAGGATGATCCAAAGCCACATGGCCTCAGGTGCATCTTAATATCAGTGTACCCATTTTCATCCCTAAGCATTTAAAAAGCAAGACAGGAATTAAAAAATTGTTTTTATTGACCTTCTGGGTATGTTAACTTTATGGGCTCAGGGGAGAACCTAGCAACAAAGACAGTCTTATGAATACATGTCTGTACAGTGTGTCAGATGCATTTGATGGACCACAGGCTAATAATAAAAAGAGAAAATGAAAAAACCAAAGTTATAGTTTATTGTCTGCGAGATTTAATCACTCACACTGGAAGTAACTTTACTCTTACCAATGTGTTCTTTTTTCCTCTTTTTTTTTGAGAACACTGTGTATGAAGCAAGTGAGATAATGCTGGAATATGTGTTTGCTAGTGCCTACCTGTTCAGTACCTGTTAGGAAATATCAAGAAGTTGTCCCCCCATGGACAAGTGTCTCCTGAATCAGACAGAAGGTAATAAGAGAGACTCTGTGGTTAGAACTTCTGCCTACAACCAAGTTCTGAGAATAGGTGTTGTGACTCCTATCTTCAAAAAAAGCACAATAATTAGATAACAAGGAGAATTGTCCATATGCAAGGAAAAAAGATGCTCCATGCAAGTATACCACTTTTTAAAATTAATAGATAGTGCTAAGTGGTTTTTAATAAATAATAATTAAAAATATCTGGTATATGTATGCTGCTTTCTTTAGGTAACTGGACTGAATTTATTTTTTCTTTAAACATAATGTCACACTTATCTCCTGTAGCTAAGTCTTTGCTGAGGCTTTTACACATCCATTTTTGTCAGACAACTGATTTTCAACTTTTCAGTTTGAAGCCCAGAAAAGTGTGCAGTGGTAGAAGGAAAAGCAAATTTAAACCTGTGAGAGTTCTCTTGGTGATTTTGTGGTACTTGAGTCCACCAATGCTTTGAGAGTCTCTGGAATTTGAAACAACTTATTTAGATTCATAATGCTTATAAAATAAATAAATGAAAATCCCAAACCCCTTCTCTGCATGGACACTAACAGTTTATCCCAAGTACATTTGCTGACTTTGCCAGTAGCTTGTTTGCTTGGCACATTTATTCATGCATTAACTAGAGGTTTTCTCTCATGTAACTGGCTGGTATATATGTGACTGGTGATGAAAGATGGTCTGGCCATGTGTGAATCCTCACCCCACAAATGTACCTCTTCTCGCTTGTGATTGTCTCTGATGGGCAGTATGATTTGTCCTAAAACAAGATACCAGAAGGAACTCTCTGGATGCTCTCATAAGGAATACATTCACTTTTAGACAGCTGAGTAAAACTGCTAAAATATGGTCACATGTGGAGCTAAAATCATAAAGTAGCTCATTTGTGATTGTGTGTTCTGCAAAGCCAAAGACTGTAAAGCTGTAAATTTCTAGCTCAGCCTTGCTTATATTGTAACCTTTTAGACCTGCTTATATTCTATACTTCATTTTCAGTATTTAGATATTGTATTAGCAATAAATCTAATTACAATCATCCACATAATCAGTGGCATATTTCTGGTGCCTGACTGAGATATTTCTCTTCTACTACTCTGTTACAATATACTCCATCAAATTTAATTATTCTGGACCAAAAGAATCTGTTTAAATTTTCCTTTCTGCAGTACTAAGGAAGTTATGCACTGGTAAGTAAGCTGCTGTTCTGTTCAAATATTACTCCATGAATTCTTTATTGTTAAACAAATGACCTATTCCTATATGCTATTTTCCCTTTCCCTTTCTCTTTTTCTTTTTCAGAATTTAGTCAATTACTTGAGGCCTTTCCTGGTTTGGCCAGTAGATCTGACAGTAGATCTTCCGTTTCTAGGATCCTTCTTCAAGTCATTAAAAATCTTTCATATTCAGTATCTGTCATTTCCAGAGGCTGAAACAGACTGAAGTAAAAAGTTATATGACAGACATGATAGTTTATGGTTTGGGGAAAAGTACAAAAAACGTCTTTGGTTTTGTCTTAACCTGTCACAATACAGGATTCAGCTGACTCCAGGTTTTTGGCCTAGTATTCAAACTCCATTGGCCTTGTAAAGAGCCCCATTCATCCCTGATAGCAGTGACTTCCGATAATGTAACTGCATTACATTGCAATTAAAATAGTGTAAACCCCCCCCCCCCCACACNTATGCAACTCTTCCACTATCCTTTTTTTTTTTTTAATCGGAATCACAAAGGACTAAGAAGTTGCTGTGTCCTTTCTACAGGCGCAGAGGATCAAAGCTGTGACATGCACTTAGATGTAGGCACTTAGCATCCATGCTTCTAACACTTTCTCTCTCTTTGGTCTCCTTGCTCCTTTGCTATTTCCCTCCATTCTGAGTGGGAACCAAGAGAACAGGAAAGTAGAGGAGCAGTGTGTTCAGCAGAATTGTTCTCCCCTGATATTCTCCTAAACAGGATCTCTGGAAAAGGGGCCTTCTGCTTCGGGACTCTCATGCATTATTAGTGTGATGTTCTGACTCTGCATTTGGAGGGCACCCATCTGGCTTTGTGGTTTCTGCAGGGAGTTTTTGTGTGGCAACAGCTTGCCTGGTGAGGTAGGCTTACCATGTGTGAAACTAAACTGGGCCAAATTGAGAAATTCTGCCAGCTAGGTGGAGCTCCCCCACTAAGTTTCTTCCTGTCTTGGTTTGTACAACCTTAATCACTATTGCTGAGTCTGTGAGTTTGTTGAAAAGATGGTCAGTTTACACAGACTAAAATCAAAATGTGAGACATGCTCTCTCTCCTCTTTGCCACAAGTGGACATGAGCACACAGTAATCCAGGGGTGTGTGGATCAGCATTGTTGTTGAGCCTCCATCTCTCTGTGGTGTTTTCATTCAGTGCAGTCCAGGAAGTGCTTTGAGTAGTTTTCTTTGTGGATAATAGAATTTTAAAAATACTTTTCAGTTACTAAAACATAGTCTGTAGGTTGCTGTAAGATAAACTTACCACTTAGCTGTAACAAACACCTGCTCATGGCAAAATTTACTCTTCCCCCTACAATCAAAAAGGGATTCTCTAAGCCAGGCTAAGCTTCTGTTTCCATACTTGCTGTGTCTCTAGAGAGCACCAAATCAGGGGATTTCTGTCTATGTGTGAGGAAGATGAGACTTTGTACTGCAGCCTGAGATCTGAGGATCAGATGAAATTCACCACACATTTCTGTTCTGTCTCCACAGTAAAAAAATTGCAGAACATTTTAGACATTGATCTGCATTGAACCACATAATTTTTCTATAGGCCTTTAGTGGTGCCTTTCTTCAGTAATTTTCAGTAAATACATGAAGTGAAGCTCAGTACATGGTTTTGCTGATAGTTCAGGAAAAAATTCAGAATGTAGTCTGGTGTCTTACAGCAAATTTTTATTTTGGACAAAGATAACTGCATTGTTGAGGCTGTGAGAAGCGCATAGTGTATATTCTCGTCAGTGTTGAAAATAATGGACCTGATTTTGTTAAAAGCACACGTGGGGTCAGTTACTGCTGAGTAGTAATAGTTACATTCCAGTAATATGTTTGTTGTTTGCTGTGATATCCATATGGTGGAGTAAAAAGTTATGATTCTGGATTTGAAATGTAATAAAATAGAGCTAGTAAGAAGCTAATTTCTTTTTCCACAGAGCTACTTTTCATAGTATGTTTGAAGTTTTAAGGACCATGTTGAAGTATAATTAAATAAAGCTTTTTGGGGAAAACATGAAATAGTGAACAAATAACTCTCTGTGCCAATAATCAAAGACATTTGTTTGAAACCAAATTTCTCCAACAGAAATTGATGTATATATGTTTCTACTGTTATATGACAGTAGACTGTAGCCTTTTGTGTGATATGTATGAAATATATTGAACTCCTAGCAGTCAGTTCAATTCTCCAAATAACCAGTTAAAAGGAGAAAAACAGTATCATGTTGTAGCATTAAAATTGGTAAGTCCTTGTTTCTTTTTACTGAGGATATACATGCATTAGTGTAATGTTGGAATGACTTTAATTCCACCTGCATTGTGTGGGAAAAGTTTAAAGGGTTTGAAGAATCCCTTTAGTTCAGATGAAGGCAGTCTCTGAGATATGTGCTGACTGATTTCCAAATAACAGTGCTCTGAGGAGTAGCAACCATTTATTAGTTAATGTCTCATGTTTTAATCAATAATGGAAGCATATTAAGACATTTTGTCACAGCTTGGGTATAACATGGAAGATGAAATGCCAGAAGAAGGCAGGAATTTGGAGAAAACTTCAACAAGTCATTTTTGCATACCTGATTTGGAGTGGCAACTACATTTATGAAGCTGTGAAAAGAAGGATATTTCAATACAATGCTAATTTAATTTTATAAATATAGAATTGTTGTATCATGAAACTTAAATCTATTTTTATATATTTGTAATTCTGTAACATTGCAAAAATTGTTGACTCTAAAGCATATGCAGTTTTTGAAACTTAGTAGCCTGTGGATTTATTTACAATTGCAATTCCAATTACTTACTAGCTGAATTTTTTTAATATATTGTGTAGAATGATCTCATGTATTCTGTGCATTATGCATTATGTGGCTTCTCATCACAATATAGACCTAAGATGTGCAATGATTACTTTTCCTTGTCTCTATGAGCACATTTCAATTTTGGCAGAAGATGAGGGTTTGGGGCCTTGGTTTCAAGGAACAAATTCAATCTTCTCTGCAACTGAAGTGCAGTCTTTCATCTGATGATTTTGAGCTAAGGAGTGACCCGATATTCATTGAGTACCATTGACTGTTGGTTCATTCAAAGGAAAACATTCAAAGCATTATCTGCATCAGTGACTAAGGATTTATGTAAGTACCATGAATTTTGGTTAGAACAATTCATCCAGCATCAGGATTATTACTTAAAATAAAAAAAATATTTGACTTCTTAAGCAGAGCTGTGCAAAAAGTTCTTTGTGCTCTGGACAAAGTCACCAGAATATGTCAATGCAAGTGTTCTACTTTTCATGGAACTATGGAATCATAGAACTATAGAACAATATGAGTTGGAAGGGACTTTTAAAGACCATCTAGTCCAATCCCCTCTCCCATGGGCAGGTATATCTTTCACCAGATCAGGTCACTTAAAGCACTTCCCACTTGACTTTGAACACCTCCAGGGATAGGGCACTCACAGCTTCTTTGGGCAACCCGTCCCAGTGCCTCACCACCCTTATCACCAAAATATTTCTTCCATACTTCCAGTTGAAATTTACCTTGATTAAGTCACTTGCTTTGTTACTATAGGATTTTGTAAAAGGTGTCTTTTAACTCAATGTTTTAGGCCTTGCAGTGTAATGTTTCACTGTACTCAAAAACACTCTCGAAAGCTCTCTGTAAGATTGGCAATCAATAGTAATGAGTGCCATGATATTATGTGCCTAGGGGGAGAGTTGTTAGTTTAAAAACACAATGGCAAAGATGTAAAATCAGTGTATCAGAGCAACTTCTAAAAAAAAAAAGGTTCACTTAATGAACTTCTCCACTTTTGGAGCTGACACTTCAGTGTTAGTGATTTTCTATTTCTCTCGACACACAGCAGAGAATTTAAATGACATGGTATAAGCTACTAACATTTTAAGCCAAAAACATTTGACTGGAGAGGAAGTTTGACTAAATATTTTTTGGAAACCTTGAAAACTGAAGATGATGGAAGTTTTGCTTTTAGGTAAAGGCATCACTGATGTAACTGAATGATTTCTTACCTGTTGGCATATGGCATCACTTTCCTCTTGGGTTACCATAATCAAATTGCACAATAATGGAATAGTCAAGCTTTCAGTGGCACCCGTTTATATTTCAGACCTTTACCGGAGGACATGAGGGTGTGTTTCAGTTCTTCTAAGAAAATGAAACCACTGGTGGAGTCAGAAGTCAGATTTCTATCAGTGATGCAAACAGTGATTTATATGTATCGGTATATTTATGGCAGGGGATATTACCAATCCTTGAGAAAGTATGTAGGTGTGAGGTCATCAGTCACTATCTTCAGACCTTAAAGGTTCACCGTGGAGGGGAAGCCTTGAAAGCTGAACAGGGCTAAATGCTGGATCCCCCCAGGCATTATTTTCCGCTGAGTCATAGTCATCGCAATGCGTTGGCAGCCGCTGACTTTGCAAACAGCGGGACTGGCTGAGGAGGTTAAAATACCATCTCTTCATTTATTACCCATCTTGCTGCTGAAGGGTATCGCCCTGGTAAATCTTGTAAGGGAAATAAGCGTGGGCCACTGCAGGCCCATCCAGAGGGTTTGATTAAAACAGCTGATAACCTGCAGACTGGACTGATGTGAGTGGCGTAGGGCTCCGAAGGTCTCTTTTGATAGTGGGGCTCTGCAAATGGCCACCTGCACCTGGTGGGCTATGAGGAGCAACCAGGAGTGGAAGCAACTTCATTCTACACAGCTAGATCTGAAAGAGGATGCGTGCATACAGAAGAGCTCGTTCTTACTCAGAGTGCTACAGCTTCAATTTATGTCGGTATGGGAGAATGAATACAACTTCCCCTTCTCCAAACACAATTATTACTAGCACAATGTTGTATTTTAGCTATAAGCTGTGCCAGTGTAATGCCAGATTGGTATCTCTGTGCCTCCTTAAAGTTGCACTTAAAACATCACACCCTTACTGAAATCTTCAGGTGCATACAAAGCCAAAAATAAAGTTATATAGTTGAGTATTTTTGTGGTTCCTCAGTAATGTTGCTCTGGGCAGGTAAATAATTTAAAGTGTTATGTTAGAGGGATTTTTTTAATAGTGTAGACTGCTTATAATAAATGTATTAGAATAAATAGGACAGATACTTGTTTTTCCTTGTTGAGTACAAATATTTAAAAGGGGCCTTAATCCGTGGTTGACTGTGTATTTGGTTTGTTTTGTAATTTGTAAAGAGAAATTTAGAGAAGGAAGTGAAAAGTATTTTGCAGCTTGAATTAGTTGTAACCTCCAACAGACTTGTTGCAACATCTGTGGCAGGAGCCTATGGGGAACATGAATATTCTGAAAAGGAAAGCTTCATACCTACTTAAAGACAATTGTACATTTACTTGTTTAGTATCAGTAGATGGAGAGGCATTGGCACTTCAAGGCTCTTGACTAGGAGAATGGTGTACTTCAGAATGACTGTAGTTTACAGACTGTTTTTCTTACTTCTGCTTACTGTTGGATTCCATTATATATATATTTTTCTTTTCAAAATACATTGCAAAACCATCATGGCATATACATAAATATATATATCGCATAACACATGCTGAAAAGATTATATCCCATTGGGGATAGAAGGAGATTTCAGAATAATTTTAATATAAAGAGACTATTTGAATCACAACATCTTGTTTCAAAGGCAAATGTATTAGTACAATGAAAACTGTTGATGTCTTTGTGTCACATATTTAACTCCACAGCCATAAATGAAAGGCCATTAAGGTAGCAAACAACAAAACAAAAAAGAAACTGTTGTTTAATATTTATCAGGTAAGGGAAAAGGACAAGTACTGTGATGATGAGATTAGCGTGGCTCACTTGGATAGATTTATGCTATCATGTGCTCTGAAAGTTGAAGGGGATTTTGAAGCAATGAGGAGCTACCAGCAGGTGTAGCTTTTATTTGTGATGATGGGTCTGGTAAGTGAAGAAAAACACACACAAGGCATAGTTTCGCTGATATTGACCATGCTCTGCCTGCTTGCCACTAGTGTCCTGCACTATTGGTTACAACTATCATATCATCCAGATTAAAAAAAAAATAATTATGTACACGTTTCTCCCCAGTTTTTACAACACAGATGCAACTACTTCTGCTTCTCTGCTCTTTACTGTTGTCTACACTGATGAACGTTTCTAATGTGACAAATGTCTCCAAAACAGTAGTGATAGGACTCCCTGTGCTGTGCTAGGGAAAGAGGCTGTTTCAAGGGTGTTCAGGACCTCCAATGGAGTAGTTTTCAACAGTGACATTCTTTGAAATTATTGACAATTCACAGAATGTAGGGAAAGTACTTCACATTGTTCTTGTTTCTTGATGACACTTTTCCTGCCTGTGCCTGCAAAGAAACGTCCTGGCGAGTACAGGAAAAGGCAGACAGGTGAATATAGTAGTGCCAAACACTGGAAAAGGATAGGAAACTCTAACTGTTAAGAAAAGCTAAAAATTTTTGATGTTTCAAACCCCATTCAATGATTTGTCTTCTCAGTACATGATCTGTCCCTAGTTTTCCTAGTTTGTTAAGTTTCTAATGTGTCCCTGATCATATTTTAAGAGTACTGGGACAAAATTTCTAATGAGTGAGGAAGTGTAATAGACAGCAAGTCTAGTTTTGGGTATGATGGTAATTCTCAGAGAAGTAGCAAAAGAAATTCTAATATGAACTTGAGAAGCAGCTTTGCTTTGTTCTGCTTCTAAATGGGATATACTTGGAGATATGGTCAAGGTCAGATTTAAGTGTTGTATTGACCCAAGAGGACATTAGAAGGTGGGTATATTCTCCATCTGTGCATCTAGGAGGGAGTTTTAGAAATGTACTTCTTTTAGAGATGTTAATGACATGCATTATGGAATTTGTAAAACCATGAGACAGGTATCAAACTTCCATCTAAATTTGATGGTAGCTGCTGCACGAAAAATATAAGCTATAGTATCTCCATCTCAAAAAATACCCAAAATGGACATAAAAATCCTGTATATCCTGTCAGACAACTCACATGGCATTTGTAATTCCATAATCACAATTTTTCTTTTGATGAGTGAATCAACTCTATAAAGATTCCCCATATCGGTTGCAGTACAGAAATGGGTAGAAAATACTGCAGCACAAGCTTTATAGGAGTAGTTTTTGGGCTTGTCCATAAGTGAAGGCTGGGTTGAGAGCAGAGGTCTGAGTAATACCAAGTGTGAGATGTATCCTCAAGCCTGAGCACCATCTGCCGAGTGACATGGCATTTCTGTGACCTACCTGTGTCACAATTACTGGCTGACCCAAATTTGTAGAAACACTTCTTCCATCCTTAAACCATGATGAATGTGTTTTGGAAAGGCATCTTTTCTCTTTTGGTACTTGGAAGGAATAGCCATGATTAAGAGGAGTTTCTTAGGTAATGATCCAGGCATTGCGGAAACCACAGTGTGGTTTCAAGCACAGAACATGTTGGTCACTCCTTCCATGAGGGAGCAGACTCCTAAGAGAAGGCAGGACAGACATCTGTAGCAACATTGTTTGGTGTGAGCTCCTCTTGGTTAAAGGACAGTCACATAGTCTGGCATGCTGCGTAGTGGGAGCACCACCACTTTAATTTCAAGTGCCCTCTTGTAAATGACAGCAGACTTGTAGGTGTCAAAAATCCATCATTCTCTTTCTTAACCGCAGAAATCTTACGCAAGATGAAATCAGGCAATCTAGCGGCAATAAAACTAAGTAGGGAAAATGTTGGGCAATACCTGTTGACATCACTACCCCTAGACAGCCTTTATGTGACAGCCTTCAGCTGAAGTATGTAAACTTCACTGAGCTGTGGTGTGCTGCCAAGGCTAAGGTTACTCATGCTGGAACCCTAGCAAAAGTTCTCTAGAGGGAAGGCCACTTTGGTGACTTTTGATACCCAAAAGAACTGAAAAGGCAGAGTTTTTCTCTAGGCAGGGATGCCCTCATCAGCAGGGTGGTCGTCAAGCTGAGCATTGGTGTGGCTCTGGAAGCTGCTGCTCCTCAGAAGAGCTGGAGTCTTCATGGAGAAGGGGAATCCTGGTAAGGGTGTGCACATGCTGGAGCTTTAAATCTGTAGAGGTGTAGCAGGCAGAAGGGGTCTGAAAAAACTGCCAGGAGTAGGAGGATGGGGGAAAAGTGGTTTAGGTTGGTAGTTGCCAAGGTTTCTGATGGATGGATGCTTGTTGGTTTCGTTCTTTCTCTGGTACTACCACTGGGCGGTCTCATCAAACCTTTAAAAGCGACACTGTTGAAAACAGTGCTTTCATAGGCTTTTGCTGGCCAGCCTTAGAGCATTTAGCCTGGCCTGCTGCACCATACTTTGGGAATGCCTTCTTAGGGGGAATTCTAGTCTACTTATTGTAATAAATTTCTTAATTCATTGTCAGAAGACTGAAGCTCTTTTGGGGATTCTGCACTATTGTCATTTGACATGGTGGCTGTCGGGGATTGTGGATGGTTTAGAGGCTTATGGGGGGTATTGGCCTATCACAGATTCCCTGTGAAAGCTGCTGTGTGCCATGGGGGGCCTTGGAGCCTATTCTGTCTTGCAGAAGGAGCATGCTCTACCACCCCCAAGGAACAATAACTTTCAGACAAAGAACATTTTTTCCAGATCTCTTTTGCAAACATGGAGCTGAGTGTAGAACCCTTTCTGAGCTGAGAGGTAGCTGAAGAATTTTGTGCATCTGCTCAACCATCAAGCCAGCATGAATATTGGACAGAAGCTTCTTTGGAGGGTGATGTTTTGGGACTGTCTAAGTGCAGATGGTTCTTGTTACTCTAAAATCAGAAAAATAGCTTCTTAACCCTAGACAGAAGGTTTTCTGTCCTTGTTACTGAAAACAGATCCACTGTATTATGGAGTCAATGCCTAAACACCTAGAAAAGCAAAATGAAGCCATTGGAGGAAGTCTTGATTCCTGAGTAAATAAGCTACTTTTGATGGAATTCCAGGATAGCTAGTACATCATTGAGATGAATTGTGGATCTAGACCAGGTGTGGAATGTGTGAGACAAAGACACAGATACATCTGCCCAAGCTCTTTTTAGGGGATGAGACAGAATGAGCAGGCACACCAGCTCACCACTATCAAAAAGATAAGATCCTCTACCCTTCTCTGCCTTTCCTTTTCCATCATATACTTAGTGCTTTCTCTGATACTTGTATTTCTCCAGGAGCTTATTCAGTTCACTGAAATGGAAGACCCATTTTTGTCATCTATGTTGTGGGCAGTCTTCTGAAATTTCAGCCTTAAAATGTGGCAGTGGACTCTGGTGGCTTTCAGAAGGGGAGGAGAAAGACAGGAGCTGGGGCACAGAAAGAGAGAAGGAGGAAAAGAAGAAAAGGGCAGACAGTCTTCGTATTTTAAGCTGCAAGGAGGCATTTATTTGCTTTATCTAACCATTGAACTTATGCTGTGGCTTTATGCCACTTAGAACAGTTTTTCCAGTTAAAATTGAAGTTTCCCTTACTAAAATTTGCAAATCCCAGTTTTCCTTTTTTTTTACTTTCATTAGGAACTGATAGATAAACTGCATTTTTAGCTCTTCACATGCCTGAATTTTTCTGAACTTGCTGAATTACATGACCTAGATGTTGCTCTTCTCTTGTTTCATGAGGTATGTTCCATGTCTTCTGTAGTTTTTTTTTTTCACATGAATCACTTAACATCTGATAAAATCTCCACCTAAGGGAAAAATAGATAAGTAGAAGTGAAACAGCAACAAAATACTTAATGTCAAGCATATAGAACTCCAGTTTAAAATGTGGGGTAAGTTTCACTGTTTTACCCAGTGATTTGTTCCTGTGGACATTCAGATTAAAGCAAGAAGAGATGGGCCATAAATACAATGGTTTTCAGAAGCAATGACTAATAGGGAAAGACAGGTCAAATATCAACCAGCAATTTTAGCCTGAGACTCATGAGGATTACACACTAACAGCTAAATATATGTTCTTCTGAATATAGGATCATTCTCCTAAATTCAGACAAAATAATTAAGGACAGAGAGAATTTTATGTGGTTCAGGGCCCACTAGGAAGAGCAAAGTCAATTAGTATATTTTCATAAGTCTGAATTCTTGTCTTCAGTGAACAAATTGACTTGAATGACTGACAACTTCAACATTCAGTTGGCCAGAACAAACCTGTGCCTTTCACTGATGACTGTAGAATTTTCTTTACCAATTAAGATATTTCTCTTTGTAATAGAAACTAGATTTTACATTTGGGAGTATTAGATTACCTAGGTGGTTTGTTCTTTTAAAAATTGTGTTAGTTGAGTAAAAATAAAAAGCAGTAACAATTAGACCTCTTTTTAGCAACGGGAGTAGTACCCTTTCTAGTGGTATAAGTATTAGCGATTCAAGTATCCTACATTTAGACTTTAGAATATCTGTCAGGGAGTGATTCTATTTGTTGTGACATTAAGTAAAAAAAGAGGTATTTAAAAAAAAGTGTTCAGAATAATGTATGTTTGCAGCCACCTCAGACCTTTGGGCATGCACCTTCACCTTGGCCCTAGGCAGTGTTTTGCATACAACTTTGGTGCAGGTAGTTCAGGGTTCTTTTTCCCCCTACATGCCAAATCAAAACTGTGCTTGCTCTTTGGATGGGACTAGACTCTGGAATTTTTGTCTTTAAATTGTTACTGATAATTACCAGTGGACACTGCAGAAGCTGTCAGCAAGAAGGGATGAGGGGCTGGCAGCCCCACTGGCAGGGAATGGGCTAGAACACTTGGACTTGGAGGCACTGAATGTGTACACTGTGGAGTCAAAGACTCATATCAGGAACAGGAGGACAAAGATGGGGTCACACAGAGCACTAACTGAAGATGAAGAATGGGAAAAGCAGGTATAAGGTGTACATGGAAAATGAGGACCACGAGAAAAATGCGAGAATAGGAATGTGATGGGTTACAGCCGTTCTGCTGCTTTAGTCTGTCCGTGTGATGTGACAGAGAATGAATGAGATACACATTTCTGCTGTTCCTTACACATTGCTGTCATATTGGCTGGTTTGCAGACATATATCAGAGAATTCATTTAAATTTTTTATTTATATCTGAAATCTGCTCTAGAGGAATTTGTAGGTCCTTTGCCATGGATGTTTTAATCCTTTGTCTTCGTAAAAGCAAAGATCAACCCACAAACTTTCATATTTCTTTACTAATTTAGTATTGAGATGTTTATTACATCTCTCTTGCATGGGGAAAATCCCATTTGTCCCGAGCACACAGTAGTTTCTTCTGTTTCCTGTGAAAAGCTGTTCTTCTCAGTAGGCTGTGACTCAAAGATACTTGCTCTTAAAAGCAGGCCCAACAAAAGCCATGCAGTTTGCTCGATCCTATCTGCTTTAAGCAATCATGCAGCAAGAGCTTCTCCTAACACAAAGTGCATTCTGAAACCTGAGTATCTTTGGAAAGGTGTTCATGGAGAAGCATAAATGAAAAGAAATCAAGTTGACACTATTTTTTAACCTGCTTTTAAAAGCTTACTTTAAACTTAAACTTGGAGTAAGTAGAAGGATTGGAAAGGGGTGGGGGGGAGGAAAAGGATCTCTTGCTCGCTCTTTCTTTCTTCCTTTCTTTCTTTTTTTCTGCCTTTCCAGTTTGTTTATTCTGTCCATGTGCCAGCACAGTGTGGGTATTCAGTTTCACTCTTTTCATAAGAGTTTTATGCAGACATGCACTGAGTTCTTTTAATTTCTCTGGTTATGGAATGTATTAGTGGGGGATGTGGAATCTGTTAAAAAAGTAGAGATTCGATACTACAAAGCCACAGAAAATATCCCATGAGATTTAAGGACAGATGTGGGATTTGCCCTGTTTCAAACCACCTTTAGATTGGTTAGATTTCACCGTGGTGTAATTGCTTTGAAGAGATGGTTGCCACAGATTGTATGTCATGGACTGCTCTAAGGGTGACCCCAAGCCGTGGTAAACTACTTTTTGCTGGTACTAGGAGCAAGTTTGCAATTTTTAGCTGAAGCATCATCCTCCCCATTCTTGTCAGGTATGCTGGGTAATATATGGCAGGGGAACAGTGTAATGGTTCTGTAGATATCTGATCAATCACAGGAAATAGCTGGCACATGGTCTTGCTAATCTTTAATCTGAGATTGGCTGCATGGGAGAATTTTCTTGCTTCTTCTCTCCATGGTTATAATCTACCTTGAGTTCATTACTCTAGATAATATCTGATAAGAGATTAAGGATGCGATAAGTAGCTGTTTTATATGAAATTTAAGAGGCCATTAACATTCCACTGAATTGTAAAATTGTCAAGCTAAAAACAGCTCTCCTGGCGTTCTGCACAGATGCAATAGCAAATCACTGAGTCACAGGAAATGATTCAGTCAACATTTCTAAACTTTCAATGTGTGTTTTATGGAAGAAACTTGATGTAAATGTTTAGACAGTTATGGTTTTGGAGATAAATATTGCAGTTTTATGTAGTTTGGGGTTTGACGTACCAGAATTGTGGTGCACAGTTGTCAATTTACTGAACATCTAAAGCTGTTCGATCATTGTATTCAATTCCAGTGTGGGATGTATTTTCTGTGGCTAATGAAACGTGGTGTTATATTTGGACATAACAGATTACACATCAGAATATCAAAGAAAAATTATCTTTTAATGACCTGGGATTCCGTCTGCACTGCTGGAAGAGAACTTGCATGGGCCTCCGCACTGTTTTCCTTAATTGCTTGTCTCCTGATGCTGTAAATACGGTTCTTCAGTGATATGACCTCTCATGGCAGGTTATCCTCTGCCCTGAATCATCTCACTGGGTTAAATTGCTTTAGAAGGTTGAGTTAAAATATTTCCTTACTTCTCATTTTAATTTCATTAATTAAAACAGTCGGAATGCTGAAAATGCAAAATTCACTTTTTCTTGTGTTAGTTGCTTGTAGTTAAAATGTTTCTTGTGTTTTTCAAATAATTTTTCCAGTAAGATTTAAAAAATGTTTTACTTGATAAGTAAATGGACCTGCAGTGTGCTGTGCTTCAAGGACATTAAATCAGTGTTGTGGTTCCTGTACAAAACTCTTATCCCTACTTAGGTATACTTCTGTGAAGAAGGCTTGCTATCAGCAGCATGATAGACAAATTCTGCCTTCAACCATATAATTTCCGTGTGCCTAACTTGTCTGTAGAGGAAAATAATCCCAGGAGACAGCTTCTGCAGGGGATCGAGTGTGTTCCCACACTCTGCTGATGTGTGGGAATCAGTATTTGAACCTGAGACAGTGCAATAACAGGGCATTGAATGTTTCTGGCTGTAACAGGTGAGGAGCGATGTGTCAAGACTGGCAATGTCTTCACAGTTCTAGATTTCTCCATAGAAGTGGGCTACATTGGAACGATGGAAAAAGAGATCCCTCTGAATGACCAGTCTGTGCACCAGAGGGTGACCAAAGGGTTTGGTTCTGTCTAGGCCATGCTGCACCAGATGTGGGTGCTCAGGTGCGGGCAGGGGGTGCTGCAGGGATCTCTGTGATAAGCAGCCAAGGCTGCCCTTTGCTGGCCACAGCCCATTCCACACAAATTCAATAGCCCCGCCACAGCCCTTGGCTGAGCCCTTGGCGGTGCTTCCCTTCCAAAATAATGTGTGTAAGAAAGTGCAAAATGCTGCCTGGCAGTGAGGGGTGAGGACAAATATGAGAGAAACAGCCCTGAGAGCCCTGAGGCAAGGGCAGCAGGAGGGGCAAAGGTGCTCCCCGTGTCCCAGCAGAGACTGCCCTTCAGTTCTTGGAGAAAACCATAGTGCTGGAGATTGAGCCCCTGCAGCCCACGGGGGAGCAGAAATCCACACTGCAGCTCATGGAGGACCTCATGCTGCAGCAGTCTTATCCTGGAGGAACTGCAGCACAGGTGAAGGGCCCAAACTGGAGCAGTCTGTGAAGATCTGCAGCCCATGAAGAGGACCCAGGCTGGAGCAGGGAACAGCATGAGGAGGAAGAAGCAGCAGAGAGGAGCTGTTATGGACTGACCACAGACCCCATTCCCCATCCCTCACACTGCCTGGTGAGGAGAGGGTAAAGGAGTCAAGGGTAAAGGAGTCAGGGGTAAAGGAAAGCCTGGGAAGAAGGAAAAGTGAGGAGTAGATGGTTTTACTTTTTGTCTTTGTTTCTCAACAACTTATTCCAGCCTGTTTTTCCTGTGGCAGTAATTGATGGCTGAGCTCCTTGTCTTTATCCTTTCTAATTTTTTTCCCCCTGTCCTGCTGAGGCAGGGGAGTAAGACAGCTGCTGGGTGGGCATCTGGCAGCAGAGCAGGTTCAGCCCACCATAAATGCATTTTGTTATATGTGGGGACTATGAATATTCTAATTAAAACAAATACCTGCTGTATAATTCCTAATGATGAAGCCTTTAATATTTAATTGGTTTTGAGGGAGATGTAAAGAAAAGGTGAGCAGGGAAGCAGACCTAATATTGAATAGATCCTCAAAGAGCAAAATGAACACAGGTAGTTTTCTCTGAAAATTGTCTTAATTTTCTTGTTAAATTTGTAAAGACAGTGTTTCTTTATTTTATTTTTATCTCTAGGGTGAATTTTACTAAGTGAAAGGCAATAAATAGTAATACATATATATATATGTGTGTGTGTATATATATATATATCGCACAGTGCTAGTGGTATGTAGCAAAAAACCCCAACCAAACCCCCAAAGATTTTAAAATGAAAATGTGTCCTTTGTTCAAGAGCCTGTAATATCTAGCCTTGATAATTCAATCCTGAAGCTTTTGCATTTCTCTTTAAAAAGTTTAAACTAGGTGTCGATATGGCCACTTGGGATTGCATAGTCCTCTTGAAAGGACAGAGAAAAGAATCCTTATAGGGCTTATTCCCTATTTCAGTTTTGTAATTAATAGGGTTTTTTTTTGAAAAATGCAATATTCTTTGTGAGGTTTTACAGGCAGCAGATGGCCAGAAATAAATTATTTTTACAACAAAATAAAAAATTCCTTAAGTATCACTGATACACAGAATTAATTGAAACTTAAAGAAACTGCTGTTAATTTGCTTGTCAAACTTGTATCCATCACCTATAAATCCTTTTCAACATATCTGTTGCCAACTACTGTTCACTTTTCCTGCAGAGTACTTACTACTATTAATATAAAACTGCTTAAAGTAAATAACGTCGTGATTATCATAGCTAAGGTTTAATATTGAAATTGTTGAAAGTGTATGTGCATAGAAAGTACTGTGACTCATGGTTTATCAGACTAGCTCAAGAATCAAAAAGTTCGGGCTTTTTTTAGTAAAACTGCTTCTGGGTCTGTCAAAGCCAAAGTAGTTACAACAGCAAATGTAAAATATATATGTCAAGTGGAACACAGCGAAAAAGAAATTCTGCATGAAAAACTTGTCCCTTTTTGAACAGATTTTACATTAATCCTGATTTATGTGATCATTCTCTTTCAGCTAAATTGTAGTAAAATGAGTCTGCAGTAGTACTGTAAAACAGAAAGGAGGAAAATGTTAAGCTCCTGTTTAAGAATCATTCATGAATTATCTGTCATAATGAAGTTAATAGAAATTCATCAAGGACAAATGCCAAACCCTGTGCCAGGGAAGGAGGGACCCCATGAGGACCACGGGCTGGTGACAGCGTGAGCAGTTCTGTGGAAGGGGCCTGGAAGGCTCATGGACATCACTGAGCAGGATTCAGCAATCTGTCCTGGCAGCAAGGGAGGCCAACATATCCTGTGCTATAGCAACAGGAGTGCAGTGAGTAGCTGGAGGGAAGAGATTATTCCCATGTGCTCAGCACCTGTTAGAACACATTTGGGTACTGTGTTCAATTTGGGGCCCTTGCAAACAAGGACAGTGGCAAACTGGTGGGAGTTTAGTGGAGGACCACGATCAGGGGCTGGAGTGCTTTCCCAGGGAAGAGAGTCTGTGAGTGTAGGGTTTGTTTAGCTAAGAAGGGGGAGAATGTGTTGGGGGCCCCTAATAGCAGCATCCCCCTATGTGGGACAAGCCTGAGCCTGGCACATCTCAGTGGCACAATGTGGGGGAGTGACAATCAACAAGCAGAATTTGAAACAAGAGAAGTTCACAATATGGGTGAGGAGAAATCTTTTCACATCAAAGAAACTCAAGATACTGGAACATGTTTTCCAGAGGAGGCTATCTACTCCCCATTCTTGAGAATTTTGAAGTCAGATTGAAAGGACTCATGAGGCTTGTCCTGCATGAAGCAAGATATTGGACTTGAGATCTTCTCTAACTTGAAATATCCTGTGATTCTACGTGACGATAATACCGTTGGAGGAGAGACTGACAGGTTAGGGAGCTGGGCAATCACCAACAGTATGAAGTTCAGCTAGGGAAAGGGCCAGATTCTGCGCCTGGAGTGGGACAACCCTGAGTGTACAAACTAGGAATGAGATGCTGGAAAGCAGTGCCACAGAAGGGAACCTGGGGGTTCTGGTTGATGGCAAGTTGAATCTGAGTCAGCTTTGCCCTGGCAGCCAGGAGGGCCAAGCCTGTCCTGGGGGGCATCAGGCCCAGCATCACCAGCCGGGCAAGGGAGGGAATTGTCCTGCTCTGCTCTGAGCTGGGGCAGCCTCACCTTGAGTGGTGGGGGAGGTTTGGGTGCCACAATGTAAAATACTAAACTATTAGGGAGTGTCCAAAGGAGGGCAGTGAAGATGGTGAGGGGTCTTAAGGGAAAGCTGTATGAGTGGCTGAAATCACTTGGTCTGTTTGGCCTGGAGGAGACTGAGGGGAGACCTCATTGCAGTCACAACTTCCTTGTGAGGGGAAGAGGAGGGGCAGGCACTGATCTCATCTCTGTGACAGGACCAGTGATAGAATCCAATAAAATGGCCTGAAGTTGTGTCAGGGGAGGTTTAGATTAGATATTAGGAACAGGTGGTTGGGCACTGGAACAGGCTGCCCAGGGAAGTGGTCACAGCACCATCCTGACAGAGTTCAAGAAGTGTTTGGACAGTGCTCTTGGGCACATGGTGTGACTCTTCAGGTGTCCTGTGCCAGGTCAGGAGGTGGACTTGATGATCCTGATTGTTCCCTTCCTACTTAACATATTTTATGATGGTGATGATTATTATTATATTTTAAAATTATTTTCTGTGAGGTTGAAAGACTGTTGTGAAAAAATGTCCTTTCCAGAGTTTACATTTAGTCTCATTTCAAAAGTACTCTTAAGTACTTTTGATTTATCCTGTATGTGATTTGATAAAGATGAAACAAATTGTGTCTGACACAGACTTCAGAGCTTTTAATTCTATAATCTCAAGACGTTTAGATAATTACATATTTTTCCTCAAATAAAAATACTCCTCTGCTCATTTTCGCAAATATTTATTCATCTCCTCTGTTTTAATTGGCAATTAAATGAATGGAGCATGACTTCTTTATCAAATAAATACTTACTTTAGAAATTAAGGGTATAATTTGAAAATAAAATGTAATCTTTGAGTTGAACAGATTGCTAATATTCAACAGCTATTCATTATCTATTTTCACTTTATGTCTTGGCTGTTTAAAATGATTTAAGAATATATTCCTAAACTCAGAATTAGATACCAGGAGCTATATTTTCGGGTTGGAAGTTCTCAAACAGACCTTACAATAGGTTCAAGTGAGCTAAAAATAAACTTCTAGCAGTTCATATTAACTGGGTAATAACAGGCAACAGCAAAAAGCAGTATCCAGCTATGATGAAAACAGGAAGCACATTACACAATCTGCCCTTTCCAGATAGGTATGAATTCTTAAATGCTTAACTAAAATAATAATCCCTCAAAGTTTTTAGTGAAAGCAGAGAGTTTTCTATTGTTCATAGCTGAGTGGAGACGAAAAACATGCACCCTAGTACATTGTGAAAGATCTGCTGTGTCCTGGGAAACAACACTATTTCTATTTAGTTCTTGGTAACCCTGATTCAATTTTAAGTAATGGATTTGATCCTGCAAAGGGCTGAGCATCTGAGCCTTATCCAGCGAAGCTGCATGATGCTGTTAAGCCTGGGAGCACTGTAAGACAGAAACCCGGAAGGTGACCCTGATTGACTCCGGTGAGAAGAGAGTGCTGAGCTCTTGTCATTGATGCTGAAGGTATCTGTGCTCCAGCATCTCCCAGGACACCATGTTCCCTCTCTGAAGCAGTAGCATCCTCTTCACTTTTTCTTGGCAGGTAGAGGTGGCAACAGGTTCCTTTCCTTAGAAGTGAAGAGGGAAGCACTAGCTAGGTCTAGACCCGCCCAAGAGAGGTTTTGGTACGAACATACTACTCATTTTACTTCTGTGGTCAGGCTGGTAAAAGAAACAATGCCCCTGCTGTCAGCACAAGGTATCTACAAAAGATCTGTGTTTTCTCAGGTCCTTTTTCTGCATGTGAGGTTGTAAAAAGTAGTGAGAAGTAGTCATCTGCAGAACCAAATATCTGGTGTGTCCAAATTCCTGTTGTCTTAAGACTGACACCGTTCTGAGTACCTAAGTGTTTTGGATGCAGGACCATCTTGTTTGCATTCTTTGGGGTTAACACTTTTTTTCTGATATGTTAATGGGACAAATTACAGCATTTTAAGCAGGAAGTGTTTCAGAAGTGCTTCTTGCACTCTGTTACTGTAGTCAGGACCCAGCCAGACTACATTAACAGAGGCTGTTGCCTGCCCGAGAAGGGCATTCCTAGCTATGGCCTTCTGTTCTGGAGCGCTGGCTGATCCCTGCTGTGCTTTTGCCACTGCTATCCCTGCACCACTGGGATGCCTCCTCAGGGAACCTCTTACCCACCTTTCAGGCGACCAGCCTTTCACACTGTCGCTCTGCCTCTGTAATAGCCCTGTAACAGGAGTTTCTGTTTATGTGGTGAACATGATACAACACAGCTTTCTTCTCCCAGGGTGTTCAGGATGCATTTGCATGGCAAAGGTATGTCACTGTGTATTTCTCATACCAAACAAAATCATGATAGACCTTTAAGTTTGCTCTGATTTGTGTGGTTTTTATTTAATGCTGCTCATTTGATGAATTGACCTCTGAAATTAAGATGTTGGAAAGTCAGAATTGACTATTTCCACCCAGCAGGATGGAATGCAGCCATATTATTAAATAATGACAATGTTGATTTACTGTTATCAAATTCTTCATAGAAGCTAAATACATTAAACAATCTGTGCAGATAGTACTGGTATAAACCCAGACCCATGGAGGAACTATTGCCGTTGTGATCTTGTTCTTATCATGCAACTTTGATACCTTGGTACATTGGAAAAAGCTGGTGCTTTATGTATTCATTTAGTGATTGTATGGTCTGCAAATGGTCTTTATCATATTTCAGAAGTGCATAGCCAAAATGATTTTTATGATATAGAACAGCAGAAAGCTTCTTTGTAAACTGCAGATAAGGTTTCCTGTGGAATCTCCTCAGGTTTAAAATTTGGAAGCCGCGTCATTGCCTGCTTAATTTGTTTATGTTTAATTCATGGATTACAATAAGTGCTTCCATTTTTAACCACATTTTGCTCTAATGCATTTCTTTTTGCTGCTTGTTGTGGTTTAGCCCTGGCTAGATGCCAAGTGCCCAACAAGTAGGAAGGGAGAAATAAAGCCCAAGAGAAACAAGAAATGATGCACAGTACAATTGCTCACTAACCCCTGAGCAATGCCCAGTCTGTTCCTGCCAGTGACTGGTGCCTCCCAGCTAACTCCCCCTCATTTATATCCCTTTGGCTAGTTTGGATCAGCAGTCCTGGGTGTGCTCCCCTCCTGCTTCTTGTGCACCTGCTTGCTGGCATAGCACGTGACAATGCAAGTCCCTGGCTTAGGGTAAGCATGATGGGTTGAGGTAACAACAAACCTGACCAGAACACACTAAAACAAATTGGTTTTATTAGTTTAATGGTCATGGGTTGAAATATGAATTAATTTTCTATCAAAGTTGGTCTGCTTGTTCCTGAAGTTGCATTATGTGATACCTTACTTGCAGTAGGTGTTCCCCACTGTGCTGTTTGTCACCCATGGGAACTGGGCCAAGGTTATCATGTTGTACTTTGTAACTCTGGTTTATGATATGGTAGAATTGCTGGCTCTGAAAGGGATCTGGAATTTGTGCTCAGTCTTGCCATCATCTCCATACGTTGGAAGAATGTATCCGAAACTATTAATAGTTGTACCTTTTACCTTTCCTTCTTGGAGACCCAATCCACGATGGAGATATCTCACTTCATCTTTCCCTTCTCCTCCAGGCTAATTACAACAGCTCTTGAGAATTTTGAATATTTTTGGGATGTTGAAACCAGCATATTTGTATTGCAATGTGTCCTGAGTGGGTTCCAGGTCTTGTTTAAGAATGAACAACTGTTTAATACCACCCAGTGGTCTGCCCAGAATCCAGATAGTTATCAGTGGCAGGGTGTGAGGCATAGTATGGGCAAATGCCAAAGAGTGTGGGCACTTCCAGTGTGTCAGAACTTCATCCCTGAAGAAGTGCAGAATCTGAAAAAGCTAGCAAAATATTTGGAAAAACTTTGCTGTCTCTTTGGCAATTTCAGAGATACAAAAATCACTGCAAAGTGCTGGTCCATGGCTGAGGCCTTCCAAGCCCTGTTCGACCATATTCATTACCCTCAGGGGGAGAAAAAGGTCTCTGCATCAGACACAAAGCAACAGCCTGTTCCAACCCCTGTGTCAGGCACTGCAGCTGAGCCAGGAACCAGCCTGTGCCCCTAGACACAAGAAGAAATGGAGCCATTACTTTTATTAAAGGAGGACTAAGCAGAGCCATCACAAGAACATGAGGAAGAGGCAGAAAAGGAGGTAACCACTCGATCCTATTTCTGAGCGAGCTGCAGGATATGCAAAGAATTTTAGCTGTCAATCAGATGAGCACATCTGGCTGCCTTGGTGATGGGGTGATGAGGCTATTAGCCTGGAATTAGAGAGGAAGAAAGCCAAACAGCTGGGATCATTTTCTAGGGAAGGGGGCATTGGCAAGGCACTTGGAAAAGGGATGCAAGTTCTCAGCCTCTGGAGCCAACTCCTGTCAAGGGTGGAGGAAAAGTATCCCCTAAAGGAAAATATTTATGTCACTCAGGGAAATGGACTACCATGGAGAGAAGTATCCAGTACCTTTGGGAATAGTCATACTAGGGATGATTTATTGTGACCTGAACAATGTGCAGCCACCAGAAGTCCAATTCACATGTCCCCTGTGGCAGAATCTGTGTGTATGTAGCAAAGCACAGGAAAGGTGATGTTGTATTGGAAAGTGTGGGACTTGACCATGACATAAATGGAACAGAATAAGGGGCGTGTACTGTCCTGGTTTCAGCTGAGATAAGGGTAGTTTTCTTCCTAGTACTTGGTACAGTGCTGTATTTTGGATTTAATATGACAGTAATGTTGATAATATGGTGATGTTTCAGTTGTTGCTAAGAATCACTTACCTTAAGTCAAGGAATTTTCAGTTTCTTGTGCTCTGCCGACAAGGGGCGCACAAGAAGCCTGGAGGGAACATGGCCAGGCCACTGCTGTTTAGCCTAAGAGTATATGGGGACACAGCTGCTGAAAGTTTCTTTGAAGGAGCTTTTTTGAATCCTGAGGAAGCTGGGATGTGACTGGCAAAGGAACTTAACTTCACTAGGTCTCTTTACCTTCATTTTGCCTTCTTGTGAAAGACTCCCTCTTAAAAGTGTGGTGGGGTTTTGAAGTCTTGGAGAGTTCTCCACCATCTGCTGTCAGAAAAACCATAATTAAGCTGCAAAGACTTAAGGACTGACATTAAGATGGCACAGTCTCAGTGGTTTTGACAGATGAACATGGAGCAATGCCAAACTGTGAGAACTGTGGGTGAGGTCCTATCTCTGAAGGGCTGTTTTATTGTCTCCTGTTGACAGAATACTGAGGAGTGAGAGAGGCAAGGAGACCTTTCTTTCTGTAGTTCCTTGTCCTTTGCAGAGTGCCTGTTGGAAGTGCTGCTGCAGTGGATTGTGGCCAAAAAGTGCCCCTCAGCTGCTGCATGGAGGGAATGGGCGACAAAAGAAGAGTAAGTGACTAAGGAAAGGCATGGGACAAGGAAAGAGCACATCTGGAAGAACAGATCTAGAAATAAAGTTGTAACTGCAAATGACAGTGATAGAATTTTGACTTGTTAGGGCAGAGGTGAAGAAATACTTATTATTTTCCAAGATAATTTTTGAAAGGATTGAAACAATTATTTGTACAGTTTTCTGTATACTCTCTCTATACACCCCTTGCTATACTTTACACCCCATCCCCCAAAATTTTTAAAATAATGCAATCTGAAATATCAACAAAGATAAAAAGTGTTAACAAAAATGGCTGTTCAATGAAAAAATTACAAACTTGGTTTCAATTTGTTTTTTTAAAATTGCTGATCAAAACCCCTTGCAACTTCTTACTATATTCCCTGGTTTTCCTACTGCAGTGCAAGATTGTTCCCAAATTTTTGTCAATGCTAGTGTTTATCTAATCTACTATTATGCCTATTAATTGAGTTTCAGAGATCAATTAAAGGTTTTTCCTACTGTTGAACTTCAATGCTCATAACTTAATTTTTCCTTGATATTTGTGTAATACTCTCTTGTATCTCTCTAAATGATTCTGCTTATGAACCAGTGTGGAGTTTGCACATTTTAAATATTTGTTGTAGATGTAATTGTGACTTGATGTCATTTAATCAACACTATACATGCATTTTCTTTTAGTTTAGTCTCCCCTAATTATTTCTGCAGCTTTTCTTTGAACTTAATCCAATTTGTCTATGCTTTTCTGGTAATTAGGTGCTGATAGCAGAAGAGCATTTGGACAAATTCCACCTGTTATGTGAAGAATCATCTCTTTTATTTCTTCAAACCTGTGTCTTACTAGCTCTCATTAATACCCCTAATTCTTCTGTTTAGAAAACCAGCAGCCACTTGATTTCTAGCCACCCTTCCACAGGTAGTATGATCATTTTGCATTCTGGAATTCCTTCAACGTTCATTTATTTTAACTTCCCAAATAGCTTGCCTTGTTATTTTTGTGTAGGAAATAAGTTAGGTTTCTTCTGTTCGTGGTTTCCGGAGCAGTGTGGTTTTCTTTCCTCATCAATAGAACTGCCCCTGTTTTTCTGTAAACTTCTGCTATTTATTTAGTTATAGAGTAATTCCCTAACAACTTTGGCGGTTGTTGATGCTTGACCTTTATCTATGATTATGCAAGCAGTTGACCTGTTAAAATAATGTTAGTGTGTCAAAGTGAAGATCTTAAAGGAAAAACAGAGTTACAGTTTCCAGGGCAATACTAATTTTGGACTTCCCTCACTTGTATGATGATTACACTCTTTATTTATTTATTTATTTATACCTTTTGCATAGGCTTCTGACTCGTTAAATGCAAGAATAGATAACATCAATCGACAAAAAAACTTCCACATCTCTTCCTTAGCCTTTAGCTGCATCATCTTTATTTTAAAGTAAAGGAAAATATGTCAGAAAGGACTTTTTATCAGATAACAGACTTTTGCTAACGATTAGGATAATGTCTGTCAGTGTGGAAACTCTCAGCACTGCTCCAGTCTTCTGAGCTGACCATGAGCACGCCTAGGAATGCACACTTTAGAAAGTGCATGGTCATGGCACACTCCTGAAAGTCAGCGCTTCAAACAAGACACACCAAAATGAGGACTGAAAAATATTTCTATCGTGCAGGCAGGGAGAAAAATCTGGAAATTTATGTGAAATCTGTGGAAGGGTCAGGCATGGAAGTGAGTTCACCTGTCTGAATTTCTGCTTCCTAAACTTTACATCTGCTCTCACCCTGAAGTCCCTCTGCCAGGCTCCTGTAATGCATGAAGCCACACAGAAAATGAGGCAGGGACAGAAACAAGACTATTGGTTGCCCTGGGCTGAGTGTATGTACCCTTCTCTCTGTGAGCTGTATCAGACCCAGGGGAATATAAAATCAAATCAGGATTTGAATCGTGTTGTAAACCAAATTGTTCTCCCTGTGCATAGTGGACATTATTCTTGCTTGAGTAAGTCCTAATTCTGGACTTCTGAAGCCTTGAGTGCTAGGTCCTAACAATTATTCTTCAAATGTTAGTTTAAGGAAAGAAGGAAGGAAACAAGCAAAATTAATATAATCCTTCCTTCCTTCCTTCCTTCCTTCCTTCCTTCCTTCCTTCCTTCCTTCCTTCCTTCCTTCCTTCCTTCCTTCCTNTTTTCCTTTCAAGCAAGGCACATCAAAGTTGCACGAATCCTTCCTTCCTTCCTTCCTTCCTTCCTTCCTTCCTTCCTTCCTTCCTCTCCTTCCTCTCCTTCCTCTCCTTCCTCCCTCTCCTTCCTTTCCTTCCTATCAAGATGAACGTTTATTGTGAGTTGCACAATGTTATGAGGTGAGATACATTTTGGTATTTTCTTTTCCCCCATCAGACATTTCATTTCTCATGCTGCCATTCTGTGATGATTATAATGCTTAGTCTGTACATGACTTTGCATGTGCCTGCACATTTTTACAGCTCACCCTTGCCTGTAAACCAGTGCCTGCTAAGTGCTGCATCCCCTCTTGCTTGCCTGTAGAGCTGGGTCCAAACTGCTGGAAGGAGTTGTGCTGCAAGAGGAACAAGGAAGGGCAAAACGAGTCAGTAAGTGAGAATCAGCCAGTGCAACAATCAAGGAGACAGTCTATGTAAATTATGTAGTTGGTTTTGTTCAGTCTTTTTTCAAAAGAGGCAGACAGCACAGTAGAAGAATGGACAAATTTGTAGATAAAGTCTGTATCGGTTCAGAGTACGGAGTAATGTACAGAGTAATCCCCTGAGGTGGTAGGGATTTCCTTCATCTCACAGTGGATTATTGTATAATAGCCAATTATGTACAATTGTAAACTGTATAATATTTTATCAAATCTCAGACAAGTGCCTTAAAGCTTTGCTGTCAGTGAAAGATTATCAAGGTTCTGGGCAAAGGGAGAAAAATTAGCAGGTGATTTGAAAGGATTTGGAAATTGGATGTTGAGGACTGGTCTCTCACAGAGTAGTTGGACAAAGAAACAAAACGTGCAACTACTATAGACTGTCATAAGTTTTCTGTGTTATCATTTGAAGTGAGATAATTTCAGGAAGTATCTGAGGAAGATTATTCCTTGCAGATTGTAGCCATAGAAGGATGTCAGGACAACTGAGGAAATTTTGTATTCAATGAGGTTTGTGAAAACAAAGAAAAAAACAGTACTCTTTCTCTATTTTGTGAGCTTTTCATTAACAAGTAATTATGAACAGTGGGCGGGGGGGGTTCTGCAGATTTTTTAGCAATGTAGATTTTGGCCATCATTGCTAGTTCCACTAATGCATTTATTTGTTCATTGCTCATCGTTCTGCTATGATGAAAGAACTCAATGTTTTTGCATCCAGAAATATTTTTGCTTTGATCCTGTAAGCAAATGATGCTAGACACAAAATTATTTTAATTTTGTCATTATTTCACATGGTATACTTACTATTCATTTTGGTTTTGGCACACACAGCATGGAAACTTGACCCAAATAACCAGTGATGTCTTTGCAATAATGTCAAGCAATATTTGGCAATTATGTCACTGTATGTTTTTGGAAGGTGTTTGACACTGACCTGATTTCAAATGGGAACAATTGTGAGTTTATGAAACCAAGCATGGAAGGATAAACTAAACAGCCAGTCATCTCCGGCAGGAACACAGCAATTATACTCCTCCAATAATATTTAGTTTACACTGGAAATCAATACACAACAAGTGTAGGAGTGAATAGGGGGCCAAATAATTCCTACTGAAGAGGCTAAGAAGGTGGCTAGGCAAGACTTTGTTTTGACCTTTATATTTTGTCTTAATTCTGTTTCACGTTAGGGTACTTAACTGGATTTTACAGTATCCTTGAGTCATTCAGCCTGCTGTAGAATAATTAAAAGAATGTTGGTTGATGTGTGTTGCTGTATTGGAAGCCACTGGTATACTGTTTGCACAAAGAGTGTTGCAGAAGGAGTTCTGTACAAACCTTGAGTTTCATATCACAACAAATTTTTAAATCAATTTTTGATATCACTAAATGAAGAAAAGAGAGATTATTCCAAAACATAGACATCCTGTAAGTACAGGTGAGTCAAATAGGTGGGGTAAGAAAGCAACACATTGTTTATGGAAAAAAATAGTTGATGCTACCTGACTGAGGGCACAATCTAGGAAAAAATTTATGAAATAATATAACATCAGTCTTGATAGGACATCTGTAATGGTTAGTATTATTGACATGTAAAGTTAGCAAAGTTTGGAACAGAATCAGTTAAAGATACATGGTAAGGAGCAAGATAGTTCATGGGTTTTAGTCTGGTTAGATTGGATTTCAAATATCAAATCTTTATTTCAAGGACTAATTTCCTTATTAATCCTTATTAGGACTAGTTTACATGTCTTTATCAACCAGGTTATAGTTATAATGAATTCTTAAAAAATATTCTGTGTAGTTTTTATTCATAACTGCTATTCTTTGTCATAAAAAAGCGCATTCAACATATGCTTAGGGCCAATTCAGTCTTGCCTTTTCGTCAGCTCAAAAGCTTGCCTTTGAATATGGAGAAAATGCAATAGGTGGAAACTTCCTAGAACTGCAAATTACTTCAAATTTGTTTTTCCCAGCATTTACAATAGCTAAAATTCTTTTAGTATCTTCAGTGTCTACTGGCTATTATTTAAATTGCAGACACTGAATATCACACAGTTGTATGGTGAAGGGACAAGGAAACACATGCATTGCTGGAAGAGAGTAGGCTCTATAAGGAGTTTCCTATTTAAAATATTTACTTGAATACTTATAGTTTTGAATGTTTTAATTTCCATATCAGAGAAGCACATTAAGAATGGTAAAATATAGTAAAAGGGGTAAAACCAATCTCCTTTCCCTAATCCTGAAGAGCAGAAATTGATGGTTGTCTCAGTGGCCTTTTGCTTTCTTCGGAGTCTCCCGGAGGATGTTGCAGTTGTTAAATGTGGGAGTTGCTCATGGCAGAACTGATAAAGGAAATGATTTATGAATCAAAGGCATTGCTGGACAGTATCAACAAATGGCCTGTCACTTTTGTAAGACCTATTGTTAATGACTGTTTTGAGTTTTTAAATGGGACCTTTTCACAAAGAAACTTTTGGGTAGTCTTCTGCAAAATGGTGAATATCCTTCTCCATTTCCTCTTTAAATTTTTTATGATCGTTTCCTCCCTCATGCTTTGTAAGGCTCAGGGTAGTGAATGCAGTATTCCGCTATTCTGACATCCAAACATTTCAAACAATATGTCTGTGCTCAGAAAGCCTTATTTTTAAGTGAAGTGTTCTTTTATGGATACCTTGTTTAATATAGTCCTACCATTCAAATTCAAGTTGATGAGTATTCTGAAAATATTTGCACAGACACACCTCCATTTTTATCCTGTCCTGGTGAAGAAATCCTTGCATTTAGCAAATCTATTTTCTTTCAATCCTCCTCCAGTCTGCTGGAAGTCAATGGGCTGATGATGTTGCAGCAACTGCTGTTCTCGCTGCCAGGCTGAGGGAAGGTCTGTGTACAAAAGCCCTCTCCTGTCTGCGGTTACGTTCATGTGCTGTTGTCTCTCTTTCTCCCTGAGCCAAGAGAAGCTTCTTCAGAAAAGGGATCCATGTTGGCCACTTGGCAGTCTCTAAAACTGTCCACTGCTGAGATGTATTCAGGCTCAGTTCAGATTGATTGCTTGGATGTTGTGGCTAGCCTACCTTGCAGCAGGAAGTTTTTTGAATGTATTTGGTAATCCAGTCCGAGCTTGAAGCTTGAGGTGTGGAATTTATTAGCTGCTGTTCTAATTAAAATTGCTGCATCAAAAAACTCCTTGTGAGCAACGACAGTTGTCTGATGAATGCTGAAAAGCGGTGCTTCCTTTTTTGAAAAGTCTGTCATACAGGACCTGAAATAAAAGCCTCTAATAAAAAAGCACATATTACGGATATTTATAATTGGGCTCAGGTAAAGAAATACTAAATTGCTACATTTTGAATGTAAAGATTTGGAAAAACCAAAATAAATTCCTAAATGAGGTTGACCGATTCCCCCAAGGGACTACCTGCATTGTGTTAGTTCCACTGTGGTAACTTTAAAATGTTATTTTTATGTGCTACTCAAAATATTTTATAAAATATTTTCCCCGGCATATTTCAATAGAAGGATCCGTTGTCTGGAAAGGTGCTGGTGGGCTTCTTTTTTCAGTATTTTTGATGAGTATTTTTCATAACTCTAAGCTCTGGTACCAGTCCTAAAGAATGGGAAAGGAACACGCCATTGTTAAATGAGAGGTGCTAAAAACCAAAGCAATCAGCTGTGAGCATTAGGCATCCAATTCAGCTTTTTTATACACATACTTTATATAATCTTCAAGAACAGTTTTTCTTAGAAGCAAAACTGCTGTTATAATATTTGTCTGCCATGTGTAAGCTTGACAGACAGAAGAACTAAAAATGTCCCTTGTGTTCTGTGAAAACACTTGGAGAATACTTGGAAAGATGTGCACTTGCAAAAGAATTGCTTCTTTGTTTCTTGCAAACTTCAGTAGACTTGAAATTCCCCAAATGTCAAATAACTAAATTATTTATTACTTAGAATTCATAGTCTCCTTGACTTCTTAAGATCTTTTTATTTTCTTTTTGTTTTGTTTTTCTTTTTGCGATTCAAGAAATGTTAAATCATGTGACAAATATTAATTGACAGTTTGAAAATATTTATACAAGAGTACCTGGATTCCATGGTCTAGTAGTGATGATCAAAAAGATGACTCTTGTGCTTAAAGATAGAGAAATGTTATAGACAAAGGAGTGTGTTCTTGCTAAATAATGGGATTTTACAAGACAAACAAGATGCTGAAGTTTATAGAAGATTCTTTTATCTGCCAAGAGGTTTGAGATTTCATGAGATTTAAATTTTTTTTTTAATAACTAAACAAGAAATTCTGGAATCACACCACACTAAAAATTGTAATTACTTTATGGCATTCAAATCTCTGGTAGTAATTCTAGTTGAACGGACTGCTTAAAAGAAATTATTTTTTTAAGTTGATTTCATGGTTTTTGGAAGAGACTCATGCTGCAGTATTGACACTACTGTCTTTCCTTTAAGTCTTGTGAAAAATTAGGGGCTGCATGGGGGAAGGAGACTCAGATTTGTATGCTGCTGAGGAAAGGCTGGGCAGAAAGCAAACACTCCATACTTTACTAGGCAGCAATGGGCAAAGTCTAACTTTAGACTACCCACATTGCATATGCTCTCTTGCCTCATTTATGGGTCGAAGGGGATCATTTTTCATTAGTTCTACTACTCACAGAAGAGCTCATTTGAATGGCATTGCTATAGCTACCTTAGTTCCAAAAGACAGGATTTTGAAAACCAATATCATATGCTTTATTAAAATCAAGTCTTAAGTAAGGCTATATATAATCATTTTAATTTCTGAGGTTTCACAAGTAATCCTGCTTAAATATATAGAGAAGATTTATCATAAGTTGTTAGAGCCATTTTTCTCGATTATCACTTACTGAGGCTTCAAAGTACTCATTTCAAAGTCCTTAAAAGCCAAATATGTTTTTTTTTCCCTTGCCACAGCATCCAGTAACCTAATAAAAGACAGATTATACTGATTTACTTTGAAGTACAAGGGATAACTAAAATATTAGGGTTGTTTTTACATGTTTACTCCATAGGTTTCTGAGTTATTCCAGTACTACAGGCAATGTAGATAATTTTACATTACAGGTACAGAACATACATGTTTTCAAAAAATCATATTTGACTTTAGTATGACAAATGGCATGACATGAAGGGCGCTTTGCCTTCAGTCTTGAAGCCACAGGGACTCATGGCCACTTGGCATTTCTGCTAGAGGAATCTAAAGACAGAGTCCCTGGAGAAGCACTGTCCTGCATGGCTTTTGGCAGGAGACCATGAGGGTGCTGTCCTCAGAGTGCAATGCTGTCTTGCAGGCAATGTGCAGCCGGCCACTCTGGTTGTGCCTGATGTGCCAGCAAGCTGCCTTAGGCCACTCTGAGCCTCTGGGCATCCTTGGATGCATGCCTGCTGTCCCCCTTGCAGTTCTGTAGGGACAGGGACTTCTCCAGGAATAATTCAGAAGTCAGTCAAGACCTTTTTCTTGGCTTGCCAGCATGCTTTAGGTCACTACTGAGGCTGTGAATTTCACTCTTTGAGAAAGTTTCAGTGTCAAATCATTTTCCTTTAGGTGGGAACTCAGAGCCCATGGAAGGCTCTGAAAGGAAAAGCAGAATAATTTCATTCTGGTTTAACCTGACGGTCACTGTCATGGGTGCTGGGTGACTGGTGTGGCTGAAAGAGTTGGGCTGATGCACTTCGAACTCACTGAAGCAAGTCAGGCGTCAGTCAAAAAACGGCAAAGTTATTCTTGCAGAAGCCAAACCTGGAAGCTACACTTATAAGAAAGAAAGAACTTTAATTAAATCAAATCAGGATGGGACAGAAAGGTTACACAGCGACTGAAATGATAGGAAATACTCTGCTATGTATTATTCTGATTTCAGTAGCACAGCTGCACCATTTTGCACTCTTAAATTCTTTATTGCTCCTTAGCAAGCATTAGAAATCACCCAGTTCTCAGTTAAACTGGAGTCATGAAAATAATTATGGGGTCTCAACATACCAAGAGTAAAAACATTAATTTAGGAAAGTTATCAGCAACCAAAAAAACCAAAATAATTATATCAGACTAGACTGATAGTACATAAGGATAATCCTAACTGTATGTATATGTACACATGTGTAATATGTGTAATATTTGGATTGCTGCAATGACTTAGATCCACACTCTTCAAAGTACTTCACTATATATCACAATTTGGAATACATCTATGAGATATTATTTCTGTTATTTCTTTTATGGACCTCACTGTTTTTCCATTGATCCTGGAAAAACAAAAGGTCTCCTCCTGTCCCACTCCAGTCACAGTGGGAGGAATGGAGTCCAGCCTGTTTTTCCAAAGAAAATGATGCGTGGGTAAGTTAAGTAATTGCTGGTGCAGGTATCTGAGGCAAAATTTGGAATGAAGCTCATGTATCCTGAGTCCTGGTTCTCACTATCATTGCTAGGTATTATATAGAGCACATTTACAGATCCATGTATGACATTACTTATAAAATGCAGTGGATAGAAATTTGGTGGTGTTTAATACTTCACCTCTAATACCCTGATGGATTGGAGGGCTATGTTAAGTTTTCTGGAGCAGATCTGCAGAACTGCATGTAAATATAATGTTTATGAACAAACCCATGCTGTATGGTGGATGTTGTATAGTCAGCCATCAGTCTCTTCTGCTGCAATGTTTCTTCCTGGCTGTGTGACCTCACATGACTGCTAACTCCCCAGCATGTGACAAGTCCCACAGGGGTGGTCCACAAGATTCCAGGAGTGGTTCAGTGCTCCAGAGAAGTTTGGGAGCTTTGATTTATCCTGCAGATAGAGGGGCATTATCACAGTTTTCTACTGTTTTACTCTCCTGTTAATTGCTGACGATGTTTGTGGAAGAATACGATCACTGTCTTTTCTATGTGATCAAATACTTCTGCAGCTGGCACAAGGCTAAAGGGTGAAGAATGAAGCAACAGCCCCCCCTTTCCCCCCTTCCTTTTAGCAGTGTATTTTAATTCCCAATTAATTTTTCAGCTCCATAAAGATCTGTGAAAAATCTCCACAACTTTCTTCCTTTTCCTGCAAAGTTAAGATTGTATCTATGCTCAGAAGAAAACTTGAGGGCTTAGTTATATCTCGTGGTATTGTTTTCTGGTTTTATGACACTTCCTTCCCCCTGGCAATGTTGAGAAATTTGTATTAAACTTTAGGAAATAATAAATGTTCTGTTGTATGTTTAATGGACTAGACATGTTAGTCCTTGTCCTGGCATGTTGTGGATTGAATGATATGATGTCAGCCATGGAAAATCAAAATATACTCACTTGTAGGCATTTCTAAAATTTCAAACCAAGGGCACTGTAACAAATAAGGCGAATAGCCCAGAACTGTGGACCAAAGCCCTACTTCAGAAAGTCCTTTCTTGCAAAGCCCTTTTCATCTCATACTTTCTGTATTGTGCCAGTGGGCAGTCAGCAGTGTTTCAGTGGTCAGCAGTATTTCTTTGAACACACAGGTTTGAAAGGCCTCATAGAGACTGGTTTTTTTACTGTCTTGGTGATGAATCTGTTTTACCAACATGGATTAGTGGATTAATTTTGTGCTTGAAAACGATCAATTTTATGCAGTGAGATATAAGTGGAAGTTAGGCTGAAGCTCAGTGATGGATGGTGTTTTATTTTAACTCTCCTGCTGTGATGTTTTGGTCCCTTACAAAAAGAGAGTGATGGATTCAAGCGGAGATCTGTGGAGAAAGGGGCAAGTCACTCCTGGAGATCATCTTGAGGGTGTTGGAGGAGAAAAGTGTTTTTATACACATTGGCTGGGCAGAGGAGGGATGTCTCCAGCTGAAAGCTGTCCAAGGAGCAGGGAAATGGCTACGGAGAGCAGGGAGCAAACACACAACTAGGCATAAGTGATTCTCATGACTGGGGAGGCACTGCACAGAGCTGAGCTCCAACCTCAAGAAAATAGGTTGCTGGGCTGCCAAAAAGCCTGGAAGAAAGGATGTACTTCAGGAGAATAAGATAATCAGAGGATCTTTTGTTGCAAACCATTTTAAAATTTCATTTCTTTCTTACCTAATGACTTGATTTATATCCATTATGAAAGGTAACTCTTCTTGTTTGCATTTTACTGGAACCTGGCTTTTCACTTGAAAAGTCTTTCAATTTTTTTAGGAGCAAGGGAAGTTCTTCCTGCAAACTTTAAGCAAATCTGCTTCACAATTCCTGTCCAATTGGAAGCTTAGTCTTAGCTCATCTTAAAAGTGATTTTCAGAAACTGCTTCCAACTTTCATTTTTCTAATCACATGTAGACTGCATCATGACAGTGCAGGTTTAATTTGGAGGCTTAATAATGGAATACAAAATCTGTTGGTTTTTTTTTTTTTTTTTGGAGGGGGGGAAGATGGCCATCTTTTCTGTCCTTTAAAGGAGATGCCTTATTTGATTAGTTTGTCACATGAATCAAATATTTGCAAAGTGATGCAAAATATATATGCTGTTAATTAAACTTTGTTTTCAATGTGGAACTTTTCCTGAAGAAATACTATATAGAGCCATTCATATGTGACACAAAATTTGAAATGTCCTCTATTCCGAGATTTATCCACAAATAATACTTCTTGGTGGAACTACAGTTTTGTGTACATGATAATAATGTGTTCTCTTTCAGGTCAGAAAAAATTAAATCAATTAAGTTGGAAAGGGTATATACTTTCTTTCTGGACACAATTTCAAACTGGGAAAATATCAATGTGTCTGCTAGCTGTTCATTAATACAGCTTTGACAGGGCAAACAACCTCTGTCTAATGATTAATTAAAAAATAAGCACTGGACCTGTCTTTGGAATTATTGCAACTGGGAAAGATACAGTGCATTAAAATTGTCTTTTGAAAACATATAATAATTGATACTCATGAATCTAACACTGGCTTTGCAGAAACACTGGTAGTTTCCTTATCCCCTTGCACAGCAAAGCAGGCTGTATATAAGTTTTTACTGAGATTAAAAGGAAAAGTGAAAACATATTTATAGTAACCTTTCTTCAGTGGTCAAAAGATTTCCAGAGTTGCAGGAGATATTTCATCAGCATTGAATATTTGGAACTACTGATGCATAACTCCGCAAAAATATTATCTCTGCTGTCAATTTAAGATAAATGTGTTAACTGTAAAGTTGAAGGGATTTTGAAAAGTTTCCTCACTATTAGGAGTTAGTTTTCTATATTAGGCGAAGATTGCTTAATTGCAACTTCTAATTTCTATACGGATGAGGAAGATGGGAGTGGTGCTTTCAATGACTGAATAACTACTAAAAAGGTTTTTTTAATGACACACTTAAAAATCATAACAACCTGCTCTTCTGTGTGCTGAAGGTAATGATGTCATACTTTTTCTGAAGGGTAATCTAGAAAAAGAATTGACAACTGATTCATGCATCACAGTCTAATTCTTAAATACACTTCACATGAAAGCAGAAAAAGCAGCCAGCATTTCATTCACCTTTCAAATAACAGAATTTTTATGAAAACCACAACAAACAAAACAAAATTTAAACTGAGCCTGTTGCTTCCTCTGGAAAAAGCATTGTTCTTTCAGGAAATCACAGATGTTTGAGACAGGCTGAGCTTCCAAGTTTGGATAAGGAACCTTTGGCTGAAGAGTTTTGTGGAAGGCAAGCATGTCAATAATACACCTGTGGCATGAGCCTTGTGTAAGGAAATTGTCTATGGCTCTGTATTTAAGCTCTTGTTCTCTCTGTTTTTTGAAATTCATTGACTTTAATATACCCTCTGCTGATTTGGGTGCACACTCTGGAGAATATTTTCCATTTAAAAACAGATGGTATGGAAATTTTTAAAATATTGCTTCTGTTAAGCCCAGGCTATATATTAATGTTAACTTGAGCTGAAGAGTAATAGGATGTCCAAATTGATTTTAAAAAATACCTTAAGAACTTATTTATGTAAAAGGATATTTACTAGTGGATTTATCTCAATAAATTTAGTAGGATGGTATAACAGTAAAGGCAACAAGAATGCTGAATGAGAGCAAATTGGAATGGAAACAGTATTTCCCTTCTCTATTATGTCTTCCTTCATGAAAGATGATGAGCCAATTTCTGAGGCAATTAAAAGCCATGTTGTCAAGAATGTGGCATCCCATATGGATCTCTGGTAACTGTACTGCTGGTCTGCCCTTTAATCATGAAAAACCTCATCTTTTTAAGCTGCACCTTGCATGTAGGTATCCATACTGAGTGGCAGTAATTTCAAGCTTGTTATACTACGTTTTTGCTCTTTAGAAAGTTTCTGCTCATAAACAAATTGCATTTATTTGTTCTGGTCTTGTCTTCAATATATTGGCATGTGCAGAGGCTTTATTTAGATGTGCAGGGACTACAACTGAATATATCTGGATAAACTTCATAGGTTATATAACTAGTTGATTTGTTTTTGGCTTATTTTGGGGTGATTCTTTTACATAGTCAGCTTCTAGAGCTGTGGTACTCAAATACAACTTCTTTATTGCAATTAAGGCCTAGTTACTGCTGTCTAGACTGCAGTAATGATGTTGGTTATTTTCCTGTGATAACCCTTTTGATAGGCCTCAAAATAGCACTGATCCTTTTTTTTTGAAGAGCTGACGTTTGCTGACTGTACAAATAATGGACTATCAGCCATTGCATGTAGTCTGGTTTTTGCTGTAATGGGAAACTGCATTAAAGATAAAAATCATCCTGTAAGTAAAGGGAAGGCTTTAGGCGTGAAGACGTTTTTCAATCCTACTTTGGGAAACTGTCATTCAAACTCTCCATATCAGGGCTGTGTTGCTCTAGGGAGTGATAGCTCCTGCTCTTAGTCCCTCAAGGCAAAAGGGTGAAGACGAGGGCTGGGGTCTAATGAATTGCAAGCTGAGGGCAAATTCACCTTCCTGTGAAAATTGTGGTTTAATTAGTTTTCAACAACCTGGACATCAGCCTGAATCCTACTGTATTATTTCTTGCTGTTTTACAAAAAGTCATCTTAGTTAGCTGAAACACCAAAAAGACTTGTTTCTGGACACTGAGGGTCATGTGTCTCTGCTAAAAGTTGGACTGGTGTGATGGAAGGTTGTAAGTGCCTTGTCTGGCACTTAGATGTCTGAGGAGGAAGTTCCAGAGGGTGTTTTGGCATGGCAAGAAGAATTTCTGCAGCAGCCCTCCATGATGTCAACATACACATACTTCTCTTCAATTTGGAAATCTCCAAATCACTTTAGTCTGAACACTACTCTTAAGATAAGGGCAGGAAAGTACAATTGAACAAAGCTGTCATGGGGGAAGCCATCCGTCATTATTCATTGCCTTGGGGTCTGCAGTGAGTATTTTTGCATGTGAGTCACTCTCTCTTTTGTATAATTTTGTTATTAATATTGTTGCTGTTATTGTTTATTTCTTATCTCACTGTTATTTCCAGTAAACTGTTCTTATCTCAGCCCATGATCTTCATCTTTTTTGCCTCCAGTTGTCAACTGTAGTCTGCTGCAGAAGGGGCAAGGCAAGGGGGAGTGAGAGGGTGGTGGGTGATTTGGAAGAGTCTCAGTGAGGGCACTGAATTGGGGAGTACCATTCTTAAACCATGACAATTGCACAAAAATCCTTTGCACATGTATCTTTGGCTGTGAGAGAGACTTACCTTCTGTTTACTTGTTATTGGGGTTTTTTTCCCCGATTAGTATTCATGAGTTAACAAAGCAGTAGACCACAATATGTACGCATCTTGAATTGAAGTACTTGCTACAACTAAGGAATCCACACAAAATCACATGAGAGGAAGAGAGGGACATGACCAGCTTTGAATGTGTGCTTCCCACACTACAGAAACCCACAAATATGTGCAATTGATGAGCATCTAAATCAAGTGCTTTGTTGGTCACTGTATTGGCTTCACATAAGGTGCTCCGCTTGACTGGCACTCAAGAACTTGTGCTGTAATATCTGCTAGGAGTCAGAATTTGTTTCAGACCTTCCAGGGTGCCTGGGACAGTAATCCAACAAAAATGGAGATACCAGTCCTAGGGAATGGGACTATTGTGTCAGACTGAACAAAAGCACATGGGCTAGAGTTGACTGAGGTTCATGGGCACATCAGGCAGCGTGACAGAAATCAGTACACTCTTCCTGACTCTGCCAATCATCTTCTGGTGTTTCCTGGCAAATCACTTTATCTTTCCATGTTGCTTCAAACAAGGAATAATATTGTCCTGTGGAAAAATTTCACCTAGAAGAACCAGGAAGCTCACTGTAACAGAAAGGCTTGTGCCCATGATGTTTTTATAGAAATTACCATAAGCTTGTTGCAGAAAAAAGGTTCCTTGTCTCTAAGTCCTCCATTTCCTTTATGCTTTTACACAGTGGTTGATCAAAGATTCAAGCTGTTCAATTTTAAAGCAAGAGAGAGCTGAGTGACTTCCATGAACATGCAGTCAGTCAGAGACACAAGTGGATAGAAAATCAAAGTTCCTGAACATGATGCAATAAGGCAAGAAGCTGACAAAAGCTGCAGCTGATACCATCAGGAATGGCAGAATCACCTGGATTAGAGTATCAAGCTATTTATGTAACAGCACTGGGGCCTGTAGGAAGAAAAGTAAGCAGGGCTGATGGGTATTTACTTAGGAGAGAATGAGAATGGTGAAGCAAATGAGAGTGAGAAGGAGAAAAGGGAATATAATAGGTAGCAAGCTGTGATCAGTACTGTCTGGGACAGCTGTTGGGAAGTCTTGTGCTTTATCACTATGGCCTAAACTAGGGCCATAAACCAAACTTCTTGTCCTGACCATAGCACGTGCACCAAACCTGCTTCCCTAATGAGGAGGAACAGGGGGAGCAGCGTGCTTTCCTTAGGCTGCCAGGGAACACCTGAGTCCGATCAGACATCGAGGTATGACTGTGCCTGTGCCAGGCCTGAGGGCACTGGCATCTTCCTAAAGACTTCCTGCCAACAGCCACAGATGCCAGTGTAAACCTTGTGCAATGAAACCCAGTAGCAGCTTTTGAGCCTGTTTCTTCATGCTGCTGGTAGAATGAACTTCAGGAACTCTATGGGATGGTGGGAAGGACCTCTGATCACTATCTCTTCCTCAGCTTGGCTAAATATAATTCCCCTAAAACTAGATGGTTCATTAATGTCCCACGTTTGGAAAGCACTGGTTCGTCAAAAGAGCCCTGCAAATACTTCTGATAGGAGTGAGACTTAAAAAAATATGAGTAGAAAAATCAGCTTTGCATTATTAGAATTCATCTATTGCTTTCTTTCTTTAAGCTAGTTTACTATTAAGAGTGGTCTCTGAAACCGTTGCAATAACCAGTAGAGTCGATGCAAAGAAAACCTTTTGTAATCTGAAGCCCAGGCAAATTTAGTCATCCCTGTGTTGTCCTCCCAACAAGCCAAAAGGTACAGTTTGAGAGCCAATGGCCCCAACAAACAGAGCTGGTCTGGTAGGGGACAAATAATAGGGAGGCAGCCCTTTGCTTTGGAACACTCTAGATTATCACCAATAACTGAGAGATTTCTTCTTCGGCATTGTTTTGATTTTTGCTATGTGAATGACTATGTTTTTTGGATGGGGAAGTATATATAATGGTAAAAGGTGTCCATAAACATGCTCTAGATACCTCCTGATGAACTATGCCTTGTTCAGATGGCAGTTTTATATAGTGAGACAGAACTGTCAGCTGTAAATTAACTTGCCCTTTGAAAATCTCACTGCTAACAAGGCACTTTTCACCTGTCTGGAAATGATGGTAAAGATGAGGGTGCAGCGGGTGAAACTCCTGTTTGCCATGTGGCAACACTGTCCTGGCAGATCCAGCTAAACTTTTGGGGAGAAAGCTGGAGATTGTGGTGGCAGCAAGACAGAGTGAGGCGTGGTTAATATTGCAGAGATATCTCTGTTCTGGTTTACTCAAAACTAGACAGTATAACAGGATTTTAGAGTTTGACAGGTATAATTTGAAAATTAGTGTTTCTCCTCTGTGGATGGAGCAGAATGATTTTTTTCCCCTTCAAAGGACCTAGTTTGCAGTTAGCAAGCAGCCCTGTCTGCAGTCACCTGTGGATTTGTAAATGCTATTTACCATCAAGGATTTATAGCCTTGTTGGCTAACAGAAACGTTTTTCAAGACTTGGAAGATACTACTACTTGCCCACACCCACATTGACTAGGCTTGCTGATATGCCTAGATGCATGGAAAATTTATAAACTTTCACCATTCAGAATTCTGCCACCTCTGGTAAAAACTTACTGAAATTAATTAAAAAAAATGTTCAATGTGAGTTTTGATTTGTGTTTGGTTTTAACAAAGTCCTTAGCTTTCCCTCTCTGCAACATTTTAAAATCAATTATAGAAATTCTCAAAATTTCACTAAGTTAAAGAACTTGACAGGTTTGTGGAGAAATTCTCCCTCCTCCTGCCTTGTTTTGTCACTGTTGTGACAGACTATAATGGCTTGTAGGATGGTGGGAGGCAACTCGGAAGAGCAGTGAACTCAGGAATATTGTGCTTATCCTCTGTGAGCTCTCAAATAATGTCCCAGTAGACTGATGGAATAGTGCTTCTTGAGAGCAAACATTTTCTCTTTTGGCGGTCAGTGTATCCATAGGGCTCCATAGTGATTTGTGCAGGAGCAGGTTTTGCTGGCAAGAAGGGAGAGCTACTGGTTTATGCATTTCCATCTGTGAAGAATCCATTGGTCAACAGATGGGAACTGTGCCAGAGAATATTTGGAGCTGCCAGCTGGGTGTTTGGGGGCTAACTGGTGGATTGAACTGTGGAGGTTTAAGGGATGGCTGGTCCCCAGCTGTCTCAGTTCCCAGGGATTATTGCTTCTGCTGCAAAGGTAGCAAAGCAGGATTCACATCAGTTCCTTGGCTCCCCCAGGTCACTATCTAGTATTTCAGCATAAAACCCACCTCAAACAATGTATAAAGCTGTGTTGGGTAGTGGACTGACAGGCAGACCTATGTACTCCACTACTGCCTGCTCCAGTGGGGTAGCAATCTGTGGCAGGGAGGTCCAGAAAAGAAGCATTCAACAAGCTACAGTGATATTTTTGACTCAGCTAAATAAATCTTCCAGAGTTTGTCTGCCACTCAGCTTGGAAGAGGTAGAATCAAGGGAGAGCCTGGTAGTGAGCGGGGGCCAGCTGGAAACCACTTCTGCCTTCTCCTGTACCACTGGCACACTTCAGAGTATGAATTTCCTAAAATAAGTGCAGGGTGTTTTTGAACATCCCTACTACACTGACCTGCATAATCTGAGAAACTTCTGCCTGAGTTTGGGGGTTGTTATGACATTCATTTTTACTCTGGCTATACATGTTGTTGTATCATAAATGCTTTTTTCGCCCGTGTTCATTCCTTTTTGTAAGTGAGACTCTGTCACATCCCTTCAGATGAAGGACAATTGTTAGCTCCTAACTTTTGATGGTTAGTGATTGAAATATAAAACATTTGAGTCAAAGATTGAACATTTTTAGAGCAAACCATTCTGGCTGTCTTGTCTTTAAATATATGAGTTAAAAGAAAATTATCCGAGATAGGAAAAAATTCATATAAATGAGGAAAAAAATATTGGAGACTGAGAAGATGCTCTAATGGGCAGGCTGGGTTAGAAAAAAATGGTTGGTTTGGGAGTTGTGTTTCAGGAGAAGGATGCGATCTGATCGGAAATTCCAAAAGAACTGAGCTCAAAGGAAGGCTCTGATAGGATGGTGAAAAGGAGAAAGGCCTTGTTCTTTTATAGATCTATGTATTTATTGTGGCATGAAGTAAGTGGTGGTGGAATCTTAATGATCTCTGTCCATGAGCCCAATGTGTTTTTTGTTTACTTAGCTCTACTGAGTACTTGTAGAGTGCTGCATGGTGTAGTGGAGAGCTTCCACTTCAGGAGTAAGGGACCAGCCTCAAATCCTGTGGGAACAGAAACTGATTCCATCTTTTGGATGCCAAGGAGGGGATACAGAAACTGAAAACCAGAGATATCAGGTGAGTAAGCGTCCTGATGCTTCCCAAATTCCACAAGTTTTAGATTGGAGAGAGGTCACTGTCTGGATCTTGTCCTGTTTGGCCATGCACATCTGTGTAACAATAAAGTCTTGCTCTGTTCTGTGTCTTCCTATGAAAGTGTAAGGTAGGCCTATTTCCACCAACTCAAAATTATTTTATGCAAGACACTCTATGTTTGTTCCTTACAGATTTCTTTCCCACATCTTACTTGTTGTGACAAGGGCATGAGGCTGTTCCCAGGACCTCAGTAAGTTTGCATTAACAAACCTGTGATCCAGAAGAAAAGTCTTAGCTAGGGACCTGAGATATGGCTGAGGGAGATTGAAAGGGCTACTGATAAAATGCCAAAGCATGGCCAGATATTACCTGCAGGTGTCTGTGTGTATAAAGTACTGGGAAAACCTAGGACAAGAGTCCTCTAGATGCTATACAGTTGTGGAAAAGCATGGCTTGAACTGTGGTTTCACTGTCACAGAGCATCCAAAATAACCTGGAGCTTTAAATGCTGGTCGTGTAAATTCCTTATCCCTCTCTAAAAATACTCAGTGGTCCTTAGGAGGGCTCCTGATGGTGTTTGCAGGCATGTCCACTTAACCCTGATGTCTGAACCACAGTTCCCAGAAACCTTCCTGCCTTTAGGGTGGTTTCTTGGGACTCGAGTGTAGCTGCATTTCCCAGAAGCAGTAGAGACCCTTCTCTGAGTGAATTGACTTCTGTGGCCTACTCATGCTCACAGAAGCATTAAAGTGCAAGGAAATTGCAGTTTTGATAAAAAAAGCAGCAAGCTGGTGAGCACTGAGCAAAGAGGAGCTTGCTTAGGGCTGCAGGGCTGCCTTCAGTAGGAAATAAAGTTAATTGTCATCTGGCCCAAGTTAAATGGATGACCTCATGAGCAACAGTGTCTTTAATCACAAAGCCGCTAGAAATATCTTGACATGAGATAGAATTGCTTTGTCAGAATTTGTTCTAAAGGGATCAGGAACAGAAGCAGTGAGGATAAAACATGCCATCAGTACAGAATAAACCTTGCTGTGTCTCTCTCCTTCCTCACTGGTTTGTTGTGAAAAGGTGGAGCAAATGTGCTGTCATCTGAAAGGTACAACCTGCCTTGAAAATTTAGGTCAATCTCACAGTAGAGAAATGGGGACCATCACAAATACTTCATTATAGAACCCCACTTCATGTCTGAGATTCTGAGTGAGATTTTCAAAATATATCTGAATGAATTACTCACCACTTGTGTGGTGGCTGGAACTCTGAATTAATTGAAGAACCTAGTGGTTATCTCCAGTAAAGAACAAAAAAGGGGAGAGAAGGGAAGAGAAGGGAAGGAAAAAGGAAAGGAAAAAGGAAAGGGAAAGGAAAAAGGAAAGGGAAAGGAAATAGAGTCTTCACAAATCTCTCAAAGAAGCTGTCATTTTCTTTCTATTATTCTTTTGGAAGAACTGCTCTTGAGTGACTAAGTTAGATAACACAAGCAAAAGATGATGATTCATGCTGCTTTTCCTGATAGTTTCTAGTGTTCAAAAGCCAGTATCACAGCTGCAGCTTTGAATAAATGCGTGGGGAAAGGAATAAAATTATAGTAGGTATGTTAGCGTAATGTTCCCAATGTGCAGCCTGTGTATGTGATTACCTAATATTCCTTACCAGCTGTTTCTTAACATTAGTCATAGTGATCTAAAACAACCACCCTCTCTTCATTTATCTCAGTAAACATTGTTCTTTTTTGAAGAGGTAAGCTGTTTGGGAACAAAAGTTGTTCCCTCCTCCCCTTCAGCTTTTTCGTCTGCATGTCGTAATCGTCTTGAATTGGAAACAGCTATAGCTGACTGTGTAAGTAATAAACAGTGAGGAAATAATTAAATGTGGTAATAGCTATATTTGAGTACCATTATGAATCTGTTTCCTAGTAGTGTCTAGAAAATGCAAGACTCTGTTCTTCTGCCAGGACAAAACTAAGATAAGAGGAGGAAATGTTTTAATTTTCTTGTTTAACACCACACTTGTGTCTTTCCAAATGGAATCAAGATACTCTCTGTAATTCAGTGTTTATATTCTCATTTGAAGCTGCTTGTACTGTGCAAACATTTTGGTTTTATTTCAAATGTGCTTTGTCATAATTCATAACCTGTTAATGCTAGCACTTTCATAAGTGTCTGTCCTACTTACTGATGGTGAGCATTGCTTTATTACTGCAAAACTCCTACGAAACTCAGTGGGACATATGTTTCAAATACACCAGGACACATTCAGTGGAGACAAGTGCTGCTCAGGGTAAAGAGAATCGGCTCAAGATCTGTCTGAAGATGAAATGACAGGAGTGCTTGTGAGACTGAGGAGAGGCAGCAAGTGGATCTCCTCACTCTGTGGCTTCATGTACACTCTCTAGGCGGGGTGGTGACCTTCAGTGACAAGGCAAGCTGCAAACCAAAACCTCTCTGTAGCTGAAACCACAAGACTTGTTCCTTTCTCCAGAAGAAGGCCAGAGTCAAGACATGAAATGAAAATGGGTCATAAGCTGATCATAAGCAACCTGGTTTCGACCATGTGATCTATAAGAGAGCTTCTTTGTTTTTGTATTACATCAATGTGTCAAGGCTGCAATTCTGTCCCGCACTTAAAAGCAATTATTTCTCAATGGTTTGTCTAAGGAAAGACCATATTAGTCTGTATTCTAGTATGTGTATGGTACTGAAGTGAAAGCTGAGATTTCCTACCTGATCTTGAGCACAGAACTGATTGACAGGAATTCTTTCTTGTCAGCTGTCAGCAACAAGATACCTTTGTGCTCCCCTGCAAAAATAAAGCATTCATGAAGCATAAATCAATTTATCTGAAAAAGTTTATGAATAAGTATTTAGAAGAGGCTATTTAAAACCCTGAACAAAAAGAAACTCAAAGGACTAACAAATGTGGAGAAATAATCAAACAGGGCATAAATGTAGGGAAAAAATACCCTATTTGCAAGTTTGAAAGCTAGTGCAGATAACAAGGAAAAGTGCAGAGAAGGGCTCAGCTGGGGTTTGATTAAAGATCAGTGAGGAGGTCTCATCAACACATAATGTGCAGTGCACGTACCTCTTTGTCAACATGTATCTGGTGCAAAATCAAGGTTGATTTCTGCAAAAAAAACCCCACTTTTTTTTTTTTATCTTTCTGCTACCGTGTTCAAATAGTGTCATCTTCTTTTTTTTGTCATCATCATATTCCTGATCAAACTGATGGACAGCACAGAAGAAGAGTCTTCTAATTCTTCTAATCTCAGATTATGGTGGTGTTTTTTTATTTTTTTTTGTGGTTTTTTTTTTTATTGAGGAAAATCAACAGCTAAGACAAATTTAAGTAGGGTTTTTTTTTCAGTAATTGCTGCTATGTAGTTGATATCCAAAGCTCTTTATAGAAAGCAATGTTGAAAATGAAGTCCCGGAAAAGGAAGCGTGCCACTCATAGACAGTAAAGAAGCCTTCAAAAGTCGAGCCCATTGATCAGTACCACACATTCTGCCCTTAAAGTTGTTTAATATATGTAGAACAGTATCATGAAGTGTGTACAGTCATTGTTTCTCTTTGTACTTTCATTTATATATTTGCTGCAGCACCAGAAAGAGATGTGTCAGCTGAAGCATATGTTGGGATACCTGACAGAGTAAAATTCCAGACACGGAATTCAAATACTGAGTTTGGGTCTTTTCGTGTAGGTAACCAGATGCTATTTAACAAAAAAGATGCCACGCAATTATTCACAGGGAAAATATTTGTGGTGAGCACATAAGCAATGAAAGCATGCATTCTCGAATAGTTTGAAAACAACAATGTAAATGCAATTTATTTCTGAGGACGTTTAATCCAGCATACTGCCATACTAGCTCACGCTCCTGCTGTTGCCTGTACATTATGTTTATGAAAGTAACAGCTGCAACATCTGTTATCATCACAGCATATTTTCAGCACAGCATTAACACACATTTATCCCATTTATATCATCTTTCTCTTCTCCTCACCTCTTCATCTGAGACAACTACCCATCCTTCAATATAAACATGCTGTGTTTATATAACCCGAGCCTCCAGAAATTGAAAGACATTCGCAATATATCTGGATCTATTGCCAAATCCTTCTTGACTGGGACCATACAGAAGAGGCTGGCTGGGAAAACCTCAGCAATTAAAAGCATTCAGGTTCTTGAAAATTAGTACTTTCTTCATTTTAGTTTATTTGATTCAACAAGGATTTCCCATGAAGTCAAAATGTTAATGTTTCTGGGGTGTCAGCAAAGACAGTAACCTATCTCCTGGATTTCCCAAAGCATGTTTTCTTCTTCTTAAACCGGTTGAATCAAGCAACGGATTTAAAAGCTTCTTAATTTTCACAGTTTCATTTTCACTTCTGTTTCATTTTTTTTTTTTCCCATCTTGGTACTTACCAGGAAGGAACAGTTAATCAGCCAGCTAACAGGTAACTCATACATTCAAATTTCATGGTCCTCTCACATTGTTCTCCATATTTATAAATCTGCAGTGAAATTTACCTCTAGTTTTAGTCAGGCCTGGTCTACTGGAAAGATGAAGAAATAGCAAGTGTTTGTCATCAGGCTGTTACAGATGAGAAGAGCTGAGTCTGATGACATATCTTTGGTCTCCTTTTTCACTTTCTCTCATTCAGTTTGTGGGTGTTTGGTTTTCACTCAACGCCTGACAGTTTGATTCATGGGTTATTTGAGCTGACCAGTGCTGTGTAATATCAGCCTCTGTGTAACACACAGGTCACACCTGCACATTTAGCTAGCTAGGTCGGTGTTACTCCACATGTCCTCCTTCACCACTCAAACACAACAAGAATTCACAACCAATACGATCATAACACAGTTTACAAACCATTCCAAAATGAAAGCCCCAACATTCAATGATGTGTAACTAATTGCTGATGTCTCAGGTGATTGCTTACCTCTGTAAACCCTGGTAGAGTTTAACTACTGATAGTCATTGGCGTTATTGACAATCATCGATAGTCACCTAAGATTGCTGTCTATGTTCAACCTATCCAGGTAAAACAGCCAATTAAGAAACTCATATGTTTCTTCCTAATATGTTCTCAATAGGGTATGGTTGAGATGTCTGTACTGTGGGACTGTTTGAAATTATGTTAGTGTTCAACTTGGGTCACTGGTGTTATCTGTGATCTGTCTTGTTATAAATAGGCATTGTATCATCACAGAATAATAGCAATACTCAGAACCTCATTAAAATAAGTCCTGTTTTTACACTAATCTGCAAAACTGCTATGACTTTGGTAGTAATTTTCTGAATGAGAGAATAAGAGGCTATTGATGATATACTTCAACCTGTATATCACAGCAAGCTGCTTACTCCTTTGTTACTAATTGTTGGCTTGCTATTAAACAGTATTGTGTCAGGCATGGTGCCTCTAGAGAAAGATCTGACATAAAAACCTTACAGAAATCATATTTCAGGGAAATCAGGGCTACATATAGTTACAGCTCCTTTCCTATCCAGTATCGGGAAATACCTTGTTCTCATAATCCTGTGCTTAAATGTTTCACCATAATATCATATATAGCAGCAGATTCTGTAAGTCACAGTTTACATCTCTTGTAATATTGAAATAAAAGGTAAATAAGGAAACAAATCTTTGTATACTTATAGATCAGGATGGAAGTTTTTACTTGCTCTCATTGCTATGTACATTTTTGAACTCATCATGATGCTATTAGAGCAAAAGCCCTTTCATGAAGAGTTTGATAAACAGCTATTCTTGTTTCCAGAATGCATGAGGATTAAGGGGAGAGGAGGCAGTCATTCAAGCAACATTTTTTACTGGCAATAAAAATCAATAGACATTGTTGAGTGATTTTAACAAACACTGGATACACAATTTCCATGTAATAAAAGTAATATGCTAGGAGGGAAAGGCAGTAGAGCTAAACTGAGACCTTTGATAACATGGCCACCCATTCAGATAAGGGAAAGGTGAAAGTCTTCTTGGAAACCATTCACTGGGTGGGAAAACATGCCTTTGCTTCCTGTGCCACAAGGAACCATTGTGCTGCTTGAACAAGGACAATCAAAATGAAACAGAGTGAAGCTGTTCACTGTCTGGGAGGTATCACATGTGGGATCAGGACAGAGCATGTGCACAGTTGCTTCCCTGCCATGTGTCCCAGTGCACATGTGAAATCTCAGCCAGGTTTCTGCAACGCCTCCAGTGGATGGTAAGCTTGTTCAAACTTGACATACACTCTTCTGTCTGCATTTAAATTACAATTAATAGCATGAATTATTGTTTTGTCTTCTAAAAGATTTTTTATAATTTTACAGAATGACTGCCATGTGAAATACAGACAATAAAATATTGATGGCGTTCGTGCAGTAGCTGGGAGCAACACTCCTTTAGCTGAAGAAATTGCAAGATGAAGTTCTGTGTCTGGTGTTGTACAAAGAGATTAGAACACATGGGCCCTGTTGGCCTGAATAACTTATGAAACCCCTCAATAAAGTTGCACCTTCTACATGAAAAAGACAAATCTCAAACCCAGACATTGAATTTTTTCTGTCTTTAATAGCATAGATGAATAAAGAAATGAGAACGGGGATGACAAAAGTAACGACACTTTGAAAGTAGAACATATAAGAACAAGAGACAATAAGAAGTTATGAGAACATATTAATCACACACAGTCTCACCATCTGCTGACTCCATATATATACCCCATCCTACTACTCCATATGCTACTTGAAGATAAATACATATAATGATGGATAACAAGCAAAAAATAGCACACAAAAGGTCTAACATACACATAGTAAATAAGCATATGGCATAATGACCCCATTTTGGTATATCTGGTTTGACCTCTGAGAATACACAAGCAAGGAAAGGAGCTGATGAGAGATTTAGCAAATGTGGCATTAAGGAGATCTAGTGACTTCAGTCACTGAGAACTCAAAAATCCTAATCCATGGAAGAAGCCTGAACTGAATAAACAGTCTAGGAACATTAAATAATGGGACATAATACCAACACAGGGCTCTGCCCAGTTCTTGTCACTCCTCTTCCATCATCCTCTCTCTCCCTTCCATACACATCCAAATATGAGTGACTTTCTTTGATTGCAAATCCTATTTTGCACTCTCAGTGGTTGTCTTCAGTGATGAAGTCTCACATTTAAGGAACTAGAAATCTTTGAAGGTACTTTTCTGTGGACTGTGAAGCAGAGGAGAGAGGTGGAGAGTCCGTGCTTCCTCTTTTCCTGCTGGCTGTTCCCTGTACAAGGTAGAACATCCCTCAGCTAAGAGCAAGGTCCTCTTAGATCAGAGAACAAGGTTGGCCTCTGTAGGGCAAGTCGAAGTGATATTGCTCTGAAGGTGCTTGGTGTTCCAGAGGAGCTGGTAGCTCTCATTTTTATTTCTCTCCTCTTGCTTCTCCAGCTTGCCAAGTTCTGAGTGGGAAATTTAACTCTCTGCAACATAATGGTTAGCTTTGCATCCAAGTTCTGCATTACCTTTGCAGTCCCTGCCAGAAAAGTAGGGATTTTCCACCTGTGAAATCTGGGCACCAGGTAGGGGCATCTTCAGCATTTCATTCTGGTTAGAGAAGATGGATTGACAAACACCCCATGGTCTTTTTCAGATGTTACTTTAGTGCCCTCTAGTCCCATCACTGCTTGTTTGGCCAAATATATAGTCCCACTGTGTTTCATAATTTATTGTATGTGTAATTAATGGATGGATAGGCTGTTAAACACTATCTACATTTCCCTTTCAAATATGTAGAACCAAGGATAGAATTTTTCTTGCTGTAAGCGGTAGCAGTTCCTAAATGAATTTTCATTTGAGGATCACCTCGCACACCAAGGAACTGGACTGTGCCAAACAGATGCACATCTGATAGCAGTTCACAATAGTTTTTCTGATTTGTAAGGAAGCAGGCAGAAGCCTGGTGTGCAAATCCCACTGGTAGAGAGGGACTTCCCTTCTTTTGCACTCTCTTTCCTTCATCGTTGTTTGTGGGCTTCCATGTCACGCAAAAGAGATGGGCCTTTGGCCATTGATTACTGTGGTTTTCATGGCAGCTACAAAGATTATTTCGGAGGGCAGTTGACTCTAGCTGGGAACTTTGATCTTTATTTCTTAATGAGTTGTGCTCAGTGCGCAACTGTTTTTATATTTATGCTCCTGTTACAACTCAGAGGTGTTTGCTTTTTTGCTGGCAATATTTTCAACCCAGCAATGAGGTTGTGCCTGTGCCTGAAGGAAAGACACTGTGAACTGCTAATTTAGTGGCTGTGCTGTAGGGTTGCTGTCTTGGTGTTGCTGTGAGCCACATGTCAAGGGGCTGACCATTCTCCATTCACTTGCTTGGTCCTGTGCAAATGATAAACCTGGTGTGTGCTTAGGTTCTTCTTCTGGAATGTGGAAGAAGAAATGTCCTGTTGTAGTGCTCTATCTTTCTCTGTGAGCAGCACCAACATTTAGAGCAGGTGAAGTTGCTACCCTTTCACAGAAGGGAGGGGATTAAATCTGGTTCACTTCCTAATTACTTTTGTGATTAAAAACACAGAGCTCTTGTTAAGCTTTGTTTACTGTTCTTAGTTATGTTTTCGTTTCTTGCAGCTATGTGATCCTGATGGGTATGGGTACTTATAGTTGCAAATTCTCTCTTTATTCTCTCTTTATCTGTTGTCAGAGCAGTAATATGTGTTCTGACAGGCAAAATGTAGGGGTCTCTGTCTTTTTGTGGCAGAACAGTGAGCTAAGAGAATTTTATGAGGGAGTTTCTTATGAGAACTTTCTATTTGTTGACCACAGGTAACAGATGAAAGATCCAATAAGAGCTTTCATTTCTCTCTGGAAAAGTGACTTTTTTTTTTTTTTTTTTTTTTTAATGGTTGTGTGCTTGGCTGCCTTCACAGACAACCATATTCCCAGCCTTTGCCTCAGGCTGGGTCTGGGTGGGTTCTGTTTGGTGTGCTAGCTGCAGAGTCTGACAGATTCCAGCATTGGCAGGGCTGGGGAGAAGGATTTCATATGAACAAAGAAAAACACCCTCAAGAAATCCTTTGCCATTATGTACTATAACCATTGTGTACTATAACTGTTCCAAAAGGCACCTGTCTAGAGTAATACTCACACAGCCTCAAGAAAATAAGACTGACTTTTTATCTGTGATAATTTTATTTTACTTAGCTATGTTTTTTACAAAAAGATTTCATACCTGGCATCTGAGCTGCCTACAATGTGCCATCGCAAGGTACACACCATTGGTTGTTCTCCTACATGAGAAGTTGCACTCAGATCTAGGCTGTGCAAAACTAATTAGTGTAAATGCATATTCTTATCACTTCTCCTAAGGTCCACAGCACAGTCTTTCCCCCACCAATACCTGAATGTCTGACTGAACCTAAGTTTTTCAGAAAAGAATCCGCTTATAACAGTAGTATGTATACTGTTTAGCACCATGGCCTACTTCTCCTGTTAGACCTTTGGATTCCAAGTAAAGAGTATTAACACAAGCAACAAGTAATCATCCCGTGATTATAAGCGAAATTTTTTCAAATGGATCTAGTGTGACGTTTATTAACCAAAACCTTTGAATGACAGAAGAAGCTGGCATCACTTCCCTATTCCTTTTCAGCTAGGAAATGTCTGTGGTCAGAGTATTTTCATATATCATGAACCCAAGATTCTAGATTAAGAGAAGTGGCTAAAATGGATTTTTATAAATTCAGTGCAAACGTTACTATTTTGAGGAAGCGAATTTCTGCAACGAGGTACACTTGCTGTTTGCTATCCAGGTTTCCTGATCTAAATGGTTTACTGTTTATTGCCTCCTGAGAGCTGAGTAATTTCATTTTTACAATGAAAACTCCTGGGGAGATGCACTCATTTGTAGAGTGCTTCAGTTCAGATGAACTGTATGAGTGTGTATATAACAGTACCAATGACAGACCTCCTTGGTTGATTTTTTTTCCCAATGTACATTTGTATAATTTTTCTTTTTATAAATTTTTATTTTTGGGGCATAGTATCTGGGGATTATAATCTTGATTGGGACTTCCAGTTCAAAAAGGGAGCAGTAATTCTTTCCTTTGTTTGACCGACGTTTATCAGAATGGTGCTTATTTAACCTTGTGGGCGTTGTCGTGTGATACCACTTTTGGGTCTGACAGGCTCAGGAGATTTCCTCCTCTACCACCTATGACTTAGCTGAGCAAATGAAAAAGGGAACTTAGTTTACTTCAGGGAACAACTTGCTTCTAGACTGATAAGATTTGGTGTCTTTCACCTCTAAGCTGACACAGAGTTCCCAGAGATTAACAGTGAGGGCAAACTGAGTTTAGATGAGCTGTGTTTTTAATCCTGCCATTTAAAAAGTTATGCTGAACACTTTGGGGGTTTCGTTTGTTTGTTTGTTGGTTTAGGTTTTTTTATTTGGTTTTTTGTTTGTTTTGTTTTGTTTGTTTTATGGGTCATCTAGCAATCAAGGAAACTTTTGATATGAAGTGGAAATATTTCAGGCCTGGGACCTGTCCTACAGTGTACTTTCCACCTTTCTCCATTCCTATTTGTCCTTCAATAGCTTCTTAGACAAACAAAGGTTTGAGGTCCTAAAGAGGGGTTCCCTACAGATGTCATGAAGCCACACGAAACAGAGCAAGGTTATGTGTGCTTTTACTGAGATGTTGACTTTGGTGACCTGGTCTTCTTCTGGACACCAGAAGGTCAAAAAGAAGAACTTCTTAAAAGCCTCAGCTATGAGAAAAGCTTCATCTGCATCTCTTGCCTAATTGGATTCCAAACTCAGACAACATAAATTCACAGAAAATGTGAGTCTGGGTTGATGGAATGCTCTCTCAAGGCCCATTCTCTCTCAGCTGAAGATTTTCCTTTTACTATCTCCATGCCTGTCCTCTTCTTCCAGTCTAGATGAGGAGAAATTAGTTTTCCAGCCTTCAAGAACAAAGAGTAGAAATGAATAAAGAAAAAGCCCACAAGGGACCTGAAGAGAGAAGCTTGTTGCCTCATTTTCACCTCAGTTGCTGTCTGGTACTGTGCTTTAAATGAATCCCAGGGGCTTCTGAAGGAAGCCTTGTGCTAGAGTCTGTGCTGCTGGTGCTCTGCATGCGACATTGACTTATGTGAGAGGTGTAAGAGCTCTGCAGTGGGGATGCCTTGGACCACACGGTATCCCTGGGGCACAGACCACATCTGTTCTTCTTTAAAAGATCTTGCACGTTTTTTTGGAGTTCTGCTGAGAAGTGTTGAATAACTTACATCTCCACTCTGTGTTCTATGTAGAGAAGAAGCATTAAGTCTCAGCTAAAGGACAGCAATGAACATAATTTTGAGACCATATGTGCCAGATAATTTCCTCTCCAGGCAGATCAGGAGCGTGTATCAGCTGTGCTGTGTAATATGCTAGACCTATATATAGTTGTCTATAGAAAGATATTCTTGCCTCTTCACTTCAAGAAGGCTGCAGGTTAAGCCCAAATTTCTGTTAACAGAAACCATGCATTGTGTAATTTATAACCTCAGAAAACTCTCTGAAGTGTTTGCTATGAATCCAAGCTATCTTTTATTTCAACAAAGAGTCAGTGCATAACTCTTACAGCAAAGTGCAAGTCTGAGAGTTACTGGTACTCTGTGGAAAAAAAAAAGTCACCAAAAATTTTGTGGTGCCTTCTTGAATCCTTAGTCAATGGAATCATTTCCATGATCTGCAGTTTGTGTTAGAGCATTTTCAGAAAGGGGTACTACACACACAATAATGTGTTCTGTTGTGGTTGAAGTCCATGTTTTATAAGCAATTTGGAAAAATGAATCTCTCAGAGGTTTTCACCCTTATACACAAAAATTGCAAGACTTGTTTGAAAGTGATGGCATGTAACAGTCTTTTCTGTACAAGAGAGGGTTTCAATTTTCCCTGATTTGTGACAGAAACAAATGACAGGTGGCTTTCGAATGTGAATCTTCACTAGGTCAGCCAGGGAGTAGAGATGGCTGCTCTTTCTGTCACATTTTCTTAGCTTTTGCAAGTTTCCTACAGCAGAGGAGGCAGGGCTTCTGCTGAGGCAGGCACTGCTAGCTCCACTAATGAATGGAAAGTGATGTCTGACCATGTGATACGAGAACAGCACTTTCCATGTTTGCCTGATTATCGAAGAGCTGGAATCAGCATTGACGAAGATAATGTGATGTCACTCTTTAATCTGGCAAGCCTGCAAAACCACTTCCTCCTTGTGTAGGCTGGAGGTCTCATGATTGCCATTTCGCTCTAAAGCATTCATTGAAAGTGATGTAAGACAGAAGAGCTTTGACTCTCTCCTGTTTTTTAAATGAATGAATGCTATTGTGAAATTCCTTGCAGCTATATTGGGAAATACACTGGTTATTCAACAGAATATAATGATTATCAAACAAAAAGGAAAAAAACCCAGAAATATTAGCTTCTTCAAAAAGTTTAGATTTCTTTTTGAGTTTTAGCTTTGATTTCATTTAATATAGATTTATAGGCGAGCCATCAAGTTAAAATTCTTGTTTTGAAAAACTAGAGCCTGGAAATTTCCAGGGTTTAAAGAAGCTGGTCATCATAAAGATGTGGGAGAGGTGGGTAAATACCCACCATGAGGATCCTGTCTGCAACTTTATCTTTACATAGTTTTAATAAGTCCCCTGGAATAGGACACTTTGAGATTCACATTTCTAGAGATTTCTAGACGGAAGACCTTGCAGGAGATTACTCCTGTCAGGGTTTTGTACGGCTGTGACTCATGTCGTGGGGTACGTGCTTTTGCAAGGCGTAGTCCCAGGCTGCTGCAGATAGTCAGGGGTCAGCTAAGGATGACAGTGAGGTTTAAACCCTTTTACATTGCACAGTGCCACAGCTGTTGTTGAATGCACGCTGCTACTGCAATATATATATATATATATATATAGTAACATATATATATATAATGAATGTTTTCACGCGCATTTCACTCCTAGTGGAATGCACTCATTACAGGAGCTGGCAGAAAATCTTCTAACTGTCCTCTCATGCTGTTCTCATTCTGCAGTGCTATTCTTTCCTGCCAGTGAGGGTTGTGGACTCCTTAGCTAGGATGGCAGCTTCTCCCTGTAGCTTCACCATAACATATAGAAACTGATTTCTTGGGAGGCCTTTGGAACCTTATGCACTACAAATATTAATTTCTGTTTCCTTATTGAAATAGCTTAGTTTGCTAAATAGGGATGAAAGTGTAAAGCAAAGCAATTAATGTAAATCCTGAAATTTTGTTTGGAAAAAGATAAAAAGGATGGGAAAACCTCCAAACTATTTTTCTCAACATGTGTTTGTACTAGATCCTTAAAAGACCCGTAAAGCAAATGATGAAATGAAAGATGCCATAGTAGTAGATCACCAGACTAATTAATTATTTTTTCTATTAATGTATTTTGAGGAATGTAGTTTGAAATTGTGATTTACATTCTTCAGGATCTTCTGGCACATCATAAAGGGAAAAAAAAAGTATTTTCTCTTTAAAAAAATAGCTGGAAAATATGAAATCTGTAAGGTCAGTTATTCTAAGGCCTTATCCTCGGGGGGAAAGAAGCATGATAGCTACTTATATGATAGATACTTAAGAGCTGGACTAGATGATCCTTGTGGTCCCTTCCAAATAATTTTATTCTGTGACTCTGTGATACTTTTGTTGAAGGAAGCAGAGGAATTGAAGCAGAAAAAATTATATCCTGGTTAATAAGAGTATAACTTAATCTTTATTTTTCATTTGCTTAGATTGCTGAACTAAAGAAATAATCAATTATTGGCATAGCCCTGTTCAATTCAGGATTCTCTGGAAGCAGGCAGCAAGAGGTTTTATTAGCTGTATGTATGTCGCAAATGTTACAGAATAAGACAATCCCTCTTAAAATTATTCTTTATTATATGTGACATGAAACACAAGCATGCCTGCACAGGGACTGGGACAGAATGTGACACGGAGTCTGCTGGCAAGGTATGCTGGGTGCAAACACCAGCGCTGGAGGGCACAGCCGAGCCCTGTGCGCTCACATCGCGTGTGCTGCTCTTACTCTGCTGGGGCTTGACACTGGCTGAAGGGCACGTGGAAGGACATGCTGCTTAGAAGAGTGGACAGTGACAAGGTGTTCTCCTGATGGATCAGGGTACAAAAGGAAAACACAGCACATCTAGAAGGCAAGGATTTACAGCAGTGGTTTGTTTCGAAGCTTCAGCCTGTGTTCAGAGAGACTGCCCATCAATTTCATAATCTTCAAAGTCACTGGCTTCTGTGACATCAAGATGAATCTGAGGCTTGCTTTTCTTAAAGAAAACTGAGGAGTCTGAGAAGCATGTAAATTTTGTTATTCAATCTCCTGGCCAACACCTGTCAGATATTTAGATTTTGAATCCTTTCCATGTCTTTAGTGTCACCAGTGGCACAATAGAAAGTGCCAACAGTAACAATTTTTGAACCCCAGCCCAAGTCATTACTTGGCGGTTCTGCTTGTGGAGTTACACAAGGTCTGTGATGCTGAACACCTGCCAGCACGTTCTGAGGTACTGCTGATGATGCCCTTGAGAGAAGCTTATTCCTTCATTGGTTTGGTGCTAAAGCCACAGCAACAGAATGTATGTTCAGGACATATCAGGATGGATGTGTCAGGGTCCAGCAGGTGTGTGCAGTGTGCCTGGCTGGTGCAGAGAAGCAGGAGTGGCCCAGACAGCTTTTTACAAAATAAAGCATGTAAAGGCCTTCTTGACTTCATATATAGTACTGGGATTGTAAGACAGAAACATGCCCAGAGAGTTAGGATAGCTATAATATGATGGCCTTAAAGGTTTAAAAGCATTAAACAAAGGTAATTTAATGTCCTTTTCCCAAGTTTCTCTGATGACACACCTTTTTTCTGCCATTCATGACTTGTTCAGCTTCTGGCAAAGTGCCTTATTAAAAGATACCTGCGTACCATGGAGGCTCCTAAAATTAGGGATCCACATACAAGTATTCTTTGTTTTCTTGCTAAACAGCTGAGCAACTTCTTCTGTGTCCTTCACTGATTCTTTATGAGTGGTTTCTCAGTCCTTGAAACTTCTAGCTCTGGACACACAAAGCAGGCAAACTTTGAACTGCACAGTGTGAGGTGCCCATATATGACCAAGTGAATTCATCTGGAGAAGACTATAGAAACCAATCTTTGTGAGCACAAAGGGAGAGTTTGTCTTCCTCAGTCTTTGAATGATCTGAAGAATCAGTTCAGAGCATGTAAGAACTCTAAAATCAGTGTGTGAGGAAGCTTCAGATGCAGCTGCCTGGCTCTTATTTTCTTTTTTCTCTCCCCTCCCCACAGCAATGACAGCACCACTGAGTGGACCATTGAAAATTTAGCAGGAAGATGCACTGGGTAAGGAGATCCTCCCACTGACCATAGGTAAAAATCCAGCAGTTTGTCAGTTTCTGCAGGAGAATCTTCCCCCATCCTGGCCATTGGATGTCCTGAAATTCCCCATCTTGTGCTGTTGTAACTACAGGGAAATTTCCCTTCAACATGCTGGAAATAGAAAGAGCTTTGCAATTAGCTAGTGATCAAAACTGATTTATCAAAACTCCTCCTGTCCCCCACCTTATCCCTCTACAACTTTCACTTCCACAGGATGCATCATAGTATGTTCTGAGTATATTTATAAATATTGTTTTGTGTCTCTTTTTGTATATCTAAACCAGCTCACTGCGATGCTGTAGTTAAAAGTTTAATGTCACTCTGGAGCTTTAGAGGAAGAAGGGTAAGAATGTGGATGCTTTGGGATCTGCTCTTCTAGCACATGTCCGAATGACTCACTAAGGCTAATTTTAAATGCTGGTGCCATACCCTGTCATATTGCCTTATTTTGGCATTATTCTTTAACCCTGAACCTGGGGCCAGTTGTAAGGTCTATGTCCTGCTGTAGTCTGATGGTTGGTGTTAAAAGTTCGCATCACTGTGCTCTGCACCAGTTGTTTTGTTGCAAAGTCCTCTCATAAAAGTATTCAGAGTCCAAGATAATACCACAGCTCAGAAAGAGGTCAGATGACGAGCTTGTACATACCAATATTGTGGTTGACAGAGTTATGTTAGTTTTTACAAGGGAACAGAATATCCAGCAACACTGGGAGTAATAGATGTATTAATTCTTGACCTTTCCATTGAGTTCATTGGTTGTGCTCATCTTCTTTGGGAGAAATCTGAAAGATACCTGCCCTACAACAGTTCCCAATTTTGATCTGTTTTAAGGAAAGCCATTACAGAAAGCTGCTTTTTTCCAAATTTATTTTCTTTTCCTGTCTTCTAGGTTTCTCTTAGGGCTTCTATATGGTGGTTGTCCTACAAACATTAATGGAATAATCCCGACAATTTCCTGTGAGAAGCCTTCAGCAGATATTTAGAGATCTGTCACAGTAGTCTGATATTTTGAGTCATTGAAGTTATTCTGCATTTTTTGTTGATTTGAGAGAGCAGAATTTTTTTAATGTTTAGTATATATCCCAAAGCAGACATTTTTGCATTTCAACAGGAACCAGAATGCAGAGGGACATACTGTCTTGTTCATTGTGACACAAGAAGCCAGTGGAAACACATAATTTGTAGCCAGATCTCTGTTCTGCCCTAGGACCTTTTTCCTGGCTTTTTAATACCTTGTGTCTGAAGGCCAGATGTCAGGACTTTAAGAAATGGAAAGCTGTCATGATTTATTACTATGGAACATTTTTGATGAGCTGACTGACCACTGTTTCCTTCAGCCCAGGAATGGTCATCGTCTTCTACTGTCATCTGTCAGATGTCAGTTATAGTAGCTTGACTTGCAAGACAGGAAAAGTGAGCTACAAGGCTTTCCTAAGGAGAAATGAGCTGAGAGCCTGCACAGCATTGCTCTTGCAGGCCCTGCCTGGTTTTAACTTGCAGTGCGGAGTGAAGTCTGTCCTGCCTGGCATCTGTCACTGGCTGGGGTGTGGGTCTGTGCTGTGTAGCAGGGATGTTGAGTGTGAGAGCTGTGTCTCTCTAGGAAGTATTGGGGGACACTGCCATCTACTGTCTCCCTTACCTGAAATGACAGTTTGGTTATCGACTTTTGAGAAGATTTCCTTGTCCTGCTGCCACAATTTTTTTTTGGTAGCTATTTTTAGTTTTTTGAGTTTACTACTTGCAAATCTCTCCTAAATGTGGAGGGATCCTTTTTGAGGTGCAGTAGAGAGAACATGAAGTTTTGATTCAGAGAGAAGAGCTTCTATTTCTATCTCCACCACTTGGTGTATTGGAAGACCTTAGGCAATTTCCTCTGCCCCTATTTACATCCTGCTAAATGAGATGAATGATGCTGATCTGCCTTATAAACTGCATTAGAGTTTTAGCAGTAGGTCACTGTCATTAATACTCTTTTTAATACTTATGGACTTGGACTAGTCCAGAACAGGAGTAACTCTAGTCTGGGAAATCCATGCACAAGTGTAAGGGAGGTCACTGCCACAATATTTTCTTTTTGAGAAAAGTAGTCAGTGTGCTCTCTTTCTTTCCCCCTAGTGATAAGGACTGTAGCATGATGTTATCACACTTCTTTTTTATCCCTTCATTGGTCTCTGTACCTTGCCCTTGGACAGGGCATAGACAGAATCTCCATTCTCATCCATCCAGTGGGAGCAGCATATGTCCAGCAGTAGAGGGGAGCATGTGGTTCCACCATCACAATATCAGAAAGTGTTTGCAAGACCACACAGCCACCCCAATGGCCTTAGATTTGTCATACTGCTCGGTATAAAACCAATACAAAGAATGCTGGGTTCAGTTCTAATTATCCATTCATAATTAATTCATAATTAACAGCAACAAACGGCACTGCTGTCCACTCATTTAATGCCTTCAGTATTGAAGGCTCTGAATCAAATTTTGTACGTGTTTGTCTCAAAATACACTTGTGTGAAGCAGCTATAACTCAGCAACATACTCATCTTGTGGATTTGATTATCTTGGGTCGTAAAGCTAGGCATTCATGATAGGGAATAATAAGATAGTAACTCCTTGTAGAGGGTTTATTAGTTTTTGTGGGTTTAACTTCTGGACAATAGTTATATTGGGCAGTAAACTACTTAGATCAAGTCCTAATCACCAAAAGGCAGAAAAACTGAAGCAAGAACATTCCAAGATGTTATCTTCTATTCTTTCTCCACAGGTACATGCAGCTGGTGAGAGCTGGAGACATTACTCTTCCCTGCTGGTCAAGCTAGATTGCAAACCTGAGTGTTTCCAGGCAGGCAGTACTACAAGGATGCTCTGGGCATGTGCCATTGTCTGAAAAAGTCTTCACATGGCTGGGAATTAACTTTTATACTTCATCTACAGGAAATAATAAGTATAAGCCACCAGGTCACAAGGGTTTCCTGGTGCTCAGATACAGAAATATGTATTTCATTATGTGTCCATTGCCCTTGTCCTGTCCCTGGCCTATAGGGATAACTATCTGGCTCCCTCATCGTTCCTCTGATCAGATGTTTATATCTTTGATAAGATCCCCTCTGAGCCTTCTCTTCTCCTGGCTTAATAGTGTCAGCTGTCTCAGCTTTTCCTCCAGTCCCATAATCATCTTTTCTACCTTTTTCTGGACTTGCTATTGTAATTCTGTATTATTCTGTACTGCGAAGCCCAGAGGCGGATGCAGTTGTCCAGACGTGGCCTCACCAGTGCTGAGGGGAGAGGAATGATCATCTTCCTGTTCCTAGTGCAGACAATTGTGTCATACAGTCCTGGGAGAGACCCCTCCAGAGGACAGCAACGAGAAGTTGTGGTTGAGTGCCATCATGCTGGACATGTTTGCTTGAACTTCTTGTGTTTGGAAAAGGCAACCATGAAATCTCTTACCTTGATCATTATGGTACAACTCCTCTCTGGCTATCATTTTTGCATGGAGCTGATAATCCACAGACCAAGGTTTCTTAGAACTTCAAGTCAAAATTCTCATTTTTCTCATATCTCTAACCTACCTGGGTGTTTGAAAGTTTCATTTGTATTTTCAGATGTATTATGGAAGAAGCAGACAAGCAATGAGAACTGTGAGGGTTCTGAATCCAATTATTTTTTAGTGTGAGAAGCACAGAAGATTTACAGAACAAGAAACAAAGTAATGTCCTGCACATTTCTCAGCTTTCTCATCAGATTATAACATCTTAACAAGTCCTATAGGCCATCCAGAATACTTTTTTGGGCATCTCAGAGCTTCTCCTTAAACTATGGAGCATCTCTCTCTCTCACTTTCCCACTCTCTCCTTCTCTGTCCCTTCTCTCCTTTGTCTTCTGTAGGCAATTTATTCTTTTGACCATGACTAGCCTAGGGATCAGCCCCACACGTTCCTTATGCTCCTTGTTTGCTCTTTCCTTAGTTTCTTACACCTTAATTCTTTCTGTGGTCTTTCTGTGGTTCTAGAAAACCAAAATCTCAAGGGAACTTAAAAAAAAACTCCAAGACATCCTGTCTTTCTGCCAATGCTCGTGAATGGTGTTTCTTCTAGAGAAAAATTTGTAGCTATGACTCTTTCATCTCCTTAGCACAGACCATGAAAATCACTTGTACAGCTGTATTCTAACCACGAGCACCACTTTCTGCAGTACCAAGATTTACTGTCTGTCTTCACAGAACTACTCCTGTGACCTTTGTTTCATCTCTAGTGCAATAGAGTGCATCAAAAAAGAGTTTATGCAGAAGCTAATAACTAATGATCAGATACATGAAATCAAACTGTGGTCTTAAAAAGCAGTGAAATTATTATGGCTGACCCATAGAGAGTGGAAGGGGTAAAAAGACACAGATTTTATCTATGATAGATTAACACATGTCTGTGGACACCAGCAAAGTAATTTTCAACCTCTGACAGTAAATACTGCTTTTCTGTTTATTGTCTCTTTAAGGAGAATGTCACCTGAAGATAAAACATGAGGCAGCTTTACTTATCTGAAATGAAAGCTTTCATTTTCTGTTAATGTTCTGACTACAGAATTTATAATAAATAAAATGGCAGGCTATATTTTCTGGCTGGGTAGTGCCACATTTGGGATCAAAAGTAGATGAGGGATGTGGTTCAGAATTCAGTTACTGAACTGGGCAATTGTGATAACACCTTGAGGGTCTTCCTGTATCTTGTGGAATTGTCTACACAGCCAGGGAAGAAATGTTCTTCTTGGTCATCTCTTAAACCTGCTGCTGTAAAACAGACGTGTCTCCCTGGGAGCTTCCCTGTTTTGGTGACAGAACACTGTCAAGTGTTGACCAGATAGTAACAGCTACTGAGAGTATTTTATAGGATCCAGACCATTTTAAGCTGGTTGGTTTTTGGTTAGATTAAGTCCCTTACTACGCTTACAAAAAACCAACAAAGAACAACTACAAAACTCAACTGTGTAGCAAACTGGAAAACACTTGATAGCATACATAACAAATCCTGTGATGTTTCCATCACTGTGCAAGATTATTTGAAGAATTAATCATCTCATCCCTTGAAGTGGTTTGTGGCATGTACCACTGTGATGTAGGAAGTTGTTTAACCAATGAGCTGGTTATATCCTCAGGCATTTGAGTCTGAATGAACAGAGGCCAAAATCCCCTTTGTTGAGTCCAGATAATCCACCCAAGTAAAGGGCCTCAGCTGTGGAGCATGACATTCTGATCATGAGGACTCTGACATGGCAAAGCCAAGAGAGGATATGTTTGGTTCAGTGCAGTATCATTGAGCATGAAGTGAGAAAGTGAAGTATCACCCATAAGGTACCAAGAAAGGGTTGTTCATAATGCAATTTGGACAATGAGGCACAAGACAGAAGAGGAAGATACCATTAACAAAAAAATCAGTCTGTATGAACAAAAAATTAAAAAATCAATAAAGCCTGAGTCATGGTGGAGACATAATATAGAAGGCAATACTGGTCCTCAGAGGAGTTAGCATGGATGAACTTAGCAAGTCAATATCTGTGAAGAAAGCCCTAATTGTCTTAACTTACAACAACAACAACAAAATTATTTTAAATAATCAAAGAACTACTGCAGACAGTCTTAGCATTGATCAACAGTCATGTAACTACTACATGAAATGCATGGTCAAATATTAGCTGTTTCTGCATAGCTTTCTCAAGGTAGGCCATGCAAATATTCTCCAAATTGCTTTTAATGGAGGATGTCCTACTGTTCAGTGCAACATTTCACAGTTTAATATAGATAAATCTCCTCCCTTTCTGTCTTAGAGGTAAGCTGACCTATTGATTTGAAAAGTGCAGCCACTGAAGACTGAAATTTGTTTTCACTGTATAGTTTGCAAGATATGTGGATCATGCTGGCAGTCAGGAGTTGTCCCCTAAGTATGAATCCTTTTCCAAAATTTCCTGTCACTGAGATTCAGTATAAAGAGAAATGAACTATTAATGCTTTTCTAGCAAAAGCCTAAGCAGTTGCAATGTAACTACAGTCACCTGGTTGTCAAGCGTGACCCTTTATGACAGTGTTTTGCTCTGCAAATAAATATCCACTATGCTGACATTTTTATAATGTAGCAAGTTGTCATCCAGAAATACTGGCTGCTCACTACTTAGCCAAAGGCTCTATAACTGCTTCTGCTGGGGATTGTAATTGTTTTAGTGCAAGGACTCTCAAGGTTAGTCTTGGCATAGCCATAATAATAACTGTGTGTTTTAAACCCAGTCTCTGAGTTTTTTATTGCCTGCTTTTTCATAAAATACAAAGTACCATAGCCAAGAAACCAACACATCTTGGAATTTAGGCAGCTTTCTGTAGACACCAGTCCTGCTCTTTCCTATGACAGTTGGGCTCTTGTGGTTGAAGGTAAAGCTGAGTGTCTGTGCCTTCAGCTCAGCTGTGAACAGCAGTTAACTATCATTGCATTTCCCCTTTGCTTTGCCTTCAGATACAGGCAGAATGCTCTTCACATTGACACAGATCATAGAGTCTCTGTCAGAACTGATAAGCTCAGCATCCAAACCCCTCCTGAGCCATAAGGAATGACATACAAGCCTGTTGGTCCTGTTGGCTGATCTCTAAGAACAGCTGCACCAGTGTCCCTCTTCTGCAGCCAGACTCTTATTAAAGACATGCTCAATCACAAGAAAGATGAATCTTCCTGAAGGGTCCATGATAGCATTTCCCCTGACAGGTCTCATTCTCTGAGAATATTTTTGATTTATTGGCTGTTCTCTATCAAACTCTGAAACATGGTGTTCCGAGTTTGTCTGGTATTCTGACCTGGACTTCAGAGAGAGTTGAGTAGGAATGTGACGGTGTTCTGCTTTCACTGAGGGAAAAAGGAGGAAAAGAGTGTGTAGGCTATTTTGTCCTCCTTGCAGCTTTTCTTAATTTAGTCATAACTCTTCTAAGTCTTAATTTGCCACTTTATGGACTGGGCTTATACTTGAAAAAGCACTAAAGAAATATGAACTTGAGCCTCTGCCTCCGTCCCAACAACCAAAAAAAACCAACCAAACTCTGAGAGAATGAAATTGACCCATCTGTTGTTCAGTGTGTTATTTTTGCCTTGACGTGCATGTTTCAACTGAATAACAAACACCAGTTTAAGAAGGAGTGAAGGAAACAAATAGGAAGGCAAACTGACAGAGTAACATGCAGTGTCAAATGACATTTTTCCTGAACTCTAGCTGTTCATGCTGTTCCTCTGCTTTTTCCGTTTGGACTGATAGGTCACCTCACAGCTTCCCACTCCCACTGCTAGCATGTCTCAGCATTATAACACCAGACGTAGGGGGATGGCAGAGAGGGACAACTGAGAACAAGGTGATGTGTCAACTTCTCTTCATGGCCTGTCTTGTGCGTGGATAATAAATGGAAAAACACTGGACTCATAAAAATTACGAAGACACTGGATCAAATCCAACTCTTGCTATACAAAGGACTGTGTATTATGAAGCCCAAATATGGAGGCCAATTAAATCCTTCTTCTGAAAGTATCAGAAGACCAGGGAATTAATATTTAGTCTTTGGTATACCTGTTTTCCCGATCAATGACTGGCAATACCATTGGACCATTCTGGTGGTGGCAGAATCACCACCAGAATAGAGCACCTATGTGTTTGTCCCTCTTTCTGTCTGTACACAGACTATGTGTGGGTGTATCTGTCACATCCCTGCACATTAACAGGATATCAGAGTTCTTTCTGTGTTCAAACTGATGAAACTCTCTATGATAAAACTCCCTATGAAGTAGTTTGTAAACTGGTCTCTTCCAAAAAATGTCTGAAAATATCTTCAAAATCTTTCCTTTAGGATGATGCAACCTTGTGTCGTCAGGAGTACAAGAAGACAGAAGCCGTCTTTGCAAAATAATTCTGCAAATTTCCAAAAGGCTTTCAAAAACCGAAGTAATTTGTTTAGATCTGTGCTAGGAGAGGTTAATTAGTACACCTCCTTGGAAAGCCCACCTTAATGCTGTTTATGCTTCAATCCTTTCTAAAGACTTCTTTACTGACCATTGGAGAATTGCTAGGTAGTCAGCAGAGCTCACTGTTTTTCAGGAGTTAATTAATGGAATTGTGGTTTATTAACACTGCAACATTGTCTCCTGCTGGCCACTGGCAGAAACAAAGTCAATTCTTTGAGGTGCCAAACCCTACCAGATCCCAGCCCATTTCCCTGCATTTCAAGAACGTGCTAGCAGTGTATTCCCTTGAACTCACAAACAAAATGAAATATTCACTGAGGAACACCCTCTCTTCCTTCATGGTGCTTTAATGATGCAGCAGTGAAAAGCAGATAAAGGGGTTTTGTGGTTTTGGGGGTTTTTGGCTATTCAAATGGACCATTTTGCTTTCACGTTCAACCGTCGGACAGGAAAGAAATAGGATTTATTTTTAGCCCACTTCTTCAAATGTAATAATTGGTGGCTGTGACAAGCTCCCTGGGGAGCCTTGAGTTTGAGCATCTGCTCCCTACAATCTTTTCACAGAGACAGCCGGAGAGCCTCCTTGGTTACTGCCGTCCACCAGAAGACATGCATCTCCAGACTCGTGTGGTCCAGAACTAAGATTTCTGCTTGTTTCCTTCAAAAGAAAGCCAGGAGTGTCAAAAGAGCCCCAAAAAATACTTTATATACTTGAGCAGAACCACTGGGGTGCCTGTGTACTGCAACTTGACCTATGCTCTATATACTTGCGTAATAAATGTATTGCCAGTACTTACCTAGCTTGGAATGACTTTAAACTCATTATTTTAAGGTAAATGCTGAAAAAAATTTTCAGAGAAGATGATGTAATTACAAACATCAGTGACTCTTGCTTGAGACCTCCAAGATAATAAAATAACAACAAAAAGCATGATAATTGGGTGACTAATCCTTATTGCTTTTTTTTCTAGACATAGTTGAGTAGTGAGTAAAAAAAACAAATCTGGAACACTTCCATGCTTTTCTTCATATTTAGGCAAAATTGAAAAATCAGAATAAAAAAAGATGGCTTTCTCAAGTGCTGTTTTGACATTGCATTTATTCTGTTTCTTTCATTTCTTGGGACTGACATTGTTCAGAGCTGGGAGATCCATGCCTTGGTCTCAGAGTTGTATTTTAGGTTATATTTTATCTCTGAGTGCATGGTGAAATTACGCAATTGTTTTAGAGAGAACATAAATGTAGAGGTAGAATAAAAGGGCCCAGAGGGCCAAATTGTGCACAGACTAACACCTGTTTGCCGTAGAGATTTAAATTAGGATAGAATTTCTTTCTTGTGCTAAATTCATCTCTCTTATGTGCAAGAAACTTTCACTTAAGCAATTTTGAGTTATGCAGATCTAGCAAAACAAAATATGGCTTTTTGAGAAGAAGTGCCAAGTTTTATTTAATTTGAAACCCCACTGACTTCATTTGTGCTACACAAGTAAAGGAAAGCATTTTTAAACCCAGAAACTTATTGGTGAATTCATTATGATTTGGAATACTTACACACTGTCACTTGTTCTTCCAAAGGAAGACTTTTTCAACCACTCCACCAGAAAGTAATTCAATGGGTTTAGGCTATAAACAGCTCGTCTTTAAAATCCTTCCTGCTGCTGTGAAGAATAAAATCAGAAGAGGAAGCTCTATCTAAACCAGAAGTGATGTTGAACTGAGTTTTACTTGAAAAAAAAGTGGAAAAGATGAATTTACATCCTTAGTTCGGAGAGTTCTCTGAACTAAAATATTTGAATGGGGCCTAGTGGGGCCTTCTCAGAAATCCTTTCAAACTGAACTAAGCTGAGTAATTGCAAATAAAGGCTGCAACAAAATGTGGAATTACTGAAATTTAAAAATGTTCAGTATACATGAAATCTAGCCTCTAATCTTTTCACATTGGCCCTATGCACTCCGGGCTTTTGCAGGAAAACCGGATCTCAACATTTAATCTTTAAATCTTGCTGTCATCTTAAAAGCTATCAAAAAAGTTGTAGTGAGGTGCTGAAAATAATTAATGTTCTCCTTTTTCTAAAGGCCGGTTGAACCACCAGGTACTTGAGTAACACAGGCAAAGTGCTGGTAACACATGCTGGTAACATGCACATCTGCTGCTAGGTATACTCTAATGGAAATTATTTGGCTTGATTAAAGAGTTTTCAACCATATTTCAACAGCTACTGAAAGTCTGGAAAGGAAAGATGACTTTCTAAATAGTTTAAATGAAGGGATTAAACAGTGAAGGTTTACTCATCTCCTAAAGAGAGACAATAAGGTAAAATGGGTGTGAGAAAAAATTGTATTGCATTATTTTTTTTATTTATTTATTAACTGTATTAAACCTTATTCCCCAACCTGTGTGTGTTATAGGAGCTATGAGCAGGTGTTGCGTTCAGTACATACATTTGGCAGCCAGCGATTTAGGATAAACACAGTAGCTCCAGTAAGCTTTGCCTAATTGCATGTGCCTGGGACTTTTTCTGAAGAAGATGAACAGTGAAACTCCATTCCATAGGAGAAATATGGTCAATCTATTGGGCAGTGTTTTTGTTTTGGACTCTGAACTGCAGCTTGTATCACATCAGACTGTAATTTGCTTTCATAAACATGGTTGTCTTCTTGTCCAAATCAGCACTACCAAGAAAGGAAGGAATGGATGTGATTTTTACAGCCTTGATTGCAACATGCCTTCTGGAAAGGAAAGATGTACACACAGTTAAACTATGCTTTCACTTCTCTAAATTCTAAACTCTGCCCAAAGGCTTAGTCATTGCCTGGGAGGCCACGCAGGCCTCTGGGCAGCATGGGAATGGCAGGTAAATTGGCAAGCTTTCCAACCAAAAAGGCAACTTTCACAATGCTTGTGATAACGTGACTGTTTCAAATCATCCAGCCCATTGTTTGAGATTCTTAAATTAGTTTGTAGAACTCATACTGAAAGAGAATTTAGCCCTGAGAGCTCAATGGAAGAGAAGTTGCTTTGCTGTAGTTTTTCCTTTGCAGATCAGTTCTGAGGAAAAAAAAAGCCTCCTAGTTGAACAACATTGCTAAAATTATTTTCTATTTTGAGCATGTGTTTAAGCTAATCCTTTTGTTCCATTCAGAGCTCATCCGGTGATGCAGTGTTCCCTTTTTTAGTTCTCAGAATTGTTGCCCATAGCTAATCTATGCTCGTATCTAAGCCTTTAGTGTTTATACCCTCTTTACATGGACACCTCAGATTTTAGCCACCTGGACTGGACTTTGTGAAACTCCAAATGAATGGAGTGAACAGGGCTCTGATGACAAGATGTATCTTAGAACATGCAGCTAGCTGGAAATCATAAATCATGAAGGAAAGAGTATACAACCTCATCTCTGGTCTAATTTATGCTATAGCCCTGCAGTGGTTTGGGCCTCTGCATAAGGACAGATAAACTCTCAGATCCTTCTAAATTTTCCTTATACTCCTTAAAAAAACATTCTGCTCCTTTCAAAGTGAGCAACTAGTGAGCAATCAGCATCATCCTCAATTTGCTCTGATCTGGATAGATTCCTATGCCTAAAACATAAAAAAGTTATTAAAAAAAAAAGAAAAAAAAAAGACGTAGGGTTGTTTTGTTTTTTTTTTTGGCTAGATCCTTTTAGATGGCTTCAGCGCCTACTCACATTCCATGTATTATGCAAGGTCAGTGCTTAAAATTACCTTCCTAAGAAATACTTTCATTTCTCAACTGCTTTGTACCACTCCACTGTTCCAGCCTGTGTGGCCTTAGCTCCCAGCTACATCCTACACCTTTTCACCATTTCTCCCACTTACTACACTGTCATCTAAAAATAAAAGATGGAAAAAACCTCTGGATTGTCACTACTTTACTGTTATCTCCAGGCACTCACTTGCTGCCTATCTTGCCCTACGTGGCAGTATGCAGCAACAAAACCTCAGCTTTCAGGAACAACTAAAATAAGTCTATGTTTCCAGGAAGGAAAAGGTTTGTGTTTTGGAATCACTGAAAAGGTTTGATGAAGGTGAAAGGGTCCTTCGAGTTTTCTAGTCCTTATGATTTTGCTGTATGAGAATAACACTACAGAAATCTGTGAAAGTGCAAATAATGTTATACAAGCCATCCATTATCTCACATATTACAAATTCTCCACAACTCCCGGTAAATTTCCCAGTAAATCTTTTAGTCATCTGGAGCTATTTCCAAAGTACAGCAGCCTGGCTCTTAATCATTCATCGTAAGTCTTGAAGACTTTTATATTTCTGATTTCCAAATGTTTTCAATAGATCATTGCAGCGCCTTTGTGGCACCATGAAACATCCAACCCCTGCTGCGCAGGTGAGGGACTTGGAGTGTCCAAGGATTCACCATAGGTAAGAAGATACCCTCTGTTTTAGCAGTACTGACAGCTTCAAACCTTTTGTCTCAGAAACTAGGTGCAACTCACAAGTGGGTGCACAGTCCTAGTCCATGCACAATCTGTTTTGGGCTGGGACAGGCAATGGGTGCAGTGTCAGCTGTTCTCTTGGGTGCTCTTCTGTTGGCAAAGGGCATGCTGGCATTCCTCTTATTCTGTGGTGTCTTATAATACCCTAAAATGCTCTAAAGCAGTCTTCCCTGGATGGGCTTCCAAATAGTTTGCTGTGATCTTCTTGTTATATCTCTTGCCAGTTGAGGCCTACATCAGTAATTTCTCTTGCTGGTCTTGTCAATTGTTACATATTTATAACAACAGTCTTAGAAAAATGTAAAACTACTCAGTGGTTAAGGTAAACCTTTGGAAAGGGACCAGGTTCTTATGGCAAGGATAAGAGTAAAAAGACGGGGTCAATCCAGTCTTCCTGTCTAATGCCATTTACCAAGCCATGCCTTAGGGAGCATTTTACTCATATTATGAAAAGCAATGGCTTGTGCTGGACACAGCACTTCACATGCTCTTTATGACACAGCCTTTTCTGTTACTGAATGTTGTTAAAATAAGCAAACAAATTGAGACTACACCTCTGTAATGTCATGGAAGATACAGAGGAAATGCAGTACTGAAGATTCAGGTGATTTTTTTTTGTAATAGATAAGTACGCAAAAAGATATTTTTTCTCAATACATAATGATTAAATATATAATACATATAATTGACAAAAAGGCTCAAAAGTGGATATATTCCAAATCCCATTCTTTACAAATAGATGAGCTCGGAAATTTTTAAAAACTCCCTGAGAAGTTTCAACAGTACTAACACTCAGTAGGAGCACTTGGAGAAAGCAGAAAAGATAGTCAAGTGCCTGAAAAGGATCTCTGCATGATATCCTGAAATAAGCACAGTATCTTAACACTGCCATCTATTTGTATGCACATAATTAGATATCTATACGTGGAATTAAGAAAATAGGCACCTATATGATTAAGAAGTGACCTTTTTCTTTCCTTCTTATAGGATTTAGACTGCAATTGTGTCAAATGTACTGTAAATGACTATGAACTATTACTTAACATTCACAGACTGTACCCATTCATCTCCTCAATCTGCTTAGGCTGATGCTGTCAACTACCTTTGCTTTTATGCCCACTGTAGATACTACAAAAATCTTCCACTTTCCAAAAAATAGTTTTGTTTTGGATCTGTAAGAGGTAGAAAAAAGCTTTTACAACAGTTACTGACATCTGTTTCAGCATGTCCATCATATCCAGCCTCATAGAATTTCCTCTTTTACCAGTGAAGGTATTGTTTTAGAATTTCCTCCTTTACTAGTGAGGACACAATTTAAAAATACAGATACATTTGAGGAGAACAGAGCAACTTATATTTTCCTACCATAGAGAAAATGTTCCGCATGTTTTCATCTTTTTTGTAAGGCTCAATAAATGGAAGATGACTATAAATCCTAGGTTCTACCCCAGGAAAGATTCCTTCCGTCTTCGAACAAAGCCAAACGAGAGTATTTTAAAAATAATAATATACAGGGCATATATTGACACAACCAGAAATTTGTATCATATAAAAGCTCAGAAAACTTATAGAGATGCTAAAACAAGATCATAAAACATTTTAATTTGAAAATGTATGAAATGATCCCTCCCCATGGTGCTGGTTCTTTTTGTTTGTTTGTTTCTATTGTTGATTTTTCTTTTTTGTTTTCTTCTTTTTTCTTTTTGAAAAAGAAGACACCTCCACTTGCTTCATTTATTTATTTATTTATTTATTTATGTATTTATTTATTTCTGGTAGAATCTGGTGGCAGAAAAATGTATTCTGCATCAGAATGTTTATATGCACGTTTTGTTCCCTCCTTCCTCCTCAATTCAATACGTGTAGTTTTGTTAATTTCCTGCGGTGCTGCTCATCACTGGCAATTTTGTGAGCCGGTGAAATGTGCTCTTCTTAGGTGTCCCTATTTCAGCCACCTGCCCCTTAGAATACACTTTAACAAACCATTTATTTTGTAGGGATAAGTGGATAGCCTAAGCAAACCCCAATGGCCAGTCCTGGGATGCCACCAGTGGGAAGACTCTGACTGACTTCAGAGGAAGGGTATGAAACATCACTTCCATGAACCTCTAAGTAGTTTAGGTAGATCTCCTCTTCCAGCTGCTTCACTGCTGAGCCGTCTCTGGGCTGCTCTCTGGTCATACTCAGGCTTTGCAGGAAGCACTTCAGAAGTATGTTACTGGGACACACAGAAGAATCTCCCAACAGCTGAAAAAGAAAATTGTGGTTTTGAGGAAACTTAATGTCTGAGGAAACAGCTGATGGCAGGGTGTGATCTTCTAAGGCTGGTCTTAACCCTTACCTATCCACAAGTGCAGGGGTGCAGAGAGAGCACGCAGAGCTCTGTGGGATGGCTGATGCAGAGCAGGCAGAGCAGGCTGTGCTGACAGCCTCCCCAGAGCCTGCTCCTTCAGTCGTGTGCCACAGCTTCATTGGCTCTCTTGTACAAGAATTTCCTCCTCCTTTTCATTTGGGACTCAGCAATAGCACTATGAAAATGCCTGCTGATGGCAGAATATTTTAGCAGGTCTTCCATACATAAAAGTGTATTTAATAAATACATTTTAATTTCGGACTTGTCCTCTAGATCAGAAAAATATTACTGGGTTTTTTTAACAACATTTTAACAATTTCAACTCTTATTTAGAAGAATTAAGCGATATAAACATGGAAACACGAAGAGGCAGATAGTTGTCATTTGCCCTGTCCTGCAGAAAACACTACAGGTAAGTGATCATATTGTCAAAATGTGAGTGACTGAGTCTAGTGACCCCTCTTTGAATTCAGTGTGATCTCTTTAGGAAAAGGTTTCAAATACTTCAAATACATCCTCCTAGCTTGTTTAGGATTTGGTTTTTGTTTTACCTTTTTCTTTTCTTTTGCCAGATGACGAAGATCTCTGCCACACACTTGGCTTTCTCTTGGTGCTGGCGGTATCACTGCTAATTTCAGGCTCTAGCATGGTAACGTCACTTCTGCATGGTTCCAGGAGAGCTGAAGTAAACACTCCCATGCAGTGCTCTGAGAGCCCACATACAGTGGCTCATGCTTGTTCTGCCAACAGAGCTGTTTCATCCCAGACACTATATTGTCTGCATAAATAAACTGTAACAGGAATTCATACACCAGCAATTCGTCAGAGATTTTATTTCTATTTTTGCAGCTTGCTGTAATTATTTCCTCATAGGGAAGCTGATTCCGCTTATATGGACTTTTCTTGAGATGGAGAATCTTTTCTGTACTTTTTCTTACACTTGTTATAAAGAAAGATTATTCATCTCTAAATTTATAGCATCTAGACATGTTCCCACTTGCAGCACCCAGACAGACAGCTATTCACTCAGCTCTTGTCAACACCCATTTTGAAAAAAAAAAGAACTAATATTTTCTTTATGAAAACCACCAAAGTCTTTCTTTTTCATCAACAGATTTTTGATCTTATGACATTAGTAATCCATGTTTTTCTTGCCAAATTCCAAGAGCCTTTCTGAACTCGTTTATTCTCCTTTGCAAATGCTGCTATCAACCGGTTTGTGACCAAAGAGTAATAAACTCCTAGAAAATAAAATATGCATTTCATTAGTCAAATTAATAAGTAGCTTTTAACATGAACATACATAAATGCATGTATTTTCAATTAACAGAACCTTGTAAAACTCATGTGATCAAACTTGTCTCTGGGCTTTGCTTTCAGACCTCATAAAATTAATCCATGGTGATAATTTCTGGAAGCTAAATATCTCCTCATTGACAACTTGATGTTGCAGATCTTTGAGGCATTTTCTGTGTGGGGAAGATGAAAGCTCTGAGTTGAAGGGGGAATGTGTCAAGGTCTCATTTTCTTGTGCACTATGATTTTCCAGTTCACTATTCTGGTGGAAGGTGTAAGAGATTGCTGGTAATATGTAGGGGTGTGAAAAGGCTCATGACAGTGGGAGGAAGCAAGTGAAGTAGGAGGTTCTCATTGCATCAGGTCTGACCTGGTCTAAATCTGTCCTCTGACTTGTCTGCATGTTCAGCATGTAGTACTTGCACTCATGTTTGTTCCTGTCACCAGGGGAAGAGTGATGGCCCTCAGCTCTGCTGTCCATGTTTGCCACAGAGCCTCCTTACATTCCTGACGCGAGGCCAGCCCAGAGTTAAATTCAGGTGTCTCCATGGCATGACATGAGTCTTTCTGTGACACAACTGACCTGGAGGAGGGTGGCATAATGGCATCCCTGAGGATGAACACTGAGCTCCTCACTGAGGAGGGCCAGTCAGCGTGCCAGGGTCAGAAGGGCACCTGAGGACAAACCTTCCAAGTGACACAGCTTGGGCTGCAGCAAAGGGTACATGGAGCCCCCAGCCAAGAGGGAAAGGCCAGAGGAGGTCAGTCAGAGTCAGTATGGCATCTTGGTGTGCCCAGGGCCCCAGCATACCTGTGTGTGGTGCTCAACTGGGCGCATGAGTTTGAGTTCTTGACCGTGAAAGAGGAGCTTGTGAGATGGAATAGGGAATACTGGTCTTGAGTTCATGATCTCACATACTTCTGACAGAAGTTTGGTCGTTGAGTCATTTGATCTCAAGTCCTTGGTATTAAGTCTATGGGTCACTGTGGGGAAACCAAAGTTTTGTGAAACCAGACACTGTGCCCTTGCTCAGGTCTACCAGGTCACTGGTATATGCTAGGTTCTACCTTGTGGTCAGTAAGTCCTGCTCTTACAGGGAGCCTGGTGCTGTCTTCACAGGCCAGCTCTGTCATGCATGACTTGGTCAGATCTCAGGCTACCAAAAACATCTTTCTACCTGAGTCTTGACCTTCACCTTCTTCCTGCAATGACCAATCTACTGAAATGCATTTGGAAATTGGGACAGAAAAAGGAAAAACAAAATAAATGAGAAAGATGAAAATGGAGAGGGAAGAAAATTATCATGAAAACAAGGACCTCAGTTTCCTCCTGCTAGACACCAACAAAAAGCTTTTGAAGTGTTAGACCACATATTTTCAGATGGGATCACTCTGCTAAAGCTGCTGATCACCTGCTTTTAGCTGTGAGGTTGACTCTTACGCTAAATGCCTGCTCTGCCAAATCCATCGTCAAGGCAAAATACTTCACCTGCTGTAATTAAATCTCATGATTTTTTAAGCTTGTCTCCTGATTTTTGGAGCCTGACTCATGGTTTCTGTGGAAAACTTAGGCTTGGCAAATGCTGAAAGCAGTGGGAGTATTTGCAGCTTGAAGGCACTGTTCAGCGAGAGGAAGGGTGGAGGAATCTGCCCCTCAGCAATTAGTAGACTCGCTTTCTACGAAAGGACGTGTCATTTGGTGGGTTATTTTAGCATGCTGTACAGATGCAGATTATTTTTTAGAATTTTTAATTGGTGATACCATAGCAACTTTATACAATGAAAAACAGTCCAGGCCAGATTGTGCCTGACAACCACCCGCCTGTTTGGGGGTGGCAGAAAGCTGTACCGACCCAGGAGGACTTTGAGAAGCTCTTGACGCTCTGAGTCCTGGTGAGGAAGGCTGTCAGATCAGTGAAATGGGCTCCCAACCCCACAGCTAGAGGGGACTCGTCCATTGCCTTGTCACCTTACGGTCTTTTGCTCAAAATTTTGGATTGAAGAAGATGTTACAGCTAAATCCCCAAGATGCCAGAAATTTATTTAAAATTCAGGGCTCTGATGGATTTTTGCCCTCTGTGAATCAGAGATGGGAGAGAGTCTGAAGAAGTAGTGCAGGGCAGAAATATATGTAACAGACAGTGTCTAGGCCTACTGATGCTGCAGCACTCAGTTTCTTTCAGTGATCAATGGGAACTAGGCTTTTCCTTTGTGCATTGGTCTTAAACATTTCCTACCTTCTGGTGAGAAAAATCTGGATGGGATATGTTCAGTGCTGGCCCCTCTTCCCTTGGTATCAGTTTAACAGTGAGAGGCATGGAAGAGTGTCACATCACTACCTTGATGCAGGTGCTCTCTCCGTAGCCCTTTGGTGTTCTGTTCTTAGCTAAAGGACTGAATCTCATACCTCAGGTACATGTAGATCTCAATAAAGAGATAGAGGGGCCACTCAATTCTGTGCAGTATTGTGCTCTCATGCACAAAGTCTTTGCCTTTCTGCCGTGTCTAAGACGTGTATATGTGTGTGTAGGTATATACGTGACCTGAGACATTTTAAAGTCACTGAAAGGCATGGAAATGGACACTGCTGGACTGGTTGAGTAGGCTAGGGATTACTGTGAAGAAGTTGAAAATGTGAGGTGGACAGCATTGATGTAAGTGTGAGTGTGTACACGGAAGGGGAGGATCTTGACTAAAAGAGGGAGAATAGAGGAATCACAAGAGCATTGTGGTTCCAGCCCACCTAGGGCAGCTGGAGAGCTGGCAATGACTTTAACTGAGAAATCCACTACACAGTAATGGGATAAAAGAGACTAGGGGAAGCAGAGGGTCTTTCAGAGGAAAGTAAGATGTGATGCTCAAGGCCATATTTGATGGGGCTCTGGGAAACCTGGTTTAGATGTCTGTGCCCATGTTGGGGCAGTTGAACTAGATGGCCTTTAAAGGTCCCTTTCAACTCAATATATTCTATGATCCTCACACCGTGATATGTGGTTAGGACAAAAGAAGATCAAAGCACTGCTATTTATTTTGGACACATATTGCAGCAATAACAGTCTCTGAGTGAATATAAAGTCTTTACCTGGAGACTAAATTCAACACATGATTAAATTGCACCAAATATGTGGAGAATGGTAACTACTGGAAAGGAATATAGTAACAAGATAGTCAGATATTTTACAAATTGTGCAGAAGCTTGAATGCAAAAAACTGAGACTGATCCAGGTAGTGAAAACATAAGGGAAGTCTCCCGGAAGAGGCTTTTAAAAACCTGACATCCCAGATTTCCCTCTTTCTGTATGGAAGAAAAATGAGAGACGTGGAAAGAAAGTAATTTACCTTGATAATATCAGACTTCCTTTTGCAAGGCCTCCATCAGCCCTCTGTTGAACATAAATGTGTGTGTGGGAAGGGGGTTTGAAGGAAGAGCAAGTCCAGCACTTGGGAGCTGTCTGCTTCATTCCCAGTGTAAATTCATAGAAATGCTAACATGGAGTATCACCATGCTAAATACTCATGCTCTACCCTTGTGGGTAGCCCTATGTCCTGGGTCATTCCCTAGAGATATGCGCAAACTGGCTTGAAAAACACAGAGGAATGTTGCTGAGTATCCTTTTATTCAAACCATTTCCCATCGGATTTTCAACAGGGAAAAAAAGTCTGACTGTGGGAAATGAAACACTTTTGAAGCTACAGGCAGACTTTATCATGAGCTAATGGTATCAAGTAGAAAAACACCTGAAAATGTCCCCAGGAATTTTTAAATAACAATTTCTTAATGGATTTCTTCTTTGAGGATGGAGGAACATGCTGTGTCTGTGTATATTTGTGTTATTATTAATCTATACAAATTCAGCATTAATTAACAATTTAAAGAAATCTACCAAACACTAATTGGATGTATTTTTAAAAGTCTTGCTGCCTATGAAAATGAAGTTCTGCATTTTGAATAGAGGTCTATGAATCATGGAAGTGTTTCTTTTTTAATTAGGGAGATATTAAATACTGATCCTGATTTTGCCAATGTGGTCAATAAATACATCCATACTAGAATATCACAATTTAAAACATTTGTGGTCACCTATTTCTCAGAATGCATTCATGATAAGAAGCTGAGTTTTTTCACTCAAAAGTAATTATATTTTTAATGAGTTACTAAATAGGAAATGAAGCCAAAGCTTATGTATTTACTTCTTCATAATGCTGTGCTCCCCAAATCCCTTCTCTGCTTTATCAAACCGTAGATAACTGTTCCCTTTCCCAAGTAATCTCAGTTTGGTTGAAATCTTTATATCAGTTTATGATAACAGATTATGGTAACAGAATGTTACCGTTTTTTGAAGAACCGTATCACTTCATCTTTCATAAATACTAATTAAACAACTCAGGCTTACGTCAGTGCCAAGATTCATGTCAGCAGTTAGTGCAACTTGTTATTGTAAGATTAGTTCTGACACATTCCTTCCAGCACAGCAAGCAGTGGGATCCTGTGCAGCACTGGGAAGAAGTCATCTCTCTAGAGACTGCCGGTAGGGATCCAATAGGAAGGGAGACTTTCTTTAACAAGATTAAAAACTCTCTGCTGACATACTCCCTAACTGAATCATCCTGAACCGTAAGGCTCACCACGCAGAAGGAACGAGCTCACTCATCACCCAGGCTTCTCCCTTCACAGCACTCAGGCCCTTTGTGTTATAATGTCTGCTCACTGTGCCCCGTGGGACTGGCTTCAGGAGCCTTCTCTGGTCTGGCCAGGGATCATTCACAGCTGCAATAATTGGCAACGATTTCTTGACTACAAGAGTGAGGCTTACTCCTCTGAGCAATTTCTTGCTGTGAAAGAGATGTAATGGAGAGAAGTGACCTTATTCTGTCCAGCTGGCACGTACACTGCTGATTCAGGGGCATTCCCTGGGCTCTGCTTGAAGGGGTGCTGGTGGTATTGTCAGTGTCTAAATGTTACTGTTTGAGCTGAGCAACATGCAAACACTGGAGTTTTAAGAGCTGTGTAATTTTAAGGCATCTCCTTAGTAGAGGTCATTCTCAAGAGAATTGCTTTCATTTTTCAGATTCACAGGTGTTATGGTGCCTATTGAGTACAATTTCTTTTTACTCTGAATGCTTGTGAAGACATAGAGCCTGGTGCCAGGGAGATAGGGATAGACAGAGTTTGTTTGCCAGCAGCGCGCTGTGGGTTCACAGTGGGTTAGTATTGTGTCTTTTTGCACAACAGGTTAGGACTCAGATTTTTCAGAATGGTGGAAGCACTTGGTGGTGTGTCCAGCTGGCATATGCAGTAGCCATGAATATGTGGCAACTGCAGTAATAAGTAAGCTTAAGGGACAGAATATGTGTGTGTACATATGTATATATTAGCCTGTGTGCCTAAAGTAATTCAGTGGGTAGGGCACTCACACGAAATTGGATTTTAATCCTGCTGCAATTCTGAAAACTTGAATCCTCTCATGGACTGAGGCATAAACCAGAATTACTGTGTGTGCTAGAGAGCATTCCCTCTTTTCCTGTTTTTAATGTAATTTTTCCTAATCAGATACCATTTATTGTCAAAAAGGCACTGCATATCCTCAATCAGAAAGTTATTAAATAGGTAAGCCTTCTTTATCCTCCTGTTGCCGCTGACTTAAAGTGAGTACATGAAGCTTTGCTCTCAGTTTGGGTAGTCAAGACAAGCTCAGACCTCAGCATTAACGTGAAGAAGAAAATCATCATGACCCAAAGTGCTCTGACTGATCCAGGAACTGTATCAGATTATACCATGCCAGAAGGTGCTTTTACACCCTGCAATCTGTAATCAAGTGATACTTGGAATCAAGTGTATAATTCAGAAACTGTCTTTGGCAATGTGTCTAAACACATATTGGAAAATAAGCAGTTATGATCAAATGACAAATATGAATTTTTTGGGTGGTGTGTGTATGGTGCTTTTCTGAGCATCCTAGTGCATGGAAAAGAGTTATAAACATGAGAGATGGCAGAAAAAAATTCAGTTTCTTTCTGCATCAGAACAATTTTCAGTTTCTGGTCTTCAAGAAGGAAACCAAAGCATCTTTACAGAAAGCAAAGCTGTGAAGTGTGATGGTACTTTTTGGCTTTGTCAGACGTGCTCCATGACTGACAGATTAATCTAAGCAGCACCTTGTCTTGTTTGAAGAACCTAGGCCTGCACAACTGCTGGGGCTGAGCAAGGCTTGGCCTCAGAAATTGATGCATGAAGTTCTCTAAACAGAGATAGATGTTCTGAGTTCTCTAAACCTCCCAGACTGGAGGGGTCTTCTTAGCAACAGTTAATGAAATAAAGAGATACAGTGGTCCTGGCTGCGTGAATCAATCATCATCTTTGTCATTATCCATCCAAAATGGAGGGGTGTTGTGGTGCTCTTTGCTGGTTTTAAATCTGCAACTGTGGAACAAAGTTATGCCATAAACAAGTCCTCTTGTTTTTGTTTTTGTTTTTTATTTTTTTTTGAAAAATGCAGAATCTCTACTCTGAAGAGGACCTTTCATTATTAAATATATTAAATAGAGAAGAAAGCCTTTATTAAGGTTTTTTATGAACTGCAAGGAACCATGACTTTTTAAGGAAAGGTTTAAAAATTACTTTTTAAGGAAAGATCTCAAGTATTGTCATAAAGGGCACCTGGACATTTGTTTTTTTAACATAGATAGAAATAATTGTAGTCTGTTTTAAGCTGATACTAAGACTCCAGTCAAGAACTCATACTGCATTGGCACATGTGGGGCTGCATCTGGAGACAAAGGCAATTTGGGGCATATTTTTAAACTTTTTGAAAATTAGTCAGAGATTTTAATGTGTTTGTTTCTTTGATTTATTTACTCTGAGGTCTGCATATTAAAGCCTAGACAGCATGTCTTTACGTGCAGAATAATGTCCCAGAGACATGGGAGGGAGCGTGCTAAGAAAGGCTCTTATACTAAAGGAAAAGGGAATGGAAAATAGAAATTAGTCACACTAATATATATGAAAGAGGTGGCAAAATTAATGATGATGCAGACATTGCTGAGATTAAATTTGATATTTGTTCCTTCAGGCATTTTTGAGTTCTGAATGTATAAATGTTTTGTGTAGAACATATGGAAGGAAAAAAGCTTTATTTCTACTTGCATAACTCAAAAACTGTTGAGTTTATAGGAAAGGAAGAAGAAGAAAAGGAAAAAAACTAAGGAGAAAAGAAAATTTGGATGAGATCAAGCATGAAAGATTAATGTTCAAAAGAAATAATTTTGTTTGTTTTGTTTTGTTTGAGTATATTGGAAGGAGTTGGAAGTGACTGAGAAGGGGAATCTGAATGGGAACCAGAGCACTACCTTGAGAGGTAATCAACTCACATACACCCAGATATATTTAATGCTTGTGAGATTTAAAGAGTATGAGTTATTCTGTCCTTACGCTTAAATTAACTGCATTTCTAAATGCATAATGTGCATATACTGGAAATGGTAAATCAGAGAGCTTTTAAAGTGTATACCACTGTTTAGTATGTTCCTTATATTGATACATGACAAGTATTCAGTTAAGTATTACTGAAAGCTGACAAAATAACTGGACTTCCACCGGAAGGAAAGAATTTATTCTCTCCCCAGAGCAAAGATTGTTGTTAACTATTCCAGAACAGTAACTGTTAAAGCATTCAGTGTCAGAGATACTCTAATGAAGACAGAAGGTTTTTATAGGCTTGGCTAGTCCCCATGGAAACAGCCTTTCTACTGGGTTACCATAGGAATCATCAAAGCCTTTGTAAGCCTCCCTTAATAGTGCATATACGCTTTCCAGGCAGACTGGAATATCTGCTAGAGGATACACCTCCTGTTTTAAATTATAAATACAAACAGATTTTGTTTTGGAGTGGTACTCATCTCTGTTTAACTAGCTATGCTATTCTTTACGTTAGAGTTATATTAAACATTGGAGTCACCTGTGGTGCAGGAGAATGCGTGAGGGCTGGATGGGTTTATGAACAAGGTAAGCCATGAACGTTCGTGCCTAATCTGTGGGGAACCACCAGCAAAAATACTGTTCCATACAGCACCTCTGGCATAGCCCAAAATGTGTCAAAACATTACCCCTCCACCTTCCTTTGGACATTGCAGAGCTTTAGTCAGTCTGAAGCTTTGCTGGACAAAAGTTATATGACAGGAAACAAACAAGTGAGGAATGGAGCCAAAGGGAAAAAACAGAGCACTCTGCTGAATGAAGCTAGCAGAAAGCAAGCCATAGGGTGACTTCAGCTCTCTAAGGCTTTCAAGACTGTTGGTGTTTTGACTCCTAAATAATGTTCCTTGAAACCATTACCTGGGCACAGGATGAGTAGTTTCTTGGGAAACTAATGAGGAATTGCATTTTCACATTTGTGATCCTGAGGCTTTGCAAGAGGAGGGAAGAACAGTGGGGAGCTGCAGGCTGTGAGGGAACCATGCACCTACTTGCTGGTCTAGTCATTGTGAGCTTAATTGTATTCAAAGGACTTTTATAAATGAAAAAATATATATAATTTTGGTTTTGTTTAAACTCCTGGGATTAACAGTGTTCCTGGGATTAACAGTGTTCTTCATACAGGGGATTGACATTAATAAGACTACTTGTTAAGGAAATCTAGCCAACATCTTCAGGGCTTGTTATTTTTCCAAACAAATGCTAGCTACAAGGCTTTCTACTGTAAAGCCTGACAGCATCATAATGCTTTTATATTCCACTTTCCAGTTGGCTAAATTTCATTATGCAGTTTGGGCATATAAATCAGTGGAGCTGAATTGAAGGATGTGGTCTTTACAGGACAACACCAACAGAGAATTTGGCCCTCGAGTTCCAGTTACCAAGGTACCAGCTCCCATACATGTAAAGATCCCCCTGAAAAGCAGTGCGACTGCTTACATGTCTCGGTTAGGCATGCAGGCGTTCCTTGCCTTACCAGAGGAAGAATTCTGATTGGACAAAATAAAAGTTTTGGATTTAACCAAAAATGTATTTCTTTTAAAATGGATAATTGGACCTACAGATGTGAAAGCTGCATATATTGTGGTAAGTTTGCACAGATGGTATGGTAAGGCATACATCATGTATTACTCTTTTTCAGAGCTGGTAGAAAGGCAGAAAAATATTTGAATGAAGCCAGAAATGTCTTTGGTTTCCCAAGTAACTGAAGTGCCACTATTAAGGACATTTTTGGACACCCTAGCCCAAAGATGATCTCTCTCTCGTTACCCAAAAGTAGGCAGTGAAAATATGAGGATTACAGTCATCCAGAAGCAATCACTGAGACAGAGATCTATTTACAGGGAAAGGGGATAAGGAAAAAAAAAAATTAAAAAAGAGAGAAGATTTGTGGAAGACTTAATAAAGGATTCTTCTGTGCATTGATAATTTAAAGGCTGTTTTAACTATCCTCTCCAGTTATGAGTTACTCTTACAGAGAAGTTGATCCCATAGTTTTGGTGCCATTTTAGGAGCTGACAGGGGTGTCAAAGATGGTATCTGGAGCAGCAAGAGGCAGGATTATATTGGGTATGACAGTGTGAGTGCTCTCCAATGTATTCTCCCACCAAAAATGTAGAATGCTAGAATGCTATTTTTGGAGGTCTCACTCTCCATGCCATGCACTCTCTTTTCAGAGACAAGGATAGTTCCAGGAGTACCTGAAATGTAGGTCTAAAAATAAAGCCCTGAGTAATTCATTGTATGGTTCAACTAGTCATGTGCCCACCAAATGGAACAATGCAGCTGTAATCTCAAGCATTTTGTTCTTTGACCATGAAAACAAAGAGGATGATGTGGCCCAGATAACATACCTGAACTCACTATTATTACACTTTCCATAAAAGTTCTTGTAAGAATTCCTCTACCTGTAGGCTTTCTCTAAGAAGTGCACTCAGTATATAAACAGCCCCTGTCTACCCTGCTTGCTGCCACTAAAACTTCCTTACTGGTTCACCCAGAGAAACTGTGGATGCCCCATCTTTGGAAATGTTCGAGGCCAGGTTGGATGGGGCCTGGATCAACATGGTCTAATGGAAGGTGTCCCTGTCCATAGCAGAGGAGATTGGACCAGATGGTCTTTGAAGCCCCTTCCAACCCAAACCATTCTATGGTTCATGTTGCAGAAACCACTACTGAAGCTTTTTGAGGGTGGGAAATCACCTAGCTTGTGATTTGTGTTTTGAGATTTTGTGGCTGCAATTTTTTGTCAAGTATGTTAGATTGTGAAGAAACTGCTGCACCCACTGCAGCCTTCCAACAAAATAGCCATTATGTTCTGTATATTTTTATGTTTGCATAAGAAATCACTGACAATCAAATGTATCCTTGAGCAAAACATGGCATGTGAACAATTTGCTTAGCCTGCAGGGCATGTACCACATGGTGCTAAAATGGGTGGAGTAGATTTTTTAAGCATATTTGGCAATTTTATGGTAAAATGAGCTGATTCTAAACTCTACTTGTAGCCTAAACCGCTGACAGTTACACCATCTCAGTGGGAAAAAAATTGGACATTGCATTTATCTTCTGGTGTCTATCTGCCCTTGGTTCCACTTGTATTCTCACTCATTTGCCTCCTCCCAATTTTGTCTTCTTTTCCAGAGCCAAGGGTCTGGAAGAGACTTCACAAAGGGCTGAAACACAAAGCCCTCTGTAGTTCTCTCTCTGGTATGTTTTGGTTTGTTTTTTTTTTTGCAGCAGATTTTTCCATCTGTGGACCTTATTTTCATTTCCTCATGGTTATGGGTATTCTGGCCATTCTCAAAAACATATACACATTCTTACTTACACAGATATGTCTGCTGTAAATCCTGACCAATGAAATCACCTCTCCTAGGCACCAGAAGTACCTGTAAGGAAGAAGTAGATGATGACTTCTTCAGACAACAGGAAGAAGCCTCATGTTCACAGGTCCTGTTGCTCACGAGGGAACTTCAGCCGTCACAATAACTTCCGGAGGGACAACAGAGAAGGGCACAAATGATCCAGTGGTCCATAAGGTCTGTTGGGTACACTAATGACAGTTTTCTAACCCAGGTGGTTAAGGAGATAACAAAAGGAGGCACTCCACTTTGTTCTTACAAACAAGAAAGAACTGGTTGAGGATGTAAAGTTCAGGGAAGTTCTTCTCAGGGGTTCCCTGTGAAAGAAGAGACAATNCCATCTGTGGACCTTATTTTCATTTCCTCATGGTTATGGGTATACATATGCACCACAGTGCGTTACCTTTGTCTTTCTGTTCTGGAGAACCACTTCTCCCTCTGGCCATTCTCAAAAACATATACACATTCTTACTTACACAGATATGTCTGCTGTAAATCCTGACCAATGAAATCACCTCTCCTAGGCACCAGAAGTACCTGTAAGGAGGAAGTAGATGATGACTTCTTCAGACAACAGGAAGAAGCCTCATGTTCACAGGTCCTGTTGCTCACGAGGGAACTTCAGCCGTCACAATAACTTCCGGAGGGACAACAGAGAAGGGCACAAATGATCCAGTGGTCCATAAGGTCTGTTGGGTACACTAATGACAGTTTTCTAACCCAGGTGGTTAAGGAGATAACAAAAGGAGGCACTCCACTTTGTTCTTACAAACAAGAAAGAACTGGTTGAGGATGTAAAGTTCAGGGAAGTTCTTCTCAGGGGTTCCCTGTGAAAGAAGAGACAATAGGCACAAATTGTAATACAAGAACCTCCACTTTTCTTTCTTTTTTTTTTTTTTTTTCTGCTGTGGGGATGGTCAATCACTTGGCAGTTGCCCAGAAAGGTTGTGGAATCTCCATCTTGGGAGGAATACAAAATCTGAGTGGACAGAGCAGGTAGCAACCTGCTGTAAGTGACTGCTTTGTGCAGGGGAGAAGCAGTAGAAAGATCCATGTAAGAATGAAAGAGAAAAGGAAAAATGTAGATTGTATTGGATCCAGCATAGCAGCAGAAGGAAGCATATATCAATTTCAAAGTAAAAACAGAAGGACAGTGAAATAGGGAAAATCAAGAATGTCCTAGCCTATTGTCCATCCTTTCTAAGCAATAAAACATTAGATAGCAGCTCTTTTCCAAAGGGAAATGTGTCATACCTGGGTTGGAAGGAGGTAGTGAGAAGGGGCCCGCCCAGGGACAGTACTGTTCTGCTGTCTCTGTTGTATCCTGCCAGCTGTAGATTCCTACCCTGCTCCCGGGGTGGTTCCTCACATGCCATATGTGCTGCGTGGACTGGCAGGACTTCATGCTTCTTCCCTGCTCCTCACCACCTCTCTCTTGCTTCAGAATTGCTGTGAGCTTAGGGCCCCATGGTAGCATCTCCTCTCCTCATCATGACCTGACAGCATTGTCCAGCTGGCCCCAGTATCTGCTGGACTGCAGAGGAACAGAGCAGTCACACGTGGTGCCGCTCTAGAGGAACTCACTCCCTTTGCTTCTGTGTCTGCACATACCTCTTCAAACTTGTATGGCAGTGCCTTTTCGCCGTCTCAAAATCTTTGTATTCTGCTGATGTTGGCTGAGTATGTCAGGCCTGAGCTGGTTTAATGATCATGGATACTTTTTAACTTGAGGGAGGACATGTCTTAAACAAAGAAAACCAAAAAACAGCTGAACATGATTATATCCCTGTTTGGAAAAGCCTGGGCAACCATCCCTAGGGTAACAAGGAAAAGAGGTCACTGAAGAAATACTGCAACCTACAGCAAGAATGGGAGGAGGGTTGAGGTATCTGAGGCATAGGAGCTGTTGACAAGGAAAACTGAAGGCTTTTTAAAGGAAAGAGAAATTGTGTCAAGGAATTCTGCCTGTTTTGCCACAGGTACCTTTCTGAAAAAACTAAAGCACTGCCACAGAATAGAGCTCAGGGTGACACCAGCAGTGGCTCCTTGCATGCCTAGGGGAATTGATTAGTGTTAAATGCAGTTAAAGAAACTGCGTAGTGGTTTTGTTGCTGCAAATGAAAAGTTAATGCCAATTATAAGGTAGTAGAAAGGCAGGAAAGTAGCTTGTTTTAAAAGTTTTAACACATGGAGAATAAGGTGAAAACTCTAACACAGGCAGCAGCCCAGAACTGAGAGGCAAAGTGAAGGGAGGTCTAAGAACTTTGGAGTTCATTCAGTTTTGTTTGTCTAAGATATTTCAGCGGCTCAACAGGCTATAGAGCAGCCTGAAGTGCAAATGTGCATAAGTCTTTATTGATTTTTGTGGAAATATTCATGTGAATATACCCACTAAAGGATGCATGCTTGAAAATCATTGCTTCATTTAGTTAATGCCTATTTCTTAAAGTATTAAGAAATTACATATCAGAAATGCCAAGGAAATAAAATGGATGTATGTGGCACAAGAGGAAGGACAATCGAGGTGGAGGTCGGGGTCTGGTGTAAAGAGGCAGAGAACTGTGTGTGCCAAAGGAGCTGTTGAATGGAACTCTGCCAGGAAAGACACTGGGGAATTTATGCTGTACAGACAAAGATGATCTTTCTTTCTGCCCACAGTTAGTCTGTTAACAGCTTGCAAGATCACAGTAGACATGAGGAAGAAATAATTTTAAAAGATCCCAGAAACACTGAGTTGAAAGCAAGGAAGTGAATGTTTATGAGAAACATTTATGAGAGCATTAACTGTTGGCAACGTAGGCATCCCTTTCAAGTTGAATGGGAGGAATAGAGTTTAAAATTATAAGAACCCTTTAAAAATTCTTGCCAAGATACATCCTAATGGGAGCAACAGGGTGCTGAAAAATATTCCTGAGAGTATTGGTTGCATCCTTGTTTCATGTGTGTAGAGTAAATTAAAAATAGTATTTAGTAGAAATTATAAAGAAGACATCAGGTGAAAAATGCACTCACACAAATCTGTCAACAGTCATTTATTTATTATTGGTTGGCCAAATAATGAAGCCCTAGTGAAATATTTTCTCAGGTTTTATTTCCTTTATTACTGAGATATTGACTGAGTAAGGAAAACTGAAATAAGAAATAATTACTTATGGAAAAGTGCCTGCAGTCTCTGTCTGTATGGACATTATATTGTCTGTATGGATTTTATAAATATGCCTAGTGTATGGTGATTGGAAAATTTCTTTTCCAGGAAAGGAAAATATTGTTAAGACTGTGGAATATACTGAAGTTATAATTTCAACCTTTTTCTTAATTTTTCTCATACTGATCTGTAGTAGTGGCATTGCAGGATAGAGATGTAAGAGACAGTGTTGGAAAAAGCAACAAAACTGCAGGTTATTCATTGTAAAAACAATATGAAGAAGTTGAAACTATTTAGCTTCCATGCTTCTCAACAGAGGAAAAACAGGCCATGCTCTTTTAAAAGACTTTATACCTTTTCATATACATATGTGTATAATTTTCCAGGTACAGTAGTGTTTTTTTCCCTCAGCAGAATTGCCACTTCTGAAGCTATTAGCTTGGGGACAGGCAGCAAAAACTCACTAAAGGCTACACCTTGTAGCCACCACTTTGTCTTGTAACTTGTTGTAAAAGACTTTCTGTAAATGCTTACTTTTCTGACATATTCAAGTTAACCTTTTGACCTAAATGTTTTAGGATCTGTGTTACTTTTGTTCTATAACAAATGGCTCTGCTAAACATAATTTACGTGCATATCCTGCACCCCTACTGCAAAGGATTCTGTTGAGATCCCCACTACCTAGGAAGTATTTAAAACTGCTTTTTAATTTTAATAAATTGTGTCACTATATGTTGTTTAATAGATGGTTTCATTTGAGCATTTTGAATGATTCACACAGAAAATGAGTTAGAAGAATGAGAAATTAGAGATCATTTTAGTGTCAAAAATCAATTTCTTCTAAGCCTTGTGTGTGCAAAGTATGTGAATAAGCTTTGAGACTGAAATTATTATCTTCTACCTCCTGAGCAAAGATTAATAAAATGGATTTTAATAGGGGATTTTGCTACCCATCTAAGTAGAAAAATGTGAGTAAATGGAGGAAAAAAATCAAGAGCTGAATTGTCTAAACTAGACTGATACCAATCATTGCAAATATAAACATTCACTGCCTCAGTTTTTAGTTTATCAGCATTAAAGGAACGCATTAAAAAGTCATGTGCACTTCAGCATCTGGTAGCCTGGGTTTTTATATTTCAGAACAATATTCCTGACATACAATCATAATAAAGCTACGTCTCATATAACTGGTAAATATTTTGTGACTTTGCTGGTCTTGGATATGCATTATTGCAGCCAATCCTATTATTTAGCACTAAAATATTATGGGCTGACTCTCATTTGTATTTCTGCTCCTTTCTAAGTGTCTGGTTGTGTAAAAGAGCTGCAGATTTGGCAGGGGCTTTCACAGACATGGCAGCCTTGATGAGTTCATAATGACTTATAGCGCCCAAAATGTGAATGATGCAGAACAAAAGACAGTGGTTCATTTACTGTCATTTCCTACACTTGCCTCTGCTCATGCAATGTGGCTGGAAAACATTTTCATATTCACAATAATGTGTTTTGCTTGCATTTTACAGTCATCTTCCACATGTGTAAATGGAGCAACAGGTGTAAGATTCCTGTGTTTTCAAACTTTATCCCTTCCCACAGATGAGATTGTAAAACATGATAGAAGATGAGGGTATACATGCAGACAAGAAAATGTCTGTGCTTATGTTTTTTAAGATATTATGTATTAAAAATGCACACACATTTAACAAGCCCAGTCCTTTTGATATGAAGACGACTTTAGACAGAGAAAATTGTAGATGTAGAAATACTATAGTATGCACTCAAGTGCAGGCTTGGCATAGCACCACATAATAAATTAACAAATGTTGTTCATAATGCTTGTTGCAATTAGAGATTGGATTTAACTGCAGTGAGTGACATGACCAGATGACATCAGGGGAAAATAAAAGCTCTTTTGTCAATATTCTTGTCTTATATCTTGCTACTTGTCATTATAAAGTCAATATTAAGTCAAAAGTTTCTGTTTAATAGGATGCAAGATCATATGCCCAGTACCCAGCATTTTCTGAAACCTGTATTTCTGTTGTAAATGTGTGTTCACTGTATTCAGAATATTTATGAATAGTGGTCACCAGTGTACATTCAGTTCTTCCTGTCATATCTGTTCAGATCTGTAGATGCTCTTCTGCTTGAATAAGCTGGTGTAGTTAATGCAAAATTACACATAACTGAGCCCAAACAACACAGGTTTTGCTTTAGTCTCCTGGTTTGGTTCAGTTGAGACTAAAGTCTTCTGCTTGTGCCAATTACCACTCACTATGTGTAAATGGTATTTATCGTGTATATGTATCCTCAGTCTTACAGCTCCTGTGGGACTCTCCTTTCTGATACGCTCATACAAAAAACTAAAATTTCCCATCAACAGAGCATTTAAGACCAGAGACAACTACAAAGTGAATCAGTTAAAGAGATTCCCTGCATTCAGTTTTGAAGAATTCTTTGCAGGTAATTTTGTGTCTCGAGGTAAAAGCAGAGATCTTTGCAGCAAGTCACTGTACCAGAGGAAGTGAGGAGAAAAAAAGAAAGTTTCTGGCCTTATAAATTTTCTGATGAGTTGGATGAAGAAGAAAGAAGGGAGTTGCTTTCTTGTCTATTTTAAAAACTTACTAAATATGAAAGGATCAAAACAAAAACAACTGTAAGTTTCAAAAGTAGATCACCTTTCAAATGCTAACCTGATTATGAACATTAAGAGCAGCAAATCATGAAAATCATGGTAAAACATGTGTGATACTTTAACATGGTTAACTGAAGCCTGGTGTGAACCAACAGGCCTTTGTGGATAATTCATATACCTCTGGTAGAACACTTTGGGACTGCTTTGGAACATTTTTAAAAGAACCCCAATAACTGCATTATGTGTTTGTTTGGTTGGTTTTTTTTTTCCCAAACAAGTTAGCTTTATGAAGCAAAATACATCCAAATTCTTCCTCTTAAACATGCAATAATATTAAATGACCTATAAAAGAACTAGATTTTGCTTCCAGGTATGGTCTGGAGCAAAACCAATGGAAAAAGATTGTCTCAGGGGTAGCACAAGGAGAATGTTTCCTTTGGAGATGCCCCTCTGAGAAGGGTTCCTCTGCTTTTCCTCCTTATTCTGCCTTGGTGATATGAATATAGCAATGCAATTCCACCTTAAAAAGGCCAGCATTCTCAATAGAGATCTCATCAGTGCAACAGGATGTGTGCATGTGTGGGGGGTTGCCTGGGACAGAGCAGTGATTCTCTACACTTGTCAGTGGAGGGGCTCAAAAATTTTGAGCAGAATGTTTTTCAGAAAATGCCAATTAATTCAGTTGTAAATGTTATGTGGGAATGTGTCAGGATTGACTATACTTTGTTTGTTTTGCTTTCAATCAAAACAAAGCATTCTGATATCTTTTTTATAATCTTGTCATGACAGAATATTTGAATGTTTCATTTTGGAAGACATTTCATTCAGGATTGTGTTCAATATTATAAACTGGGGGGGGGAAAGGAGTCAGAATTAAAACTTGTTATAAAAGTTTACCTTAAGTGGATTTAAAAAACAGTCCTACTATTTACTTTGCTTCAGTTTAGGACAGGTGAAGTTTTATTATACTAGTGCTTTCCAGCAAAAAAAATTTACTTTCATGAAAAGTATCTGACAGAAGTCTATCTCTCATTGTTAAAAATGAAAGTTTTACAGTTTCCAAAACATGTTAAACATGTAGTTAAATGAGTGGAAATTCCCTAGAAATAACTTTTGGAGTTGTTGATTTACATATAAAAAAAAAAAAAAAGTTGTTTATGTATTTAGTTACTGAAAAAAATTTTCTAAATGTCCAAACCAGTATTTGAATACTTGATTCCTGTCATTGGGCACTACTGAGAACAGCCTGGTTTTCTTCATTGCCTCCCATCAGGTGTCTACACACATTTATGAGATTCTCCCCTGAATCATCTCCAGGCAGAAAAGTCTCAGCTCTCCTCATATGAGATGCTCCAGTCCCTCAGGCATCTCCAACAAGCTCTACTCTCTTTGTTCCAGTAAGTCCATGTCTCTCCACTACTGGGGACTCCAGAACTGGCTCGGTATTTCAGACATGATCTCAACAGTATTGGGTAGAAAAAAAAGGTAGCACCCTTCAATCTGCTGGAGATGCTCTCCCTGATGCAGCCCAGAATGCTGTTTGTCACCTCTGTCACTGTGGTGTATTGCTGGCTGGCATTCAACTTCTTGTCCACGTGGATCCCAAGCTCTTTGTCTATGGAGCTGTTCCTCAGAAACTCAGTGTGTCCTGGTGCATGGGGTTATTGCTCTGCACTGGCAGAACTTTGCATTTCCCTTTTCATATTTATCTCTGCCCAGTTCCACCCTGTGTCTATGTTTGCTTCCTCCAATTTTATATCTCTGTATTTGCTGAGGGTTCTACTTGGTCTAGGTTTTTAATGAAGAGGTTAAACAATATTGGCCTCCCTATTGACCCCTGGGGTACACCACCAGTGAGGTGCCTCCAGCTGCACTTGGTGCTATTGATCACCATCCCCTGGGCTTGGCTGTTCAACAACATTCAGTCCACCTCACTGTTGTTTTACCAAACCCATACAATGTCACCTTGTCTGCAAGACTGCTATAGGAGTCCGTGCTAAAGGCCGCAATGAAGTTGAAGCAAGCAACATTCACTGTTCTTCCCATCATCTGAGAAGGCAGTCCTTTCACTGTGGGAAGGTATCTGCTCGGTTAGGCACGACTTTTTCCACTAGGTAAAGCCACATTGACTTCTGATCACCTTGTCCTTCATGTGTTTGGAAAAGGCTTCCACAATCAGTTGCTCCATGATCTTCACAGGGACTGATGTGAGTCTGACCAGCCTGCGTTCCCCAGATTTCCCTATTTGTCCTTCCTGAAACAACATTTGGTTTCTTTGAAGATAGCAGTATAGCAGATAGGAGCATTTTTTTCATATTTCCTTTACTTTCACATTTTCCCTTCTGCTATGAACAGATACATAGTATTCCTGTATTCATTTATTCCCTCACTAGATGCACAAGCAAGGTTGACATATTCACAGTCATTGCTGTAGACTCCTGCTCAAAACAGTGGGTAGATTAAGAAACAGAATACTAGATAGTACCCTGAAAAAGCTTTTTTCTTCACCATGCTTCTGTTTTTAATGTACATCCAGAGGTCATTTAACTTTTATTATAGACAAAAGAAAGAAAGCCAGAGGGCTTCTTTCTTCCCAAATAAAGAAGTTCTCTGGACCCCTCAGTCTTCATGACCAAGCCTACAACTGACTTGGATTGTCTTCCTGGTTGGGCTTAAGAACCACTTTAAGAAAAGTGACTTTAACTAAATCCTGTAATGTAACAGCTCGGTCAGGAGTCCAGTGACATATGCAGCCCGAAAACAACAAGGTTTTTAAATTTATGATAGAGACAGGTTTGTTGCTCCACTTAGCACTGTCGCCTACATGTTGGCTCTGAACCAATCTGCCAGCAATGTGTCTAAGGCTGAAGTCTTTGTCAAGGATAGGAAACAATACAAAGATGCAGAAAACTCCTGCTCATGTGGAAACTTATAAACACACAGAACTGGGACACCAGAGAAATATCTGAATACAACTGTTGAGATAAAGGAACAACATTAAACCCCAGAACTATGTCCAGTAACAGAGAGACATACTTTGATGGAAATTTTTATTTAAACAGTTATGGGAAAATTAGGAAATAAGAAAATAAGCTGAAAATAGAATTGTTTTCTTCTAAAGACCACCAGGCTAGATCAGAATAATAAAAAATTCCAGATCAACTCATCTCATACTCAAACCATGTAGTTCTTTTACCCATGGGGAAATTTTAAATATGTGGACATCTGCTGTATTACAAACATTCAAACTTGGTTCATTAAAGTGCAGTTCTACTCTTTAAAGCAGATAAGTGAGAATGATATCTAAGACCTTCATGTTTTGTGATCTCTCAGAGGTCATGCTATCAGATTATTTCTGCTTACTGGCTAAAAGGTGCTTCTGTAATACCAGTAGACAACCTTATTTCCTCGAGGTAGTCCGAATTCTCTCCTTGTTTGGTGCTACCATGAGAAAATTCTCTGCATGGTACATTTGCAGCCTAAACTTTTCTAGACATATTTAAGTAATCATTAAAAAGAAAACACTGCTGTTGGAGAGGCAGAAGGAGAAATAGAAGCAGTTTCTCTCTTGGTCTTGCTGTCTTTGATCCTTTGGGGTCCATTATTTCTGTTCCCTTACCAACTCTGATCAGTACAAGCCATAGAGGGGACATGGCTAAAGCACCCCTTTGCCTCTTGCCTTTAGAAGCTGATTTCCTGTTACCTTATTCTAGAAGCCACAGCCTGAACCTAATGGTATGAAACACAGCCAAGGGCAATTGGTTTGTGGACAGCTGCTCTACAGTCTCCAGAAGAGAATAATGAACAAATTTTAATTCTATGCTACAGACCTGAATTGGATCTTAAAAAGAAAGTGCTCAGGAGTGAACTATGAAGAAATCACAGTGTTGACCTATGATGAGCGAAATGAATTAAAATCAAGGGGCTTACTCTTGATTCTACCATCTTTCTGCTTGTTAATTTAACCAGCTAGATGAGCAAAGTCATTTTTTGAAGTATATGTTGCTCTCATAAACTTTCAGTTACTCTTACTGTATGCAAAATCAACTAGTGAAAAAGTGCTAGAATCTATCCTCCGATGTGGATTGGAAGGAGTAGCTGTAGTGTCCAGGTAAATAATGCCCAGTTATTGCCTATTTTTAAAAGGAAGTGAAGGGAGGGGAAGGGAAGGACATGTTTGTAAAATCACCATTTATCATCCTAGATCACATTCTTGATATGTGAAGGATATGATTTTTGTACAATGAAAAAAAAAAAAAGGCGCCTAAATATTTTAAAGTATAATTAGACTATATTATAGTACCAAAAAAAAAGCTATTCTGAAGAGATATACTCTAGCAGTCTCCTTCCTTCTAGAAGGCAGCAACCACTTGCTTGGTCATTATTGAAAGGACCTAAATTTTTCATTTAGGAATTTAGGAGTAAATAGAACATAGCAAACTAGCCCATATTCTCCAATCCAATATCAGAGATGCTGTGCTTAATTTATTTTACAGGTTATGACAAGGACGTACCTTATCTGTTGAGACATTTCTGAAATGCGTTTAACACCACATTTGTTGTATTAAAGAATTGCTGTCATAAAAATATAGTTTAACAACATAACCTAGTCCCACAAATGTAAGTAAACATATTGTATTGTTCCAAGCCTCAAAGTTCCACAAGGGCAGAATTCTAAGCAAAATCCCATTGTTGCTAATATTATTAAAAAAAAATTTGCTTTTCTCCTTCATCGTGAAATATGAAAGAGTATCCAATTATATATTGTGCCCATTTTTTGCTCCCGTCCCCGTTTTTACACAGGATGGACTGTGCTCTCACAGTGGAGAAGACTTGCACAGCCAAGGAGTCTGCTCTCTGTGGGCTGCCTTCAGTAGCTGCAGAAACTGGAGGATGCATAAGGAGACTGGGGGCTGGGGTGGGCTGGGAGACAAAAGTTCCTCTTTGGATGCTGTTCAGATAATTGAATTTTATTTGTTGTAGACATGCGAGAATTCCCCAAATCAATTGTATTATGCATGATCACTTAGAAGTCATTCTGCTACCATTTTCCACTTTTGCCTGTGGATGGCATGGAATTAACAGGATCCTAATGTTGGATGCATAAAATGCTGCATATCACCAAGTGCTCTTAAAAACCCAGCTATGAGGCATCCCAAAATGGACATCCATATTTACTGAATATCTTTGTCTTTAATTGCCCTTTGTTTCTGCTGTAGCTCTGCAGCTTGGGGACAGCCTTGTGTCTTCACAGGAATGCTACAAACATAAGTTACTTGACATTTTCAAATAACTTCCATTCAGAAGCTGCAGTGATGAATGCCATAAGTGCGCTTATGGAAAATTAATTGCAAAATGTTGCAGACTTCTTCACTTACTGATTGACTCAGTTTTGAACTGAGGTAGTGATCCTGAAGAAAAGCTGGTACAAAATAAATTAGTTCACTTACCAAGTGTGGGATTTACCTCCCACACCAGGGGTTCCCTTACCAGGAATCCCCTGTGAAAAGTCTGTGCCAGGGTCACAGGAACCAGGAATGAGACAAATGGGATTTGCTGGCCTTGGTCTTCAGTTGGTTTTTATTTCTTTATCACAGTTCAGAGCCTTTAGATGACAACAGGCCCTGCGCACTTCAGTGACATGTGCCAGAAAGAGACAAAATGGACAATTCCTAAGATTTTTATATAGATACCTTATCCAATTGAGTTTTACAATGTACCTAACATGTAGTATGTTTTTATTTTTCTACCAATTCTTAATTATTCTTCAGTCACATTTCATCTGCATTGTGACTTTGTCTAACCAATCACTCTGTGCCACTAACACTGCAGAAAATGGAGTAGATGAAGAAGGAAGAAACTGAGTCGGCACTCAAAAGTCCTCCACTACTATCATGCTAAAAAACCCCAAATCTACTTTTTCATCCTGTGATAAACTACAATATTATCTACTATATACACTTACAAAAACTCAACTTCTCACAAAGTCCTGGAAGTTTTCTCCAAAAAGCCAAAGACTAAAAGCTGTGCTTTCCTGAGAACTAAAACCACTCAGGACAGGCACAGAAGATTTTCCTGTGTGTTGGATTCCCACAACCAAGCGCTATATGAGATCACAATAGGACTCAGTTAAAGTTGCACAGCAATTTTAATCCCTACATTTTTACAAGGAATTTACTTTGAAAATTTATTATTCTCCTAATGCAGATACTTGGTGATTTACAGCACACTGTGAGCATTCTGTATTATGTTAAGTAACTGGTTCTTTTTTCTTACCTCAATTACACTCATTAACAATGACAACTAATACTATCATGTTCTTTAGGTCACATCCTGGAAGGCCATGTGGCCATCTCCTTCTGAAAATGTGTTTATTGTGGATCACCATCAGCTTCTGCAATGCATACGTAAAATAGTGTTGAATGAAGTTCTGCAAAAGTGTATGCAAAATGTTGTTTCCATAAACTTTAGCGTGAACAGAGGTTTGTAAGCAATTTTTATCTTAAGAAAAGAATAAAGTTACAATTTAAATATCTTATATGTTAAAGCAAACATATAGAAATGAGAGCTAAAATGATTTAAGGAAAAAAACTTTACCCTCAGTTTTCTTTTGTTCACCTGACATACAGAATCTTATATTCCACAGAGAATGAGAATTCTGCCTTCATCAACAGGCAACTTGGTACACACTAACATTTAATAACTAAGGAAGCCAGCCAAATTTAATGATGCCACTAATGGATGTAAAAATCAAGTATGTGCCTAAGCACTGTGTTCTGGACATTACCTAACACATACACACAGTGCTTGATTAATAGGCAAAATTTCAGTCAAGTATAAAATGGAAGAGCTTTTACATGTGTAAAGCTCTGATTAGAAGAGGTAAAATTGCAAATCTTATATGTAAGGTACACAATATAGGAAGATAACTAAATGAGCATTCTGCTTGTAACAAATCCCATCCCTGTGGCTGATGTAGTACTGGACCATTGCATCTGAAAACAAGCAAGCTGAGCTAAAGCTGAATCTGCTTTTTAAGAAAGACGTTGATTCCACTCCCACTTTTTCTCAAGAGTAAGATTTCAATCACCAGGAATACGGCATACTTCAAATCCAGTAAGGTTATTTTTTTAAATGACTTATATATTGTATCATTATCTTATACACACCAAAACAGATGTAGAAGTTAGGAAGGCTGGTTTGCATTTTGTTATTTTTTAAATTTTTTTTTCCTGGAGAAATGCTATCATGACACAAAAAATATCATATAGATTTCATCTGAACAGAAGGTGAATGCTCTAGCATGTAGAAAATTTTCCATGTTGCTATGACACAGCCAGGGGCACAAAGGTAGCTCTGTTGTACCTGTGTGTCCAGTGTTGGTTCTGGCATGTCCCTTGCTATAACATCCATAAACTGCACTTCTCTGCTTTTTTACAGAGCTACACTTTAGCTTAACTCTGATTTGTGTTCCGCTAATGGGTTTTCCTCTCAGGATTTTCTTTGAAATTTTACCTTTATCTATCTTTCTATCTATCTATCTATCTATCTATCTATCTATCTATCTATCTATCTATCTATCTATCTATCTACCTATCTATCTATCCATCCATCCATCCATCCATCCATCCATCCATCCATCCATCCATCCATTTATTTTTAAATGGATAGCATTTAAAGCAGCAAAGTTGAATTCTGGCAACTCTTTGCACTCAATTAGAAATACATCCTATTCAATAGCAGCATTTTTCTGAACTATTTCCTTACAAGGAATGTGTACCGGTGATGAATTTCCACATTTTTTTCCAATGTACCAGCACTGCACCTTCTGAGATATCAGCACCTTGGTCCTCTGTTACAGTGTTCTTCAGTTGTAAGGTTTTTAGATGCAATCTTTTTCATGGAGTCTGTTGCTCTTTTGAGATGTAATATGTTATAATTCTCTTCCTGAGAAAGCATTTGGGTTTGTTTAGCAGTTCTTGACACCTTTTACCCATTGCTTGCTTTATTTCTTTTCTGTTTGAGAAATCTTATCCTAGGATGTCTCTAAACTTGCCTGCTGAAATCCTATTAAGCTGATAAAATTTTATTATTTCTCCATCAGTACGCACTTCAATATGCTTAAAAGTACTATGTGCATGCTTCTTTTTCTTTTGTCTCATGCTGATTTTTTTTTTGCTCTCTGTCTTTCATTACATATAGGATTTTTGCCTGTTCTTCTAATTTTTGAAGATATTTTGGAGGTTATTTTTCTTTGTTTTGTTTTCTTTCTTTCCCTTCATTCTACTTATTCTTACTTCTCCAGATTTCTATATGGTTTATATTTAAAACAGATGCTTTTCTGATAGGTTTTGTGCTGCTACATGAATAAAAGCAATAGAAACAATGTTTTTTGTAAACCTAAATTTTAGTACCCAAATATTGTTCTTGAGGCAAATTTGAATTTGCTTTAAAAATATGTCTGCTCATCCAGTAACTGTCTCATTGCAGATGAAGTTTTGCTTCTGAATTCAAACATACATTTATCAACAATATTTTTATTTTTAATACTTTACGAGGACTGTGATTTAAAGGTGTTGTTGCTATTTAATCTTGTCTGTTGTTTTCTTCATGAACTGATAGTTTCTTGTTATGTATTTAATTACCATTTAATTCCTAAGTTCTTTTCCAACCACTTTATGAAGCCCCCTTTCTTTTGTTAATTGCCTTGTAATGAGAAGCATGTGAAGGAAAACATAAAGGTCATCATGTAGTTGAAAAATGTTCTTGACACATCTTGGCCTCTTTTATGAGTGCTGGACTGTTGCCATTTGCTTCGAGGGTGGTGTGAACGGGGTCTGGAGGGTAATGTTCCTCTCTCATCATTGCAGCATGAATACACCTCCAAGTCAAAAGACTAATATCTGATATGTGTGTTTTCTTATTCTCTCAAATAGCCACAATCAAAACCCAGGCTCTAAATGTCTTCATTTCATTGCACGGCATGTTTTACAAATTCTGGTTGTTGTGAACTAAGTATGGGCTTTTAGTGCTTGCCTGGCTGTCTGTAAATTCCCATTTAATTTAAACACATGAATTGATAGTTTTGGTGGTGGTGAGCAGCAAAGACACACTGGAGCAGCTGAGGCCTTGGAGGGAAAAACATTCTTCTGGATAACCCAGGATGAGACCAGGTAAAGTTTCAAAGAGATTCACAAAAGCCCAGTGTTTCAAAACATACATTGGTTTTCAGAAGGAGCTTGGTATGTACAACTGGCACAACTAAACTTGCCAGTATTTTAGGGGAATGTAAAGATGGTTGTTGGCTGTATACCCTGCTGATGAATTTTCTTTACATTTTATTCCATAATAATAATTCTGGAGTTGATTCTCACATTTAAAGTTATATACTGTCTCATGATGAGGGCACAGTATTCCAAACTCGTGGACATCTGTAGCCCTGCCAATTTCAGTAGGGTCACAATAATTTTTAAAGTATAATCTGGAGAAAAATGTTTTAATTGTGCATGAAATTCACACAGCAGAACCACAGATACATTAAAAAATATTAATGAGCAATTTATGATTTTTTTAAAATTAATGTGAATATAGGAAATGTTGATTAGGTTTTCCTACAGCAAAGATAAACTAAGTGGGACATCACCCATTAGTTACTTATGATACTTTACTGGCCACTTGAAACTTCAGCTTTCTTTCATTCAGATGTATCCAATTATCCTTTCTTTTGCGGTTAACAAATGCATGTTTGTCAGGCTTTCTGAGCTATACTGACTACCTTCCATAAATATTACATTCCAATATTACAACTTATTTTTAAAAATGGCTTCCAGCACATCTAGTGAAGTATTATTCTTGGGTTTGGAATAATGGCTGGTTTAGAAGTAAATTAGCAGACATAAATAAAAGTGGTGAATTAATATGGTTCTGCTTTTCAAAGGGCTCAAGTGTTCTGCTTGTTTCCCACTACAGTACGTTATCATTCATAGATAGCATAAGTTTTTTTGAAGTTCATTTTAGTATTAAAAAAAACCCCAGAAAGCTATATTAAGAATGATTTTATGCATGTTGTGTCTTAGGAACAAATCTGATTTAAAATACTTTTTCATGGCTATTGGAAAGGATCTTCTGTGCCCTCCTTGGAGAAGCAAAATCTTTCATCTGGAATTTAATTATTCAAACAAACAAACAAACAAACAAGCTCTTTTTTGAATGAGTTAGAATGTTGCTCCATGATATAGTCAGAAAAATGTTCTCAAACAACCACTGCAGAAAAACATAATTATGCTCACAAACAGAGTCATTAGAGATGAATGAGCAATGAGTGGACAGAATGTGTTGCTTGATAAATTTAGCTCTGCCTCTGACTGTCGCTTGTTTGTGAGCTGCTTTGGTCTTCCTTGAATCCGTTTGTTACTCTAAATTAGCCTCCAGTCATGGTGGCAGCTCTTGTGTGTTCCCATGGCCCTGGGAGCTATGCCAAAAAAGTTCTGCTGCAAGCAGGGCCTTCTGAACAGGCTAGAGGGGAAGGGCCGGTGTCAGGATCTGGTCATCTTGGCACAGCCTTTGGGCAAAGCTTGAATATTCATCTCCTTTTGATGAAGCCAAATTTGATAAAGCCAAATAAATATTACTGGTATAAGATAATACAGATACATTACCCAGATTGAGAACTTGGAACGTCTTGATCTCATCAAAGGCAAAAATCTCAGCCAAATATGGTGGAGCAACCATTTCTAAAGCTCATCCTAATCTCACCAGAATGGAAAAGAAAGGGAACCTCTGAGTGTGAAAATCTGCTGGTGCAGTTACTGTCTTTGAAACCAGCTGTGAGCAAACTTGCTACCAGCACGTGTGTTCTCACAGAAGAAACATAAATTGAGTCTGTAAAGAACTTGAAGGAGCCCATACCAGCTCTCAGCACTGACATTAAAATGAATGGGACACTAAGGCATTATAGTACAAAAATAAGAAAGAACTCTGCCTGTAACCCAGCTGCCTACAGTGGGATCAGAATAATCAGCCCATTGTACTCACAATGGTATTTGCAAGAATATGTTAATATTCAGAAATTGAATTCATACCTACTAGATCAACCACAAGCTGCCTTAACACAACAGACTAACACAGAGCCTAAGGTAACCCAGTTGTGATTCAGGCCACTGCTGTGTAAGAGAGAAAAACTCTCCTTTAAAGACATGAAAATAAGAGAGGAAGCACAGCCAAAACAGAGAATCCAAAACAGGCAGGAACCACACAATGATGTTGGTCACCAAGAGCTGGCTGTAAAAAAGCATTGATTGAAGTATACAGACAGCATTGACATTGTAGCTCTAAGATGTACAGTCATATTAAGAAATTATTTTTGATGAGTATCATCATAGTGAAGTGGGTAGAGACAGATTCAGAGACACTTTCTAGGCAGCAGAACCACTTATGAAAACAATATTTTTTAAAAGATCATAAAAAAGCAACGAGGTAATAAAAGTACAACAAAATTTCCAAGAAGTATTAAAACATGAGAAGGTGTAAGTTAAGTCTAAGTTATTTCTATGTCAGGAATTCTGAAAAAAATACAATTATTATTTTAGTAGTAGTAGTGAAGTAGTATTTTTGTAGGTACAGGAACTTTTTACCTCACAAGATCCCATCTGATTTCTACAGTTTATTTATGCTTAAGAATTACACAGAGGTTTTAGTAAGAAAATACAAGGGTATTATAGAAAAACAAGTATATTGTGGCTCAAATATTTTCAGTCTGTCAACTGCTTGAGAAAAGATGGAAATACATGATTTTGCAAGAAGATATGGGATGCTATAGCTCAAGAGAATACTGTGGTCACTATGAAAAATTTGGATTCCCAGCAAAACTACTAAACTTTTTCTTTGCAGAATGTAACAAGGGAATAAGATCTCTGCATAATTTGTTATGAAGTGGTGCTACTCAGAGTCTAACAACTGACCAAAAGGAGGCTGTAATGAAGAGGTTATTGTCCTCTTCTCTGAAGTAACAAGTGATGGGACAAGAGAAAATGTCCTCAAGTTGCACCAGGAGAGATTTAAAATGGATAAAATGAAAGCTTTATTCACTGGAAGGGCTGTTAAAGATTGGAACAGGCTGTCCAGAGGAGTGGTGGTGTCACCATCCCTGGAAGTATTGAAAATATGTTGGGTGTGGCACTGAGACACATGGTTTAGTTGTGGACTTGGCAGTGCTGGATGAACAGTTGGCCTTTGTGATCTTAACCGTCTTCTCCAACCTAAATGATTCTATGATTCGATGCCAGGATAAGGTAGGAAGTAATTAGTATAATGGGAAGGGGGAAAGTGCCATGGTGATTGCAAAAATCTGTCCTTGTTTTAGATGGCCTTTACTGACTTCTAATTTGTGCTGATACATGCTGGTGGTCAATTTACCATGAATTAGACAAAAACCAGGATCTAAATGACTGTTTTAAAGCTGTGCTTGAAGTGGCAAGAAACTCCAGATAAATCTAAAACTATGAGGTGATGCTGAGTAAGCTTTCTTAGTAATAATCTGATAATACCAAGAAAATAAACAGCGTAGTACTTGGAAACATTTCTTGCTAATAATGCCTTGTGAATGATGTGCAGCAGGAGCATGATTTTCAATTTCTCTAATGAGCATATTTAGGCACCAACAACCACTGGTGAGAAGCAACGCTGCATGTCTGTTTCTTGGTCTACATATTTTTTATGAGGATGTATGATGAGCACATACAATAAGGATGAGAAACACCTGGTGTTGCAACACACTTCTTGGTGAGGAAGGACAGCTGATATATAGAAAGAAGTTTTTGATAAAGATTTCAGGGGGGTTAATGAAGATTAATACCTTTAAAAATAGTGATTTCTGATCATTTCTGTGGCGTGAAGTGTTGTTAGAATAAAAGCTGATTTATTATCTCGTGGTGGGCTTTTAAACTATATTTTAAATGTGTGGCTCACCACAGTAAAAAAGTACAGCACAGAGCGAACTAAGTAGTGAATGAAACTGAGAAGTTTCATGTAAAATACCTGCAACAGAAAAAATGTGACTATAGTAAGTTTTTAGTGTTCCAGGATGCCTAGCACCATTTCTGCTTTATTGTCAGCCCTGACTACCATTCTTTTTAAATCTGTGATATGAAGAATTTAACAACATTTCTGTTCCTTGATGCGGACCCAGCTAACGGAAGAAGATGACAGTGGTTATCTTCTAAGCTAAGGAAAAATCTGTGAACCATGCTACCTGTGTCTGTCTAGTATCTGCATACTAAAACTGCTCTTCACTTTTCACTGAACTTGCTATTTTGCAACACAAGCTCCTAGAGCACACTTGTCATGAATAGATGTAGAACACAGACCCCACAGGGTCATACAAGGTAAAGTGAATGGAGTTTTCTCTCTTAGATATTTGCACTATTTTACTTCTTTTACTCTAATTTTTAAATTATTTTCTCTCTCTTTCTGGGCCTTGAACTTCACTTACTCTGTATGGAGGTTAGAACTTCAGAACTTCTTGATAAATCCAATTAATTTGTGGGCAGCTGGCAGTTGGTTTTTAAATTAAAAAATATCCAGTGGGTTAGTACCAATTCCAGATGTCTATCTGAGCCAAACAAACCATCAGATTTCTGAATTACTGAAAACTAGTTAATTGACTGTAAACTCACAGTACTTTTTGTGATATGATTCCCAATTATTCTGAGGGAAAATACTCTGGAAAAAGGGACTCACATGATTTGGGATAAGGGATGACAAGTGGCCAAGAATGTTTGCTGTAAATACAGGGACATCTACTTGTAGAGGACAGTGGAACATGGATAACATGGATACAGTTCAGCTTCAAATTCAACTATAAGAAGTTGAATGAGGTAACTATTTGAAGCCAATGAGTTTACATACGAAACCAAGAAGGAACCAGTAAAGTCCATGTGAAAGAATCTTTCATAGCCCCTCTGCTTTACCCAGTTTAATGTAGTAAAAACCAATATATGTATTTTTATTTCTTAAAAGAGCTATTTTCAGGCAAATACTTCTTGATTTCTTTTGATGTCAGAAGATATCACCAAAATTAATGATCCACTAATTTTTCACTGGAAAGAAAAAAAATTAATATATATTTAACTGTTAATATATGCAGTTATATTTACTATATATGTACTATTACATTTAAATAATATTTTTAATCTGTATTTTCCCTGGTGGCATATTTTTCATACATCTGGTAATAATACACTTGTGTGAGAGTTTTCTTCAAGATTCTCAAAATTCTATTCCCTGTGGTTAACCCCTATATTGTGGATAAAATAAGCAATGCATCATTTACCAGACACACTGAATAACTGTAATTCATGAGATTCGGAGTCTATCTTATTATTTGAGCACTGCTAGCTAGCACTAGGTTTTATATCGCTTCCTCACTACTCAGTGAAAAAACAAGAAAGTAAATTCTATGATGTTCCACTCCTTATAGCACATCGAATTTCCTTGGTGTTTGAAATTCTGTAAAGCCATCCATTAGACAAAGGGAAAGGGGGAATAAGAAAGCCATGTTTATAAAGTCAGGGTTCAGGGCAAACCTTAGATCATCTTTTCACAGGCAAAAATAGTACCTATAATTCAAAGGAACTACATCAGAATAATTAAGATCAGAGCATGACCCTTCAGGACACATCCTGCTGACTGCTTCTCTGACCTTTTGTACAGCACTGTAGCAAAAATGGGACAGGGAGATACTCCCAAGAGGTTACACAGAGATCCTCATGACATGAAGGATATGTGGGTGTCATTAAACAGATGCATCAGTCCTGTCTCTGCATTTCCACCCAAGGGATGTCTGAGCTTGGCTGGGATCAATGGCAAGTGCTGGGTAGCATGATAGGAATTGCTGTGTGAGAGAAAGCCCTATAAAAGATCAAATAAATTATGGGTATAACCTAGTCATGTAAAATACTCCCAGACACATGTGGAACCAGGATAACTTTCTGTAACCTCTGTCTGGGAATGGCAAAGATCTTTCCATAGGAGGCCAAATATGGCCCTTCTGAAATAAGGGATGAGTGTTATCACAAAGGACTTTTTTTTCTGGTGTGGGGCCTGATAAGGCTTCCAGTGTTTGCCTAAGATTTCAGAACTGGTGCTACATTTCCCCTTTTGGGGGAAAAAGGGGGAAAGGAAGGAAAAAAATTATGTGGTTGCTTCAAAAGCTTTTGCTGACTTGAGAATCACTTAATTCAGCTCTTTATTGACTCTTGCTAAGGAAACAGATTGACGGGGCTTTCACCAAAATAATTTAGGTGAGATCTACGTGTGGCAAGCGAACAGCAATTTCAAAATTGTCTTGGTTCTGCAGTGAAATAGCCGTGGGAGCTGCATGTCAATTTATTGGACCACAGATTTGTTTTCTGGGTATGCATAGCAAAAAGGAGACTGCACCCCTTTCTTTTTTCAAAATCTAGGTCTTATTTTGATAATGACAGTAATAAAGGCCAGGAAAGAGCAGTGCTGTAAAGGAAAAGCTACATTATCACCATGATTTCTCAGGAATGCTCATATTGATGCCACTACTTAGAGAGAAGTTTTTGGACCTCAGAAGGTACATCAGAACACTTGATTGGCCAAAGTGGAGAATGCTGGTTATCCCACACAGCAGTGTGTGTGTGTTGCTCAGTCACCACTTTCTGCTCCCAAGGAGGTAACACATCTGAATAGAATGTGGATCTTCACCCCACTGAAAGTCATGTAGCTATAGCGACCTGAAAATGCTGTTTTTTTACCGAATTCTCAATCATTTTTGTGTCTGAATCTTGCAGCCTTGTGAAGCTCCTGGTAGGTGAGTACAGATTATTGCTAGCCCAGGTACATCCTGAAATTCAATAGGGCTTGGTCACTTTGAAATTATGTCACCCTTAATTAGAGTATGGCCAGATTTCCTTTGATTTCAAGCAGCTGTAATTTTTCCATACATATTAACATTGATGGTGTGCAGTAAGTCTCAGGAGTTTTCTGGAAGCTGGTAAATCTTTTCTACACCAGTAACATGAACCAAGAGATAAGTGTCGCTAAGTTAAATCAAACAATTTTTACTGCTTTCTTTGTACAGAGAATAAATAAAAATATTTGTTAAACCTAGGTTGTTTTAATTCAAAAGATTCAAATATCAACTTGATACTGATGTTTTCCAAACAGAAATTATTTTGTTATTATTAATACTTTCATCTTAGAAGCTAATTACATTTAACAGTGAAATAGAAAAAGAAAAAATTTAAAAAACTCACAACAAACAAAAAGACCCCACCCAAATGTGGTATAACAGTTTCATTTGATCTGAAATGGAACAGCTTTCAATCTTTTATTTTACTGTGGAAAAAAATAGGCAATGGCTGATTGTCAAATAACATAAGTCAGATGTTTGTGCTGTCCTAGTTAAAATCACCTTTCAGTTCTGTGACAATTGAAGACAATTTACATGTTTGATGTTCTTTTTCTTATGGTCCATTTTTTACTGAAAAAATAAATATTATCCATGATGCTTAATTACAAGTGTTAAAGCTTGAAACTGTGAACAAATATGGTATTTTTTACCAGTGACACAAGGTTGCTGGTTTGCTGTGGAAGGCTGTGTGCCTCCATGAAAGTGATTAATACTCAGTCCTGGCTGCAAAGGGGTAACAATATTCTTTGACATTTCTATCTCACATCATGCTGTGTTTGCCCTTTTCTATAAGCAAATCTTTGCAGAAGAGAGAAGTACCTGTACCTGCTTTCCCCATCTAACACAACTTTGCAGAGCTTCATGTGGAAAAAGTAATTTTCTCTACCACTACTTTGAAGAGTAGCAGCAGAAATTGATGTTGGTGTTGTAGTTCTCAATGTTAACTTGCTGGCCTTACGTTTTGTAAAATTGCTGAAGTGTTACCTAAATTTTGAAATACTTGAGTTTTATTTACAACATCTTTATTGTATTGATTTATTTTTCTGTAGAAATATTTTCATTAATTCAAACTTTAATTTAAAAAAAGGAAGAAATTTCCCTCCCCCATTTCTAAGGAGCACTTAAGGGAATGTGTTTAGAAATGCCATACTGAAATTTTCACCCGTTTAATTGCACGCTGTCCAGTCCTGCTCTTTGTGGTTCCTGGAGCTTCCAGTTGAGTTCTGGGTCTAACTGCCGCAAGCACTAACTGTACATAATCAGAAGCAATCCTGTTTCCAAGACCTTCAAGGCAAATGAAGCAAGACAGGAAAAATAAGCACCAGTGTTCCTGCTTTTTCCAGCTGGGCACTAAGGGACTGAGTGATTAGGATACTTGCCCAGTGTCAGTAAAGTTTATTGCAGTAACAGGAATTGAACATATGTCTTCATTTTCCCAGGCTCTTGCTTTAAATAGAGACCCTCTTTCCTTCTGTGAAACCTTATTCTGTCTGAAAAGCTACATTCAAAATTCATAATGGTTGAACCTGAATATTTGAACATATGTTTTTCAAATTTGTTATATTTTTTGCAAACTTCAAAAAAATTTGCCCGCTAACATTGTGTCTTCAAAGGCCATTAAGTAGTCTGGGCCTAGATGTCAGGCCACAGTTTCAAAAACTTTTGCCAGCAAAAATATCTTCCTTCTGCAAACAAATCAATATTTATGTGTCCTAGCTGGACATTTACATGAACAAATATGAGTTTTGCCTGGGCAAACACTGATGCATGAAGCCTCCACTGGCATGTCTCAGGACAGAGTTTTAACTAAACATGTTTTCTAGCAATAAGTAAAGTGTCCATTTTGAAAGTCTAGTCTTTCATTACATAAGGAGAATGATGAATTTCATATTAGTAAAATCAGGAGAAATAAATACTAAAGGGACAGAGGACAAATGTTTCATTCAACATTTTCTACTAGCTTTTGAAATTTAGTAAATCTTCCCCTTAGACAGTTATTATTCTCTCCTTTTGCAGTGTACTTTATATTTTTACCATAATTTCTAGGTGCAAGTTGTCCTACACAAATCATTAAGTCAATGTCTTTTTAACTTCTTGATTTTGAATTACATGCTTTGATTCAGGGCAATAAAGCAACAATTTTTGAGGGGAGAGGGAAGAGAGAAAAATCCTGCCATTTTAATTTTCACGAAAGGGCTGCTTGTGTTCTTTTGCTTAGGATTTGTCTTGGGTTATTCTTGTTGGCTGTAACTGCACACCAACATTAAATAAAATATCCTAACTTGAGAACTGGAGACTATCCAAAGTTTATGGAATTTAAATAAATTTAAATAAATATCATCTCACCTGTAGTGCAAGTCTCCTGTTCAGAGTGGGAGGTCTTGATGGAGTCTGCTTCCTTCACTCCTTCTAGTGCCAGAATTCAATCCAGAAAAAGAAGTAGGTCCCCATATTTAAAACTGCAATCCAAAACACCTCTGCTTAATTGCTACCAACTCATAGAAGTATCTAAACTCCATAGTGTGATTTATTTTTTCTTCAGACTTTCTTAGGTATCTGAAACATGTGCCTCCTTCAGATCATCTTATGAAATCTTTTTTCAGCCACTTCCTTCAGTTAGAGGGCTGTGAGAGACAAAGGGATGATCTCTCTGACAAACTAGATAATTTCTATGAAGAGTCAAAAATCTGGATCGATTTCTTCCTTGATCCATTCCTTTCCTTTGAAAATTCAGTTAAACCAAACCTTCAATTGATCCCAGCCAATAATGGAGGAGAAGCCTCACATTTTTTTATTTGCTATTGCGGACAGCACCAGGAATGTTTCCCAAATTTTAGCCAACTGCAGAGGTGCGCCACCAGGTTCACTGAAAGTGTGTTGATACTGATACTGCAGTCCCTGTGGTCTTGCACAGTACAGTCATACCCTTAGGAGCATTGCACCCCTACTATCTCCAGCTCTTTGTGTTAGCTGGCAACAGGGGCTCTCAATGCATTCCCCTCTTTCTTGCAGTCCACCAGGGCAAGGGTAAAACAAAGACAGATTGGCCCACTTTTGGGAATCTTCTCGAAACAAACCACAGCAGGCCTGGTCTTGATATTCTTACACAAGATTTCTTTCATGCAATAATTTTTCCTTTGTTGAGAGAGAATCCATTCCCCCTCCCATCTTTTGTTGTTACATAATTGTCACAGGACAATTGTGAGCTTCAGACAAGGCATGCCTTAGCCACAGGTTTTGGCAACAGTTTAAATTTAAGGAATCGCTTTGGCCTCCACGTTCTAAGGATGTAGATCAGGTCTATTTATAAAAATAATTATTTTTTAAACAGACATGATAAAACAGTTGAAAGATCTTAATCGGAATCACTTACTGTACAGTATAAAGCTAAAAAGAACTACTAGTAGATTACAGCATAACATAAAACAGTGCATGATATCAAGATACCTATATTAAGGCTAGCAATAGAAATAGTATTGATTAGGAGTTGAATCTAACTTATCATTGAAATGGCAATAGCATGCACAGATTCCTTCACTTAATCTCTGGGGAATAATTGCAAAGCAGGCATCCTTACTCGTGGGAGAAACTCCACACATTTCCAGGGAAATGCATAGAAGATTTCTACTTTGCAAAAGCTTGGTGTAAAATAAGTGTCTGTCAGTCAAAAATCCAGCTTATCTTTCCAGATCTCACTTAACAAATGGTAAGATGCTTATTGGCAGCCGGGAGATGCCAGACAAATGTTAACCTGGTGGCACAAAATAACTCACTATCAGACGTCTTGTCCTGTTTGAGTTATCTGACTGGTCAACAAGCAACAGATCAGCTCTGGTGGGGGTGAGATACCCTGCTACAGTGATATAATTATGTTCCCTCCTTCACATCCTTTTCACCATGCAGCAAATAATATTAGTTGTTACCTGTCACCACAGGTGTCCTTGGCCACAGACAGTGTGTTTTCATTGTCCCTTCATTAAAGGATAATCCCTCTGGGCCTCAAAATGAAGGATGAATAGTTTTTCCCTTCACTTCTACCATAGTTAAAAGCAAAATGAAGCTTGTGTTTAGGAAAAAGTTTGTAAAAATTAAAACAAATACCTCAGTTATTTGTGCTACTTGAAATATAAGGCAACACAACTTCAGGATTTCTCTTTTAGGACATCTCTCCATTCGTACTGATGCCAGTTACTTCACAATTGTTCTCTCATACTGAGCATTCATGATGTCAGTTGCTGGGTCTATTGGGTGATGTACCTAATGTGCAGGACTTGTCCTCTTGCTCTAGGTGTGTCTTATGGTTTGCAACTCAAAATGAGTGACAAGCAACTTAGAGTTTTATTCCCAAGCGTCCCTTGACTGTGATCTGAGGGCAATTTTATCCTTTCTGCTCTCAGAGCATGCCTGAGAAAATTGACAAGAACTTGTCACAACCCCTAATAGCTGAGTTTGACTCATCGAGCATAACTTAATTCTCCAGGGTTCAACTTTTCAGAATAGGAGCTGCGTGTGGTAGACACAGATAGAGTAGTTGTCCTCATCAACAAAGTTCCCTCCTTACGCACCTGAACAAGGCAAGTGGAGCATGTTTTATGCTAACGCCTTCAGACGAGAAAGAGTCCAGACTGCCAGAGAAGCCCCCAGGGACATGGAAGGTCCAAGGTCAAGGAAGCAGGTCAGGTCAGCAACAGATCAGCAAGTCAGCGGTAGGATCACTCTGTGCTTGGATGCAACTGCCAGAGTTGGACACAGCCTGTTGGTCAAAGTGTGAGGCAGGTCCATCATCAAGCCAGAGATTCAACTCAGGGCATGAGGGTTAAGGTGTAAATCACCAGGATACCCTGGCTAGGACTGGACACAACTACAGTGCAGCCACCCTGACCAAAGCTGAGACCAAAACTGTCTGCTAGGGCAAGAAGGAAAAAAAAAATTTATTATGCACAAAGAAACTGGCATTGTTTTATAGAAGTTTATTCACAGCTCCTGCTAAAAAAAAAAGTACTTGTTATTTCTCATGAAAACTCCAAAGGGTTCACAAAGGAAACCCCCAATTAAACAGAAACAATCTGTTTTTAAGAACAATCACTTCTTGCACCTTTCTCCTTAAATGTGAACACAGCTTATGTATTTGTACTGTCATATTAGAACACAAATTTTAGATATTAATAAATAATTTGCACTTTTTTTTTGTTAATAACTCTGCTTCAGGCATGTAAGGGATTTTATGAATCAATTCTTCACACATTTTATGGCCCCATACAATCCCTCAAATAGATTATCATAGATAAGGGCTGAAGAAATGGCCATGAGATCTCATGAAAGTTCCGTGGTTTTATCTCGGACGAAAACTGGCCAACTTCTGATGCACTATCTTCCTATACTTGTTGTTAATGGACTGGTTCTAACCCAGTAGGTCCATGTCCTATACTGGTGTAAATAATGGATTAAATTATGTATCCTTCATGAATTTCAGACTGTTTTTTCAGCTCAATTCTCCAGTTTGTAGACATCCAGCACTCTTGTAAATCTCTCCTCTTTTGTGTCATTGACTAATTAATGTAAGCAACCTATCGGTTTCTTCATATAAGTTGTTAACAAAAATATCAAACATCTTTAAACCCAGAAGAGCCTTTCATGGCTCTCCATTCAATACTGTCTTTGGGTTGATGGTGAGCAATTATTAACTACTCTGTGTGCAAACTGTGCTATCTATGTCTACACACATGATTTGACTCAGAGAAGTCTCTTTGTCCTTATGCGTGTTGATTTAGTTTTATGAAGATTTTAGATTGTATGACCTAGACCCCTTTAAGATGGAGCTAAATCTGAATTTTGACTCCAGACATATAAAGAAAGCTCTGCAAATCTGTGCAGAGACTGGTGGTGTCCAAACTAGTGATTGGTTCTTTTGGTGCCTTTGAACACAGGCCCTCTAGTTGTGTCTACTCCTGTTGTGTCAAATTATGTGTTGTGTATGCATGTTTTCCATGCTTTTATCTGACTATCATCAAAGACAAATCTGAGAGTTCTATTAAAGTAAAACACATTTGGATTGAATCTGATTCCGTAACTGTGCCACAGTGACTCCACTCTCTTGCTTTAATATTTTTAAAATGTATGAAAGCTCCTTTGTGATTTGTAACTGACCAAAAGAGTGTAAATCTACAAGTGCCTGAACTGCCTCTTGATATGTCATGGGAGCTACAAATCATCACATCAGTCAGAATTTTGTGAAGTAGCATTATAGTTTTTCTCTATGAAAACTGCCAATTTGAGCACCTTTCTTGTCAAAACTGTTTTTTCCCCACCCTAGTTCACTTTTACTTTTTCCTTTTTAGAAATCAGGTGAATAATACGTTTAAGAAGACTGTTCTTTCATCTGTATTGGTCCCTGAGAATGGCTGTAGTTGTTGGAATGTCTGCTGCCAGCTTCTTGTAGGAAGTTGAGCTGGTCACTCATGGTTGCTGATAATAAAATGAATGGTAGGATCTTCTAAGCAGCAGGAGCCCCTGTAAAATTCTTTCATAAAATGTGTCTTTCCAGAGCAAAGTACCAAAGCATGCAACTGGGGGGAAAAATGAAAGAAAAGACAAGTTTCCTGTCCCTCCTTCTACCTTCAATGAGTCCTTCATGTTGGGAAGTATCATGTTTCTTGACCCAGCAGGACTCGGATGATGAAAGTTTGTGAGAGGAAGCTTTTAGCTGAACGCAGACCAAGATGTTTGGCCCAGTCCTCTTCTACCATAAACGGGTGGAGCCCCATCTGTGGAGAGTGTGCCATTTGATACTATTTACATGTTTTCCATGGTACTACCAAGTGTTTTTTCCAACTGCAAACTTTTGCTTTGTTCTCTGACTCTGATTTCCTAAGAGCTCTATATTTGCTTAGTAGTATTACTAAAAGATTCAGTGCCCAAAAAACTTTGATGCATTTATCACACTCTCTGCTTTTGTGTCTAATTCTCTTCCTAAGCTTTTCATCAATGTGAAATAATGCTTGATGGTAGTGGCAGTATCTTTGGTGAAAGCCACAGGAGAATCAGGCCACACATATTTGTGTTATTTATATACCCTAAAGTTCCTGCTCTGAGAGCGATTACCAGAGTGTCAGCACCAACAGTGACTATGGCAACCGGACTACTTTGCAGACAGACTTATCTTCCCTCGCCACCACTTTGGTAAATCAAGAAGCTCTCCTCCAGTATGCCCAAGCCTCCTTGTTTTTTGTTGGTTGTGTGGCCTAAATGGCATGGTCTTTATCTCAGCCTTGCATTTCCTGTGTCTGGACTAAGTCCAATAGAAGGTCCATCCAGATGCTTTGTAGTCAAAGTGCTGTCACCAGAGAGATCGGTGAAGGCTCAGATCAGGCCATCACTTCACATGGCAGCCACAACGGTAAAGCACGGGATTCAGCAGGAACTGTAAAGATCTTGGGGAGCAAAGAGATTGGAGCCTTCCCTGCAACAACCAAGGAATTGTGTGTGGTGCCTTTCAGAAGACTCACTTTGATAAGAGGAACAGCTCAGGCTCTTGACAGTGACCTTTCTAGGTTTCCTCAAGGGAGAATTACTGATTTAATCAGTCGGCTGGCATCTGCTTCAGATCATTGGTTCATACGACGAAGGTCTTAACTAAGGCTAAGGTCTATCACTGCAAGGAGCAGTCACTTTCTCTCTCCTTCCTGGGAGTCCTTCTCCTCCGGGAAGTGATAGAGCAAGCAATAAAAAGCCCATTTTGTAGAGTTTCTGATGAGTTGTGTGGCCAGTCAAAAGGGAGCAAATACTTCTGAGAAGGCTTTGAATGACTATGAGTGAATCTCTGGTAATTATGCAATTGAAAAAAAAAATCCTTTGTAACCCTTCAATTTTTTCAATTGCTCATTCCTGCTGGCAGTTCTGGTTCCCAGGACTTCATGACCATAAATCTTCATGTGAAAGCAATGAAATCTGATTTATGTCAGATGTGTTAAAATATGTTAATATATGGCAACAAAATCCCAGAGTAGACCAGACTTCAAAGGACTTCTGATCTTAATGCAATCAGAACAGGACATTTGCAGGTCTAGTTATAGTTCAAATCCTACTGGCTCAGACTTCTTTCCATGTATCAGCCTTCAAGATTCTTTGCTGGTTTAATCTGTAGGCATCTTAGACTGGCTGGCCCATAATTTCTTAAAAGCAAATCTTCTATCAGAACTTTTAGTACCTCCAGAAATGTCCGTTTTTAACACAGAAGAATCTTTATGTAAAAGACCTTGTCACTGAGACAAAATAGTCAAGAGAAGGCCCCCGGCCAGGCTTGAGAAGTAGGACACAGTGATTTTGCGGATTATTATGATTAGATTTTTGTTACTACCATATCTAAATATTGCCAATGCTGCATCTAAATAACTGTTCTATCAAGTATTAGAAAGGATTTTAGTAGGTTGTTGTGTCATGAGCTTCACTGAGACCCCCTTGCTTTCTAAATTTCACAGAGACGCCTACGTGTGGTTAGATCCATTTACTCTTGGTTTTGATCAATATCTTATGTCTAAAGAGTTATAATATAAGAAGATCCAGCTAGAAATGTATAGGTTGGAAAGTTTTTGGTCTTGCAGATTCGTAATTACAAAACAACAAAGCATCTATGTAGCTACTTTAGGATTTTATCTCCCTATTCAACCAGATTTGCGTGCTTTTTACTCACTCATTTACTCAGTCTAAAAGTGAGTGGTGCCCATTTTCATGCTGGACATACCCTGCAGATGTCCCTGCCAGAGGTGGGGATCTATCCAGGCAGTTCATCCTGAAATACTCACCTAGCATTCTTATCTCAGGGCAAGCCACAAGGCCCATCAGAGAGGGAAAGAGTGTGCTCGAGGACACGTGCAAAGACACAATTTTCATCACCATCACAGTCATTCTAAGTCTTGTCTACAACTTCTTATGTGTTCAGTGGTGCAGCATGAAGTCATTTGTCCTGATTGCTTAGTAAGCCTCCAATACAGTATAACTGGTTATGCCTATAGCTGATATCCTGCCATTACTTTCACTTCAGCAGTAAGATAAAAGTGCATTTCATTTCCTGGATAACAAGGTTGACTGGGGATCATTGAGTTCTTGCCATCATTTCAGTGGTTTAACTGAAAAATTTAATTTTAACCAAGAGACTCTTGTCCCTTTGTGCACCAACTAAATGTGTATTAAGACCCCATATTAGGTAATCATGCACAATCCCTTAGCTTTATTTTCATAATCATTCAGTGTGTTATATTATGAGATAAACTAAGACAAAGTGCTTCAGCAAACTTATCAAGACTTGTTTACTGAGGAAGCTGTGCTTATTCTCCACAAGTTACAATTCCCTCTTGAAACATTCAAGCAAAATCTGCTGCTTGATATCTGGTGGGAACTCCAGTCTTCTCCCTTGGAATTCTATGTCTAATGCTGACCCATGCTCTTCATGAAGTAGTGGGCAGCAGTATGATGATAAGCTCTACATGAAACTGAGTGTCATCTGTTGACAGCTGAGTCACACATGCCCTGCTGCTGGTTCTGGGCAACTTGCTCCACCTAGCCGTGCTGCTTCTGCTAGGTATCATAATTAGCTATGTTAGGGCTCCAAATATATAGATACATGTCTGAGACACATGGCAGTGAGTGCCATCTATGCTTTTATCTATCTCTTTTAGTAGTGGATTTGTCAGTTGGACTTGATGGTTGGACTTGATGATCTTAAGGGTCATTTTCAAACTAAATGACTCTATTATTCTACTCTATAAAGAGCTGTTCATCTTGCTAAGAGATCTTGCAGAAATTCTTCTTAACTGGAGAAAGGGTTATTAATCCAATTCCTATTCCTTCCTAGAATTTTTTTTCTTATTTGAAAACAATACTCCCCCTTCTGCAAAACAGAACAAAACAAAACAAAACAAAACAAAACAAAACAAAACAAAACAAAACAGAAAACAACAAATGTGACTAGTTGCTCTTGCAGAATGATTGTGGGTTTTGTGCAAGAAATAATGTCCCCTGTAGAAGAGTTGTTACCTTCAGTTCTTGCATCTCCACAAAAGTCAGAAATTTAGCTCAGCTTCAGTGTAATTCTAGTTCTCCTTGGGAAGGTAACCTCACAGGTAAAGAGGGGTGTCTTATCCATTACTCAAATCTGTACTCACAGCAATGACAGAAAAAAGAGAGCACAGGTGAGAAGAAAAGTAGTATAACATAAATATTGGCTGGGATGAACATCTTCAAGTAAAATAAGCAGGCTGATCTAATTGAATAAATAGCCTGATGTAGCCTGATGGAATCTCTGCTCATTGGAGAGAGGGTGGTTGAAGTAGATGACTTTTAAAGGTCTCTTCCAAACCAAACTCTGCTATAATTCTATTAAAATACTATGCAGAATCAGGTCTGGAATGGTCACAGCAAATCTTGGAGACAATGGGACAGTGGGCTCAAAATCAGTCTGCCCTTCCTTATGTTCATCAAAATCAGAAACTCATGTTTGTGTTGGGTATCTAGGACCCTTACTGTTTACATAGAGAATAAACCACTCCTGGAAAGTTAATAATTTCATCCTGAAATAGGTTGTTTATAAGATTTATCAAGTGAACCATCATTTGGAGGGGTCTGCTTCACTTCATGACTTCAAGACAGCTGAAGATGACTGCCATTACTGCCATTACTCATAAGAAAAGAAAAACAAACCTGAATTGTCTGAAGCCAGGTGACATGAACCCTATATCCAGCATACCACTAAAGAGCCTACCCGCTCTTCTGAGTCCGATCATTATCAAAGCAAGCACAGCTGAATTATTTCTCACCTGATGCAGAGTACCAAGGTCCCACTGCCAAGGTTGCAGTGACCCATGGTTTCCCTTATCAAGGTAATGATCTGTCTATGATGTTTTACATTTTAGTGCCTGGAATCATGTTCCTCTCACCTCACTGCAGCTGACTTTGTCATCCATGTTGGCAGTGGAAAGTAATGAGAACTATTAGCATGGGATACACTTGACCAATCTTAAAAATCTGCTTAAGGTGAAGAATTGTATCTCCATAGTTTGTGTTAATTAGACTGACTAGATGCCCATTGACTCTAAGAACAATTTACAGTGATTAAGTCCTGTGTCAATGTCCACACTGTACCTTTCAACCATCAGGCAAATGTTCCTAGCACATGAAGTAGCTGATTCCACCTTAATTTATCAAGGATTTAGAGGAAACTTAAGAATCCAAAGATTTGTATAAAAGATGTTATTTTGCTTGCTGCTGCTACTTCTGACCTGTTTTGCTCCTCATAATGTTGCCATTGCTATTTTCCATTGGAGTAACGTGGAACATATGTATCAGGGCACTCAGAACAGAACAGGGCATGTTACTTCTCCCAGGAAACTTGGTTCTGGTTACCCAAGGCTGTGCTCTCCTTAGGCATCAGTGGTGCATCAGTTGCAGAAAGCACTCAGCTTGCCTGAGAAATAAATTGTTTCGACTTAGGTGTCTTCCATGCAGTTTGAATTCTCTTGTCCCAGGCTTTAGCTGTGAAGGAAGGGTGGTCATGACACTGGGCTTTGTGTTGGAACATAAAGTAAAGAAAACGCTCCAATTTTTATTAGCCAGAAAGAAGGATTCTCTCTTCTCTCTCCTAACTGCTACTCAGATTTTAGAAGAAGAAAAGGCTAGCACATTTTTTGGCACAGAAATACTTCCAGATTGTGTCTTATTTCTTTGAACTATGCAGGCTAAGATAATGATATAAGGATAATTATATTTCATGCTTCAAACTGAAGTTGATAGGAGAGAAATATCCTTCTGTGTGGAGCTTCTACATCATGTTTAAAACATCTGTTATTAGCTGAAGCCAGAAAGACCTATGCATGTACTTAATGAATATATTTAAAGAATAGAGAACACAACCAGCATTAAAAAATAAAAAAGCCTTTTTCTCATTATATTAGCTAATCTGATATTTCAGTTGCATCAACAGTGAAATTGTCAATGATATATCCCATGCTGATAACAAATGTATCAGAAAAGTAACTCAGTAGCAGCTTCAAAACATGCAGTTTCCAGAAAAATAACAGTAAAATTATCTTTATACAAAAAGACACAAAAGTTCTTACCACATGAAAAAAAAAAGCTTCAAGAAGCGGAGAATGCTTCTTTAGAAAGAAGCTCACCAAAAAGCAAAGAAGACCCATTGATTTAGATTTAGACTGCTAGTATAATCATTCAACTCCGTGTGCAGTAGAGATTAGGTCTAGAAACCAAGAGGCTGTTTCCTGAGGGCTGCTGAGCTCCCTCACTGCGGGAGACCGTGGTAAGGCTGTCTGTAACCTCTCTGCAGCCCCTGTCACTATTCAGGAAGCTGAGTAGTGATGTATTGAATGCTGCTTCAAAATTAGTTATTAGATAGATGGCTGCAAAGGGCCCGGATTGCCCCGCTTTTAGGTTTTGCCCATTTTAAAACCATACTAAATGAACATAGACCACACAAATGAAAAAATACGAGTAAGGAAACTTATTGGAACTTAGAAGAAGACTTCTTCTGAGGATCTTTGTTGCTGGGAGGGGAGCTGGAGGAAGAGCACTCCAATAATGCAACAGTAAACAGTGAGACATGCTTGGTATTTGGCCGTCTGCTGGAACATGAAGCAGCAGGACTTCTGTGTGACAACTGGCAGGACAAGTCTAGCAAAATGCCTTGTGACATAAATGAAAGCCATCTCCTGAAATGAGGAATGGTGGTGGATTGAGACTGATTGTGCTCACACAAAATATCTGAGATATGAATCCTTCCTCTTTTATCGTTTCACCTACAATGCTCCTGGTGTAGATGCTTTCATGAGAGGGAACTGGAATGTAATTGAAAATGTTACATTACCAAATTAATTCCTCTGGAAGGAGAAGAAGGAATTCCTTTGTTGCCTTCATTTATCCTCTAGAGCAGACTTTGTAAAATTCTAGAAATTTTGCTTTTCTTCTGGTCCATTAAACTTAGAGAATGATTGAAAACCTCCTTATCTTTTTCTTTATAGTCACTCACTAGTTTTGATACTTTACATTTGAATCACTGTGAGGTCTTGAAGGTGTGACAAATAAATCAATAAATGAAAAGCTATAGCTTTGGGGTTGGTTCCAAATTTGTGATTTGTGTAAAAAAGGGACAGAATATCAAGATCATCAGACTCTGGTAAGGATAACTCTTTCACACTATTAGGGTAATAAAGGGCTCCAGAACATAAAGTGGTGCCATTTGGAAAGGAGCTGGGGTAGCATCTGACAGGATATTTGACAAAGCAGTTTGTTTGCATGTCTCTTGCTGTACACAACACGAAGCTGAGTGCTGGCAGAAACTCTCTGAGTGAAAGGATGTTATTAGGTCCCCCTTGCCTCTGTGACTGGCAGTGACTGATTAGTGAAATTGCTGATCATCATTTTTAGTCTTGAAATTGTGGGGCTGTGGTTTTTGTTTTGCTTAGCATTGTTGTTAGAGAACGGGATAATAATTCATGATGAGACCATATAGGCTACAATAAAAACCCCCATAAAACAAAAACCTTTGCAAAGCAGTTAGTATTCCGTTCTCCAACAGGCAGAATTTAGAATAAAAGGTTGCTAACACTTTGGCAGTGCTTTCCTCAGGCTTTCTCTTGTATTTGTGCCAAATATCTCACAAGGCTCAGATTTGATTAAAATGGCGATGCTCTCTGCTACTTGAATGTAATTAGAGCCATTCATTACAGCTTTAGTTGACAGTTTGGCAACCTGTACATTTTTCTGAATATGGACAGCATTCCATGGAAACAGTTCAAGGGAAGAGTGCAGGAAGAGGGTCCTCTCTTGAACTGCAGCAAATGGAAGGCTGTCTATGTTTAGAGAAGTTTACAGGTTTCCAAACTGTCAATCGAAGCTGCAAGGAAGAGCTCTAATTAGATTAACCTAGCAGAGCACTGCAATTTTTGTCAGCCAGCTCCTGTGAGCCCCTGCTGCGTAGTTATCACATATGCTACAGGACCATTAAGTATTTCTATTGCAAGTCACTCTATTTTGCTGCTATTAACCCCAGCCTTAGAACACTGTTGGATGGAAAGTAAATCAAGAGAATGTGTTTGCCTATGAAAATCTTCTCTTCAAGCGAGCTTTTTGCAGAACTTAGAAGATTTTAAGTCCGCTTGAATTTCCCACCATTTCTTGTATGAGTACAACAAAACGACACCAATAAGGTCAGAGCGGTCCTGGGCTTCTTTCAGGTTACTAATGAATTGTGTCTTTCAGTTCAAAATAGTAAGTCAACTATTGTTATTTTCATTTTGCATTCTTCTGTGCTGTGTCCTGAAACTGAAAAAATATATCAAGAAATGTCATTTAAAGCCCTTACCAAATCACCTGAAAACATGAACCTTGTTAATTCCAATACAATTTTCTTGTGATTAAAGTAGAAATGTGTTAGTCCAAAATCTGATGAGAACAGCTCTTTGTTTTCCCTGTGGCTCATCACTGTTAAAGGGAAAACCAAGAGTACAGATTAATGGATGGGGCAACGTGTAGTTTAGTTTGACATTGCTTGTTGCTGGGCTACCTCACTATGTGAACCAGGGGTTGATAGCCTCATTGCCCTTTTGGTTTCATGGCAAACTGAACACTGAGGCTTTGCAGGAAGGAGGGTGTATCTGGATGAAAAATGAGTTCAAAGCTGGAAAGTCTTGAGATCATTTGTTTGTTTACATAATTGCACACAAAGCCCAGTTCCTCTCAACAGCAATAAGAACATGCAGACCATGAGCTTTTTTGCCAAAGTCTCCCACCAGACAGTTTAGCCATGTGCCAGAGAAACATCTGTCTCTTTCTGCCTCAATTCCTTTATCCTCTGACATTTAACTGCTTTCCTCATTCCCAGCCTTGTTGGATGTCCCTGAATCCAGAATCTGAAAAAATCTCTTAACCCTGGGTGGAGTCATGGCTTTGGGCTGGACACTTAGAAATGCTTTTATTCTGCTCTGCAGACGTGTAAGTTGCTGAGCTGTCACAACTCAGGACATGGAAGGTACCAGGAAGCTGTTACTTTCCTGGTCCTGAACGCTCCCCTTTCCATTCCAGATCATGTGGACTTCCCTGAGCTAGCTCATGTAATTGCTTTTACAATACCTGTGATGACCCTTGGTGTAGTTGTTTGCTTTGTCCATTCTATTTAATTTCTCATAATCCTTGTGTAATTTTATACCGTGTTAAATACATTAGGTAAGAAACCAAGTCAAGCTAAGTCAAACAACATCCTTACTCTCACAAATGTAATTACAAACATTTAACTATTCATGTGGTATTCTCCCTTTCCAACTTTTCAATTCATCATTGCAAATCCATTTTATTCCTTTCCTATTCTTGTTGGAACCTCCCTCTGTGTGATCCTCTTTCTTTCCCACACAGAATGTAAATAACAGCTTTCAGATGCTGTTGTTTGGCTTGGCAGAGGGCCTCCTAGGCAATACCTGCTGAAGTGATTTTAACTCATAAACTGGGATTTTACTGGCAGGCTAACTGTACTTGGTGCCTACCTCTGTACAGAAGTGTCACAGCTGTGTTACATTCTCCCATGGGTTAGTGTGTTTTAAAGTCCTGCTTCTCATGGGAATGCAGTGAATACACAAACGTGCTAAAGGTTTCTCTATGCCTTAGAAACAATTTTATGCAGTTCTGTCTGAAATTTTCTCTAAAAGGTATATGCATTTAAATGTAAGAAGGCACTCATGTCACCTAAGAAGCATCCTAAACTCTGTGTATTGCACAAACATCAATATCTGTATTGAATATGAAAGGGAATTTGAAACAAACGTAGATAAGTATATGTAAGTACACAATTTGACTCTGAGACTACATAAAGTTGACCAAAAGCAAAATAGAATGTCCTTTAAAGAGCTGTGTGGTTAGCTTTGTTTCTAGCAGCTTTCTAGCAACTCATTTGTGGTTACCTCCTCTGTATTGCAGTCTGAAGAAAACTTAGATACAGAGATGGTCACAAATGGCCTTCGAATGCATTCCCTACTTGGCTAGGATACTCAGCATTATTTCTTTCACCTGATGCATGGGAATTGTTGTGGCCAAATGTGACGTACAGGACTCCACAATTCCAACTTCATCTTGTCTAAAACTACTATAATTCATGACTGATACTACATTCCTATTGCAAAGCTGGTCCCTGGCATTAGAATCAAAAAATCACAAAATGGTTCATGTTGGAAGGGATGTCTTTTTCCCCAAGATGTCACTATCTTGGCTTCTGGGCTCAGCCCTGCCCTGTGGTGGGGCCATTGGAGCCATCTGGAATGGCTGTGTCCAGTTCGAAACAGCCTGGCTGCTCCTCACAGAGGCTGCTCTGCAGACCCCACTGCCAGCACCTCTGCTCAGCAACCCATACACACTTCTAGACAGCTGAAAAAAGCCACAAGCCAGCCTGGAATCACCTTTTTCCAAATGCATATAAGGCAATAGTACTACTTTGTGGTTGGCCTCCTTTCTCTCATTCCTGCTTGTTTTCATCCCTGCTGCAATCCAGTTCTGCCACAGAAACTCTCCCGGCGTCTGTGCATTTGATCTGCTTTCACTGATGTTGATATATGAATTGAAATTCAGCTGAGTGTCTCAGTCTGGAGTACCTTTCATTTATCTGGGGTGGCCTCAGGGGTATGTGGTGTGTGCCAGATACAGCTCTCTGTTCAGTCTCCTTTTCTGCCTTTGCACTTAAGCTCATGATGAGACTGATGGCTGGATTCTGTTTATACATCAACAACTTTCTCTAGGGACAATCCATTTTTTCTTGGGCCAAGCTCCTCAGAACAAAACCGGTGTGCTTGTTTTGGCTGTTCAGGCTCCCCTCTGTCACCACCATCTCTCACATGGTAACTGAGGCTACACTGTTAAGCTGGACCCCTTGGGATACATTTTCTCTGAAGTTCCTCAGGACCGAAAAGGTGGGATATTTGTAAATTTCTTCTTTGAAAGGAGTCGCTGTTTGGCTTGTCAGCTTCTCAGGGTATCTTGCTCCCAGACATCTGCGTGGAGGAAGAAAGGATGCTCTGACAACTTGGTTGGTCTTCTGGGTCTTCCTGGTATCTTGCTGCATGTCAGAGTGCTTTCCTGGTTATCACCAGGCAGTAGAAGACACTTTCATCTGTTCCCAGTGTTACCTACCTGAACAGCTCCTGACGTGATCTACTCTGCTGCTCTTCGGCTATGGTGTGCTGAGCAGTGATTGGGCTCTCTGAAAGGTGTCTTGAGCAGTGATTCTACATGACCAGGTGCTTTGGGGCCCTGCTTAGGGATTTGCCACATTTGTTGGTCAGGAATGTACCAGTGATATTCATATAAAATCATAACTCACTAATGTCAGGTCAGGCTAGGGTTACAGGACTCATATATTTATATATGTAATGTACATAATTCTCTTACAATAGATTTAAAAATACACAGGGAAGAAAACTCAGGCTTAATCCATTAAAAATCACATCAGAAAGGCTGCTTTTTCCCTCTCTTTCTTCCCTGTGGTGGGTTCACCTTATTGGGATGCCAGGTGCTCACCAAATCACTCTATCACTCCCTGTTCTCAGTTGGACAGGGGACAGAAAATAAAAAGGAAAACGACTCATAGGTTGAGATAAGGCAGTTTACCAAAGCAGAAGTGGAAGTTAGGGTGAGTACAAGCAAAGAGAAAAAAAAGTTTTATCCTCTACTCCTCATCAGCAAATGATGTCTGGCCACCTCCTGGGAAGCAAGGCTTCAGCACTTGGAGTGGTTGCTCCGTACGGCAAACATTGTAAATTAGGAATGCTTCTCCTTCCTTCTTTTATGCTTAGCTTTTATATCTGAGCTGACATCCTATGATATGGAATATCCATTTGGTTAATCTAGGTCAGCTGGCCTAGCTGTGTTCCCTCCCAGGATCAGCCTTTGGATGGAGGGGAATGTTGCAGAGCCCTGTTGCTGTGCCAGCCCCTCTCAGCAGGACCCAAAGCACAGGGGAGTGAGTTATCAACGCCTTCCCAGCCACCAGTGCAGAGCAGAGCTTGGTGAGGGCTGCTGTGGGGAAATGAACTCCAGCTCAGTCAGACCCAGTACATTAACCCTGCTCATTTAACTTGCTGAAGTTAACTTGCTTCCACTGAAATGTTATCCCATTCAGACCTCCATATAGTCTCTACCTTAGTGAAACACAATAACTTTTAAAGCAAGATTCTTGAAGATGGTCTTGTTAAACACTTTATTTCACGACAAAGCCTGCTCTAGATTATCTCTTGGCCACCCTTCTTGGTTAAATTGGATATTATTCCTTTGGATCTGCAAATCACTCTCTGTTAAGCTTTCTGCACAGTTCTGACTGAAAAAATTAACTCACATCCTTTGACTTTGGTGAATTTTAGGCACATTTGGATATAAATCAGAATGTTAACAAACATGCTGGATGTGTAAGGGAGTTAAGCGCAGGTAGGTGGTTTGCTTGCTTGAAACCAGATGCCGTGACACTTGCTCTCACAGCAATTTGACCCTCACCTTTATCCTTTCTCATTTCAGCTCCCAGTAATGCAGCTGTCAGTCTCAGCTCCCCCTCTCCTCTCAGCCCTGTGACCAAGGCTGTGCCTACACTCTGGATGCCAGAGCCAGCTCCAGACTCACTGCATGGTGTTAATGTGCTGCCAGTTTCCCAGAAAGGAGCTGATCCCATCACACGGCAGACAGCTGAAATTGCTTAGGCAGCTCTTGTCCTCTAAGTGCCCACTCTCCTCCTCTGAATTTGAAGGGTTCGTGTTTGGGTATCTATACTGCAGATAGTGTTTCAATGTTGTGTGTGTAAAACGTGAGAATTGCAGTGGTTTGTAACCTAACAGGGCAAATGTGAACATAAATACTGTGTTGTTTTAATTAGGCAACTGGCTAGACAGCACTTTTAAGCCTTTTGGAATTTTGTTTTGTAAATGCTCTCTGTTCATGTTTGCTCAACTGATTTCAATCTTTCTGGATCCTATAATATCACAGAACCATAGGATTGTTTAGGTTGCAAAAGGCCAAGAAGTCATCTTACACTGCCAGGCCCACAACTAAATCCTGTGTCTAAGGGCCATACAATTTCTGAACACTTCCAGGTACCATGATTCTACCACTTCCCTGTTCCACCCTCTCAGTGAATAAGTTTTTCCTAAAATCCAGTCTAAGCCTCCCCCAGCACAACCTGAGGCTAATCAGAATGAGGTACAAATACATTCTGTGTATGCTTTGATCCTTGCGATGAGCTGGATGCATTTGAAGCAGGGGCAGTTCATACCTGAACTACCTTTAACAAAGTATGACAGCTGAGGCAGCAAAGCCACCCATTGGGCCTGCTTGCCAGCACAGCTAGCCAGTACACTGGGTGGGCTTCCCGCTGTGCTGAACTGCTCAGCCCTGGGCAGGACACCTCTGTGGCTACTTACTTACATCTTTATCTCGCAGTCCAGGCTGAGCAATGCCTTACTGAGCACAGCAGGATGAATTCTGGCTGAGAAACAGAGATATGAAACCACGCTCTGGCATGTGCTTTGGGTGAGTATTTGGTTCACGACCTCAGGAATGCTGGATATTAGATAATTATGGATATCTGCCTCTGTTTTGGCACTCCTGGGAGCTCATCACTTGTGTGAGTCTGCCAGCGCTGGGATCTGTTTTATCTTACCTAGCAGTGTACTTTTGGAGCCTAGGATCCACATGACTCTCCAAAAAAGAAGCAGGTTTTTAGCAGATCATTTCTGATGTCCCGGCTTTGTGAAGGGAATTTAACCTGGCCAAATGCATGAGTGGTAGCACAAGGTGTGACAAGGGCTAAACCAAGCAAGGTGCTGGTTTCCCCGTCAATACACACGTGCTGGCTGGCCACCTGGCTCCCATCTCTGGCCACACAGTGGCTGGATCCCTTTGGCAGAACCAGCTGGGTTCTTTTTTCTTTATCCAAAGAAGTGTTTCATCTTTGATGTCTTCATCATCCAGTCAAATGTGAATAAAAATACTCTGTTTTTTCAAAAGAGAGAAGGAAAGAGAAATATATGAGAGGGAAGATTGTGATAATCTAAACACTATTTCCTTAGAAACCATAAGTAATCATGGACCTCCAGAATTCTGTAAAATAAGAAAAACTCTCTGGAATGTTACAAATGGGAATATAGTATAAAGGGTAAAATATGTTCTAGGTTTATTATTTAGGTTCAGAGCAGTAGGGCTATCAAGCTAAAGCTGGAATACATATGGAGAGGGGATTTGATTTTGGTGACTGGAAGCCAAAACATGGCCATCTCAAACGAAATTTCCTTCCTTCTGTACAGTTTTCTGAGGTAGGGTTTGATGTTTTCCCTGGAGAGAAAAATTAAATGTTTTCTTGAAGAGTATTTGTAAAGCTGAAGTCTACATGCCTGTGACATCAAATCACAAATGTAGTGCTATATTGCCCTGTGGGCATGGAATTTTCAAGCTCTTGAGTACACTATTATAATAAGTTTAAAATGCATTTCTTGCAAACAGTGTAATTCCTGGAGACACTTTAGTTGTACACTGGCTTACAGATTGTTATCACAGTTGTGTAAAGAAAAGAAGAAAATATTTCTATTTCCAAGCACCAGAATCAGGCTGACAGGCCTGTGCTCTCTTTGAGGGAGCAGCGGGGACTTCTGTTTTCCTCTGACTGTAAAACTGCTTTCCAGCCCTTATGCAAAAGCATTAATCTTTGCTAGAAACAAAGCAAAGCACATCTACTCATTAAAATTCCTTGAGAATTTCTCTCAGTGTGCTTTCAAGTAACAGTTTTGAAAATATTTCACTGAAGCAGGTTCAATTAAAAGAAAGATTTGACCTGGAGAAATAGCAATGACTTTTAGTCAGATAGCCATGTCTGGCCTTGCTGTCACATTCAGGTTATGAGGCCACTGTCAGCATACTTTTCTGTTCCATGTATTTCAAGAGAAAACTAGGTTGTAATAAATGGGGACATCTTGTGACAACATAATGTTTAGCTCACCAAAGCTATTTCTGGTGATTTGACTTAGAAGGTAGTGAGTGGATTCCCCAGTTCATGTCTTTGCATCTTGAAAGCTCAGATTTCATTATGCTGAAGTGACTCCCCACAGACGAATATCCTGAATATCACCTGTGAAGTTAATTTCATAGCTTCTCTGGGCACCTTGTTTCTGCATTTGGATCTGGGTTTATTTTGCCTTCACATAGTTATGAAAATTTCTCTAATTTTCAATCTGCTTTTTTACTTGTTAATGCTCTATTTTATTACTTCCTGGTCTTCCCAGTGGGTTGATAAGACTGATTTATCTTTTATTTGATATCTATTCATATGTCTGTGAATAATCCTGCTTTCTCTTGGTGTTTTCTTTCCATGAAAGCTTCTCCATATTTGAAGATGTTTTCTCTTAAGCATTTTTAAAATTTGCCCCTGTATTAATAAAGGAATAAAAACAATCAAGAAAGACTGGAGCTGGATGTAGTGACATAGTTGTATATTTAACATGCTGTTTTTAACACTACCCAACATAGCGTTTGACTTCTCTCTGACAGTCACAGTAACTTGAGTTCAGTACATTAACAGTTTTAATCTTCCTCTCATATAATTTGCTGATGTCTTTATAATGGGGATTTTGATTAAGTCTGGATCAATGTGAATAAATTTTCCTCATTTGATTCAAATCATATTTATTTCTCTAAAACCCTGGGCTTCTGTACAAAAAATCAGGAGTGAGTTTTAATTGTCCCTTTTGGCCCATGAACAGACTTCCAATGCAAAGTTTTTGGTGCTTAATTCAAGAAAGAGAGTTTTAAAAATATAGTCTTTCATTTTAAAAGACTCAATGCTTGAAAAGTGTTAGAAAGAGCAAGCTGTGAACGCCTGGCTTTGCTGACCTAAGGAGAGCTAACTACATTGCTATGACGTGGTAGAAACATAAGCAAAGGTAGGGGAAACTGCTGGGATAGTGGGAAGAAGCTGGTAGCTGCTACCAGGAAGAAAAACACATGCAAAGACAGAATAACAGATCTAAGCTGGAACCAGCAGCAAGAGAAGTAGTTTTGTTGGAGCTGTGACTGAAAGCTGAAACACTATAGACTCCTAAGAACCTTTGATAGCAGTACGTGATCTCATAGTAACCTGCAGAAGGCAACTGGATAACACTTTGGACTGGATAACAAAAATTTCTAGCCTGAGTGACTTACCCATGCTAATGAAGGTGGAAATGGGCTTTCACATCCAACTCTTACAGGGTTTTCCTGTATGTTGTCTAAAATGGATTTTCTTTTTATCACCGATGGCAGGAAATTACCCAGCTGATCACTAGGATGGAATAAACCTACCTAATCCAGGTATGAAATGGTATTATTTGAAAATAATGTTTTCCCCTAACACTAAGTTTTTTCCCATCTGATTTGTAGTACAGATTTCCTGCATGTCATTAACACAAAATGGATTGCTGAGTATATCTTCTAATTTGGGCTTCTGCTAGACTAAAACCATCCACTTCAAGGTTGTCCATATCACATCAGTGAAAAAGATCTGATTGCATGTTTTAAAATTCTGAATTGGGAGTGGTATTTTAGTAAATCCCAAAATTTGTCCTGGTTCCTATGAGACAAATACTTAAATGCTTGTCTTCATTTCCTTATCCTGGGTAGGATGTTTAGGATGATGGATATCCTGGATGAGACTGGGCTGGATTATAATTATGCATCAAAAAGACTGCTACAGGATTTCTTTGAGCAGATTTAAAGGTTCTTGCAAACCCTTCCACTACGGACAGTACCTTTTCCATTCTTGCCCCAGAACCAGCAGCGGATTTTCATTGGCTTACTGGTCTTCCAAAAATCACATAAATGCTGTAGCTTTGCTTCCGCCTCATGCATCTCTACCCTTTTCTTGCCTCCTGCTAAAACAAATAATTTGTGTTGTTATGAAAGTGCTGCCGCTCAGATTGTGTATGCATGCTGGTGATCTTCTGTGATAAGATACTGTACAACTTTACAGTGCCACACACTAAACACAGCAGCATGCAGGAGCTCACATGATGGTCATTTAATATCCATGACTCACAGTCCACAGGACTAGGACTCCAGCCAGCTGGGATTTGTTCTAAGTGGCGTGAAATGACAAACAGTGCATGATATACAGCTCAGATACCAAACATGGTGGCCAAGCTTTTACAAAAACATGGCTCCTTGCCCCCTCCATTTAAAAAAAAAAAAAAAAAAAGAAGCCATGCAATAGATTCACCCAATGACTACTGAATATTATTTTTCAAAAGCTTATGAAAAATTAAGTGCCAAGATAAAAAGCATGGTATCTTGGCCTTTCTAGGAGGTTTCTGCACCCTCCCTGGTCTCTGGTTGTTATCCCTTTGTTTAATTTTTCAGTTTGAGTTTTATGTTGGAAACTGATAACTCCTCTAACTGTGCTTGTGATATCTCTCCATGATTTCTGTACATAAAACTGCAGCTTATTTTCCCTGGCTTGATATTCAGCTGGGATGTTATACAGTTGCGGAGTGCAAGAGGGATTAGATGTTACTCTGTGATTCACCCAGTCCCCGAGGACAGCTATATAAAGATCATCCTCTTCCCCTTGGCCCCAGGGAAGCTAGGGGGCAGATTACGAGCTAGCGGAAAAGACGAAGGCATAAAGAAAAAAAACTCACCGTCTGCAAAGAGGCTCCTGGAGCACACATTCCCCTGCTCTCACATTGTACAGAACTGGGAAAAAGTGCTCGCCTACAATTGGCATAGCCATACAGGGGCAGTTCAAGGGAGAACAAAGCCACTAAAAGTTCTCTTTCCCACGTGGGGACTGCTGCTTTCACAGAAGTTTCTCAAGGTTTCCTTTTCCAAGGAGAAGAAGGTGATGGGAAAGGCAGGACCCAGAGACCCTGCTGTTTACAGATTCTATGGCCTGGGAATCCTGAAATGAGATTGCCTTGTAAGGGCAGGTTATTTTCAGCCACTCCCTTTATTATGTTCCAGTTAAACCCATGGCTCAAGTGGGGCTTCTGTGCTGGAGAGATTTTGCTCTGGCTCTCTGCCCAGGGATAGATTGCAGCTAGGGTAGACTCTGACAGAAATAGGTGGATGTGTGTGTAGACCTCCAAGTCTTGAAACAAGAATATCACTGCTAGAGGTCAAGGTTTGAGCTTGCCAGGATTCCCCTCCTTTACTGAAGTCAGTTGATGCTCCCTTGCCAGTGCTGGCTATTTTTGGAACAGTCTCACAGTGGTGGGTATTTTCTCATTTTGGACCATGTCACAGAAGTGACATGGCTTGGGATACCTTTGCCTCTGAGACTTCATTAAGAAGTGCAAACTCTGTGTTTTCGTGCTACAATTTCTCCTAGGTTACCTGTTTACAAGTAAGAAGCGCTTCAATTTTTAGAAAACATTTAATTGTATTTTTATGTGTTTTATCTGAGGCTTTAATATTTTAAAACTTCTATTTTTTGCTCTGGAAACACTTGTCTTTCCTAATTTCTCAGAAACAAAGTTTTGAAAAGAAAATCAAGATTATTGTGTTGCAGTTTTTTGGGATTTTTTAGCAGATATGCAACAGTTTTAGAAGTCTTTTCAAAACACTTGGAATTATGGATTTAAATCCAAAAGTCTCATATCTGGTCCTTTTCCACAGTTTTTATGGAAGAATCAAGATATGATTTGAAAAAATCGAAGAAAGAAGGAACCTGAAAGCTGACAGCTATGACAACACCTGCCTCAGCTTTCTGTGCTCTGCATGGCACATTTAGTTATATTTATCCTTCTATTTTTGCATCACCATTTTGTCCTGCATCTCATCACATGCAGCAGGGTTTTGCTGCTTCAGTCTTTGTCAGTTGTAAAGTCACTGCTCCATGTGGCTTGTTTAAGATGAAAAGCCTTTCCAAAATGGGGGTTTGGCCTTTTTACAATAACAGCAGTGTACTTTATTTCATTATTTTTCTATTTTTAATTAAGAATTTTGCTGCAGCACTATCTGGTATTACCATTGGCTTTACTAAGGCTTCACTGCCTTAACTTTTGTTTTTAATGTTCATTATGTTCAAATGTGTTTTGTTTTAAAATATGTGTTGCTATTCACGTTGCTGAGAGCAAATTCAAAGTGCCCTGCACAAGAAGGTAATGAGATTTGTGATGATTTCCAGTACCTTGGGGAATTATTTCAGCCTTAGATGGCACTTTGGGAACGCTCTGTCCTTGCACAAGAAAGCTTCCCTTAGTTATAAGTAGATACTTAATATAGGGCAAGATTAAAACCCTTGACAAAGGTTGTAATGACTTCACTGGGTCAAGGATTTTACCACAGGATAGTGAAACAAAGAAATGAACAATGTACAACCGTGTCTCCCTTGTGAAGGGAGATCTCTTTGGCACCAGCCAAGCACTTTGTCCTCTGAAGTGGGAGCTTGCTTTCATGCAGTGTGCATGGAAATGCATCCATACCATGCTGCCTGCTGGACTTTTTAGATTGGTTTGTATTTTCTTGGCAATGATATACAAGAAAGAGAGGGATGAGTCTGTGATAATTTCTCCTCTATTAGCAGGTGACATTGATGAGACGTGTTTAAAAATTTGTCTGCCTGGCCTCAATTTCTTTATTGATAGGCAGTCTAAGTTATATTTGTTACAGATTGCTTGACACTGAGTCATTAGATATCTATCAGAACACTGCAGTCACCTTTTGAGAGTAGCTGTTACTTTCTCCCAGTTTCCATTGAGTATTGAGCTATTCAAAAACCCATCTTATGTCAGCTAGGCTCTGGAGGCTACTGATGTTTCCTGGTACAAATATGGAAACAATGGACGGGATTATAATTTTCAATAAAATATTGGGTTACAAATAACCTAACAGACTAAGACATTTTGCAGAATTGTTATCTCATCTTAACTCCTTAACCTTGTATAATTGGAAGGGAAAAGAATAAAATCTAAACAATAAAAAAGTAAAAAGAAGAGGAGAGGAGAGGAGAGGAGAGGAGAGGAGAGAAGAGAAGAGAAGAGAAGAGAAGAGAAGAGAAGAGAAGAGAAGAGAAGAGAAGAGAAGAGAAGAGAGAAAAGAAAAGAAAAGAAAAGAAAAGAAAAGAAAAGAAAAGAAAAGAAAAGAAAAGAAAAGAAAAGAAAAGAAAAGAAAAGAAAAGAAAAGAAAAGAAAAGAAAAGAAAAGAAAAGAAAAGAAAAGAAAAGAAAAGAAAAGAAAAGAAAAGAAAAGAAAAGAAAAGAAAAGAAAAGAAAAGAAAAGAAAAGAAAAGAAAAGAAAAGAAAAGAAAAGAAAAGAAAAGAAAAGAAAAGAAAAGAAAAGAAAAGAAAAGAAAAGAAAAGAAAAGAAAAGAAAAGAAAAGAAAAGAAAAGAAAAGAAAAGAAAAGAAAAGAAAAGAAAAGAAAAGAAAAGAAAAGAAAAGAAAAGAAAAGAAAAGAAAAGAAAAGAAAAGAAAAGAAAAGAAAAGAAAAGAAAAGAAAAGAAAAGAAAAGAAAAGAAAAGAAAAGAAAAGAAAAGAAAAGAAAAGAAAAGAAAAGAAAAGAAAAGAAAAGAAAAGAAAAGAAAAGAAAAGAAAAGAAAAGAAAAGAAAAGAAAAGAAAAGAAAAGAAAAGAAAAGAAAAGAAAAGAAAAGAAAAGAAAAGAAAAGAAAAGAAAAGAAAAGAAAAAGAAAAGAAAAGAGGAATTGCTTGGGTTTGGAATATTCATTTTTCTTTACCTAGCTCTATGGTTTATTTTCCTAAGGAAGAAAGCATTTGCATTTGCAATGTGTTGACTGGGGGGGGAAACGGTATTCTGAGCCCTGCCCTGCATTTTTTCAGTTTTTCAGGGCTGGCAGAAAATACTTACTCAGTCTTGTAATACCCTACCTCCCACAGGCCTGTAGATAAAAGGCCTGAATCAAAGCACCTTGCTAATTCCCAACACTGCCTCTCTCTGTGCATAAACTGCTTGCCCACTGTTCCTTCTTTCTACTATCCTGCACAATTTCTTCTGTCTTGTGAGAGGAATACATGCAATTGTGTAGGTCTAGTTGATGCATGTTGCAGTTTGCTTTGCTTAATGGTTTCAGTGTGCTCACTTTTGTTCTGTGCTCACCATCTCCCTAGTCTGGTTTTCTGACTGGAGGCCATGGTTAGAAAGTCATGTCTACATGGATGTACTGGTTTCTGGTATTGGTGAAGGCAGGATCAGATATTCTGAACATGTGTTTTGGATGAGACATGAAATTGCAGGGAAGTTGAAGGGTCTGTTTCACATACCAAAATGTCAAAAGAGACTGAAAGGCTTTTAAATGGGAAGTATTGTAGGAAACCACGTTCTCATCTGCTGGGGACTAAATAGTTTCTCTTGTAGAAGAATGCCCCAATGCAACTTGCTATCTTTTGCATCTTTAGTTTAGTAGACAGAATGAAAAGAAAAAGACAGATGTACTGTCTGCAGGAATCAAATTGTAGAATGCAGTGTCCCACTCGGCTTGGACCTTGAAGGTCTTCAAGAAACATTTGAGGCAAAAAGAAGGGAAAACTTGGAATGCTGGGAGACGTAAACCATAACAGTTCTGTAGATCAAATTTCTAGATAGAACCAGATTGATTTTTGTAGATGAATATGCCAGGAAGAGAAATGAATGAAGAAGTACCCAGTTTCAGAGACCTGGGATGAGGCTGGATGGGAGATAATTTTACAGTAAATTCTGTGTGTCCATGTGAATGCTGGTGACAGTGACTTTAGTGGTGGCACTGACATTTTTGGGAGGTGGCACAGGGCAAGGGGATGCAAATAGATTCAGCACAACACTTCCAGGAGAAGACAAAGTGACTGGTGGAAAACTCCCCTGTTGTCGGTCTGTCACCCATGAAGATTGATGAACTTCTCTACAGCTCTCTCCTGGTCTTTTCAGTGAAAGCATCCTGCTAACTTTCTCCTAATGGCAGAAATAATGCCAATAAAAAGGGGATCAACTTCAGAGGAAAATAAACCACATCAAAATCTGTCTCTTTAATGATATCCCCTCCATACTTCACTGGCAGGCATTCTGTTAATTTAATACCTGTTAATTCTATTTCTAATCAGGTCTATGGCTCACCAAAGGCTGTTTTATATCTAACATAGGTAAGTTTAATGGTTTTAATCCTTGGCTGGGGAAAGAGTCTGGTGCTATGGAAAGAGAAGAGACTGGAAGACATGGTGCACAAGATGCTGGAAGCTCAATAGCTTTTCATCTTTGCTCAAAACCACCATGAAAGATGCATGAAACTACACTACTTGGAACAGCAGTGGATTTTATAGAGGCAGAGTTCAGCACAGTCATAAGTATATTAACTTTTATACAGATCTTTCCTGTACTTCCACCAATGTTTGAAAACTCAAAAAATTAAGGCCACTATATGTTGGCAGAATGGAATTATGAATCATTCTCACTTCCCAGTGCCCCTCCATCACTGTAATGAGGCAAAGAGAACATCTGGCAAGTGGGGAAAGACAACCTCTGAAAATCAACTATGTATGTACCTGCGTGTATTGCCTCTTTTGAGGGCAAATGTACTGAAGTTTTTCAATTAAATAGGGCTTGATCAATTAATATTTAGTTGAGGGTGAGTATTTTACAAGTATTTTTCATTACTTTGTAACTCAGGTGTCCTGTAGAATTTCTGTCTGAGTTGCTGGATTCCTGGCAAAGGAGATCACTCCTCACTCAGGTTCAAGGGAGATCCAAGAGGCATCTTGCCAAATTTTGGGTTCCTCAGTAGAGTCTGAGGTTTCCCAAAACTGTCTGAAGGCTCTTGGAGGAAAGAGGCTCTGAAAGCCGCGAGGTTCCCCATCACAGAAGGTCCTGCAAATCCTGGAGCTGGTTTCCAGGGACTGTAGCTGGAGCACTTCTGTGAAGTCATCACAGTATCATGAAATTATCACAGACCTTTGAAACACATATGCTGCTCAGAGCCCATAGAAAGCGGCCTGCAAACATAGATTTTGTGTTGGAACAAGATTAGTATGTATCCAGTGGTGACTATACTAAGATTATTTTGAAAACCAGGCCATTCACAAATGCACTGATACGGTTTCATGGTTTATAAAATTTCCTTGCTAACAGAAACCCCTCTGTTTTTAGCTTCACTTTGTGTGGCTGGTCATAATCTTGTCGGGACTTCTTCATGAGCAGCAATTTTCAGTGAGATTGAAGAGTAATGTAAATAACTAGAGTTTCAGGAGTCAGGGCTGTACTGTGGAACACGTTCCATCTATATCATCCCTGACTTGTATTGAAGGAGAATCAATGACAGTCTTACCAAGAAAAAACAAATTCCCACAATTTTTCAGAGACTCGCTGAAACTACATTTGGAAAATAGCAATCAAAGTATTCAGTCTTCATCCTCTTATTTGCAGAGATAGTTTCTTTACTGTGTCATATCTGTATTAAAATACAATATGGGGCTTTCACAATTGTTCTGCTCCTGGAACGGTAACACTGGGCTGGCTTGCATAGCCTGAGGAGCAAACTTGAGGGATTCACTGAAGGACTTCCACTTGAAGAAAATTCACAAGTATTGTCACACTGGGGATGGCCTTATCTAAGGAACTGGGTCTGAGGGCATAAGGAGGGAGGTGCCTGGTGAGTCTTTGAATCCTAAAGGATCTTATGGACATCTATAATGCTTACAGTAACACAGGGCACCAGTCAGGTGGAAATAAGGTTGTATATTTCCTCTATGAACTTCCGGTTATTCCGAATAATAACATCTTCTAGCATTGCAATTCTATTCACTTCTCACAGTTTGGATCTCTCAAATTCTTATACTATATGCTTTAAGCCTTTAGTTTTTAATTTGGTGCCTTATTTTTTTTTTTTCCCAAAATATTCATGTCCTTATACACTGACAGAGCTTGCACAAGACAAAATCAAGCCAGAAGAAAACATCTGGAGATGTCAGAATGTGGATGAATGGAAGTCTCAGCTGGATTGTTCCATACAATTTTGGATACCATACTTCAGAAAATATGTGGTCCAAATGGATGTACTCTGCAGAGATTAAAAAGAATAACTGGAAACTGTGATCAGCAAGGAAAACAAAAGCAGAATTAGGTTTATTTAGTCTGAGAAACAGAACTCTAAAGGAAGGCAGGAGAAATATTCCTTAGGTATGCAAGTGCTTGCTGGGAAGTAATAACTTGTTGTCAGAGCATACACAATGCGTAAGACAAAAGATAATGGATCTAAACTGCAGTAAAGGAGATTCATGGCCAAATCAAGGGGTAAAGTATGAAAGGGTACCCTAGCACTGAATTATGTTGCCTGAGAAAGCTGTAAATCTCCATCATTAAGGGAGATAGTTGCTGTTGTTTTAGGCAAGTATTTCTCAGTTTTGTCTAGACGTGGATTAAAAGAAAGAACTAAGTGATTTTTGAGAATACTTCCAGCCATATATTCGATAATACATTTTGGAAGTAGGGCAGGAGAAAACTAGTAGAGTTTGCAGGTGAAACCTGAAGAAACATACAAAGATTATGATTCTTCACATTATTCTTTTAATGGCAACCACATATAAAAAGTAAAGTAATTCCCTGATACATGAAGATTTCAAAAAGTAGCTGTCTGCTCTTCTGTTTTGACAAATGTGATGAATTGGTAGCCCTGCTATTATTTCTCTCCTTGCTCTGTTACTGAAAGAGCAATTGAATAAAATTATAATATTTATTTTTTAGTAGTTTTAGGTATTAAGACCCAGGTAATGTTGTCTGCCCTGCAATGGACTTTCACTTTAATCTTGTGCAAGATTCAAAGCATTTGTAATGCTCTTCTGTCTTACAGAAGATGAGGCATAAGCTATTGAATACAGAGAGTCTGATCTATGTATTTCAAGAAAATATAAGATATTAGTATCTTACTCATTAGTATTTTTAAATATCCCCTAAAGCCTCTCTGTTTTTCTCTTTTTGCTTTTTCTAATAGAGCTTTTACAACAGGTATGAAAAATGTATTAGTGATAATCATGTAATAGATATTTTTTCCTTTTAACTTTCTTTCCTATGAAAGGGCACTTATGCAA
>VXBU01019151.1:158290-172836 GCA_013400315.1 Bombycilla garrulus
CCCTCCCTCCCTCCCATGTCTCTTTTGTTTGCTGTCTAGTTTCTCTGGTCAATTATAAAGGCATAAAGAAAGTTTAAAAGTCAGTTATCACAAGCACAAAAGCTGTTCAAAATTAGGCTGCATTAGTTCCTGGGCTCACCCAGCTATTTGTTTTCTTTAGGAGAAACTTAGTTTAAAAAAGTAATTTTTAGAATCCTATGAGTGAATTTGAAAACAGCAAAAGCTGGGAAATCCAAAGGTAGATCTCTGTATAGTCTTGCATATAAACCATGTATTATGAAAACACTAAAAATATAGTACTTTGTGCTAAATTTTATCATGATTGTTTTAAAACTCTATTGCAACTCAAAGCCTTTAATGTTCCTCATAACCTCCCTTAAGAGTTTGTTTGTTCCTGGCTTTTCTGGGTGTGAGGAAAGCAAATATCACATTGGGTGGCTGCCTCTTCTCATGGGCATGAGCGCTGCAGATTGGTGCTAACCATTATTTGCTTGTTTTTCAAGTATTCTCGGGCAAAACGATGAGACAGGAAACATCTGAGTCTGTCTGAGACTCCTGTGGCATGGACCACTCTGGAACAGCTGGGACTTCTTTTTTTTTTTTGCTGGATAACCCTTGGCTCAGGACAAAGTTCCTTGTTACTATTTCACTTCTCATGTTGCATACGTCCTAGAAAAAAATTCTGACAGGGTCCTGAGTGCATTAATGAGCCTTAGCTGCTCTCACTAAAGTCCCATGGAGCCTCCACCCACAAGTTCTGCTCAGGGCCTCCACTGCAGTTCAGTCTCTGCTGGGTTCTGCTGTAGCTCCAACTGTGTTTCAGTCACACCTGGCCATGGCCCCTGCTCCTGGCTTGACATGGGACCTGCCCTGTCCTTGTGGACTTGTCTGCTGATCATGAGAATGTGTTTGACTGCGGCTACTGCTGTCAGACCTGGCCTGACCCTGACTTGATGATTTGCATATAAATGTCACTACAAAATGCTTGGGACTACAGGGAGACTCACTCCTCAAAGATGCAAGGCTGTGGCTTTTCTTAAAATTATTGAGGTGTTTCCACAATCTGACTTCTCCTCTGTCACTTCTGCGAGGAAAATTAGCCTCAAAATTAGATCAAGCAAAACACTGTTATTTTGGTCACGCTATGCACATGGATTTGCTCTTATCCCTCATTCTTGCACATCCAAAAAATCTTGGCTAAAATCAGCTGTCTACCTGCACATACTGGTTTTTACACCCATGGGACGGCACTCTGCTGCTAGGTACGGCTTGCTATTGCTAACTGCTTCCCCAAGGAATGAAACTATCCTGACAGGAGATAGTGGGACTTACAGTCCTTGAATTTCAATCACAGGTGGAGGAAGGGAGAGCGGGAAGGAGAGCTCAGTGTTGTTCCTGTCTGCTTCCCTGTGCATGGCACATATTTCTGCATGGATTTCCAGCAGCAGTCATTGATGATCGCATCAGCAGTAATGTCCCTTGATGCTTGCAATCCTTCTTAAGGAGTCCAGGGATGGTAGCACTGCATGGAAATGGGGCTGAAAGCAGGCAGGAATACTGGTGACAGGTGAGCAGAGAGCAGAAGAGCTGTTCTGTGTGTGGAGAAGTTCTATCCAGCCTAGCACTTTTTTTCTCATGAGCCAGCAGCAGATCCCTGCAGAAGAACTAAGGAACTGGCCATTTCTGGAGTGGCTCCTCCCTTGTTACAGCCTTCCTTCCTATCTCCAGCAGTCCCTGGGCTAGACACTTACTGGTCAAGAATCCAAGGTGCTCTGTCAGAAGACTCCTGATGGACATGACCATCATGCATATGCTTTGGGGCAAACTAATTTCAGCCTTCCAGTACCTGGAGGGAGCCTACGAGAAAGATGGAGAGGGACCTTTTACATGAGTATGTAGTGATAGGACAAGGGGAATGGTTTCAAACTGAAAGAGAGTAGATTTAGATTAGATCTTAGGAAGAAATTTCTTACTGTGAGGGTGATGAGGCACTGGAACAAGTTGCCCACGGAAGTTGTGGATGCCTCATCCCTGGAAGTGTTCAAGGTTAGATGGAGCTCTGAACAACCTGGTCCAGTGGGAGGTATCCCTGCCCTAGGGAGGGCAGGGCAGGGGCCTTGAAACTTGATGACATTTAATGTCCCTTCTAACTCAGGCCATTTTATGATTCTATTATTCTGTGTTCATTGTCTTTCAGAGAAGTTTATCATGCCTGCCTAGCACAGAGTAACACCAAGATGCATAATTTCAATATGCATTGTGCAAATCTATCCTCTCTATTTTATTCTTCTATGCAAGGTCTTTCCTTCTAGAGATCTACCTAGGCCTGCCAGGGTATGTTAAGGAAAATACAGTTTTATCAAATCGTCAATAAAAGTCCCCTCACAGCCTGAGGCTTCTTCAGTTCTGTGAGGTTTTGCTGGTAGAGTTTGGGTTGTCTGTTTTGCTGGGCTTTGTGTTCTACCATGGGATGGAAAGGAAGAACCTTTTCAGCTGATATAAGTAGTTTCATTTCTTTTTCAGGGTGGAGAAGAAATAACACATTATCTTGTGCTGAGATATTTTGTTCCTGGAGCAAGTAATCTTCCATGGCTGACAGAGGGTAACTTGACCACACTTCTGAATTGCCAGCTGTGACTTGTGTAGCTACACACCCAGTGGGTAGAAGCTCAGCTTCCTTGTTTCACTTTGCCATGAACTTCCTGATCTAGTTACTCTGATTCCTGTAGTTTTCCCACTGAAATACCACAAAAGATTATCTGACTAACCATTATCTGAAAATCAGATCCAGACCAGCTGCTCTTTTGAGCTGATTGGAGCTAGGTCACATCTTTAAAGCTACTAGATGTATGGCTAGATGGGCTGACTTGGTTATTTATCTTTATATATGGATTTTATAGATTTATAAATTCTTTATTATTTTACTTATTATTTTTATGTCATGTACAGTTTCTGAAGGTTTTCCACAACAGCCAGTGTTATCTTGATTTGTACTCTCTATCTCTTCCAGTAAACCCCTACCAGCTGACAGTGGAGAGAGGAATTTTCTGGGGCTATTTTCTGCTATGTGGATAGGCAAGAAGTTCCATTATACTGTTTCTGTAAGATCTGCAATTCCCATTTGTGGGAATTGCCAGTGTGACTGTTAAGCCCTTTGTGGATGCAGATAGGAAGGACAGTGGTTCTCTGGAACCGATGTGTTGTTTTAGGATGACACAAGTGCTACATCACTTTCGGTGTGTGACTGAACAACTTTTAAGTGTCATCCTCCTTGGCACCCACAGAGATGGAGGATGAGGTTTAGTATTTAACAGCAGCTGCTGATCTTCTTTGCTCACCAATTTGGAGTCAATGATGTTCTAATACTCTTGTTTACCTGACAGCTGATGTTCTAGGGGCAAAACAAAATTTTGTCAGTCCCGTGGGCTGGCTTCCAGTGGCTTAATAAAGTGTTTCTTCATTGGCCTATATTCTGTTCTGGTCAATAAAGCCCCATGGACTCTGCTTGTCTGTGATCTCTTATTTTTCTCCTTGTAATTTCCCAGCTAATTCTTTAACTGGTGCAGAACTTGGTTGCAATCCTTTCCAGCAAAAATGGAATTAATGAAGATGTGTCTCTTAGATATGTGTTTCAAACAATGAAAATTTGCCTCAGATCTTCATTTCAAACACTTAAAAGAAAGTATTTTTTAAAATGACAGAATTACAAGAAAAACTCTTAAGGAAATTAGTTTTCATTTTGGTAACAGTGAAGAACACTTTAAATTTAATTATTTTTCTTTGTATAGCAGTCTACATCAGCCTCGGAAAATGGTTGAACTGAGAATATTAGCTGTCAATTAGAAGATGGGTTTGAGTTGAATTAAATCACCACGTAGAATTCCACCTTAAATTCTACAAAGATGGCACTTGCTTAAGGTTCTGAAGATGGGAATATGATCTGCTAAAAATCAGACAAGTGAGCAGAAACAAACTATGACTTCTGCCCCAGGGGTAATGGAGATGGAGATGAATCCTGACAAGCACACACATGACAAGACCTAGGCAGAGCAAGAACGCGTGACTCACAAATTGTAGTGGCACGTTCTCTCCAAGGGCCTCAGTGTGCAGTAATGCCTGAAAGATCTCAACCAGGATCACATGATGCATGCAGTGGTTGGCTGATTGTTGAGCCATATAATAAAACCCCAACAAATTAAGTATAAAACAGCCTCTGGTGAGCTATAGCCCTAATTAGAAATAGAATTAACAGGTATTAGATTAGCAGAATGCCTGCCAGTGAAGAATGGAGGGGATATCATTAAAGAGACAGACTTTTGGTGTGTGTTTATGTTCCTCTGAAGTTGATCCCCTTTTTAATTATGTCTGCCGTTATGAGAAAGCTAGAAGGATTCTTTCACCGAACAGACCAGGATAGAGCTGCAGAGAAGTTAATGTATCTTCATGGATGAAAGATAGAGAACAAGGGAGTTTTCTACCTGTCCCTTTCTCTTCTCCTGGAAGTGTTGTGCTGAAGTTGTTTGCATGCCCTTGCTCTGTGTCATCTCTCACTTCCCAAATAGTGAGTAAAGTTAATGCCACCCCTAATCTCACCATCACCACCATTCCTCTTGCATGTGGGCATGCAGGGTTTCCTGCTGTTGGAGTTTACCATGAAATGAGCTCATGTTCAGTAGCAGCCCAGATCTTTGGAGCTGAGAATTCCCAAGGTGTTTTCATCTGCTTTTACTTCCTTTACAGCTGCTTCTCTTTGTCCACTCTGGTCCTTCTTTTCTCAGCCCAGTCTCTTGTTATCCTTCTCTTTCTGCTCCTTCTGGACTTTTTTTTTTTCTTTCCTTTTTCAATTCACATCCTCTTTAATTTATCTCGCTTTATCCATTCTGCACAAAGTGCAGGTCTCCAGTGTTCTCCCTCATCTTGCCAGATCAGAGAACTGTCCCTTCTGAATAAGGGTAATCCTGGACAAACAGACATTGCATGCAAATCTTCATGCAAGCATGGATATGGCAAATACTCAGCGCAGAACAAACAGCAGTGGCAGTAGGAGAAATTAGAGGTTGCCTCATTTCTCAGTTCATCAGTGACCTCCTCCTAGCCCATAATCCTGAGATTCTGAGTCCATGAAAGAGACCAAGGACTGTATCCCTTAAATCCAGCAGAATGGACTCCCTGGCAAGCAATCTCTCCTGCTGTCTGCTGGGCCTGTAAGCATACTGTTGGTCTGTGTCCCTGCCAGCTCTCCTGGGTAAAATAAAAACCACCGATTTCCACACCTAAACATTGAAGGGGTCTAGTTTCCCACAGTCTCACTGCAGTTCTGCTGCGCCTGAATAGCACAGATCACCTGTCAGGTGCAGCGGCCTTGCTGCACTTACCATGTAGAGCTTTTCTGTGCAGATGTAGTGGTTATATAGTCATTATTACGACAAAATTACAGCCGTGTCTTTGACTTTCAAAGTCTGCTGTTCTTGCCCATATCCCTGCCCAGAACTGCAAACTTTCAGTGAAAAAGGGACCATATTTGATTGAAAAGCTTCTATGAAGAGCAGTCATGTCAAGGGAGCAGCTTGGCCGGACCACGTTTTTCAGAAAAGTGGCACTTTTTAAAGTGTCCTTTGAGAAAATCAGGTATGGCTTTCAGTCCAGGAAGAATCATTGTCTCCCAGGTTCTCAAGTAAGTGCAATTCATAGAAAGTGTTTTAAAAACTGTCATTTTCAGGATGCAACTATGCATCTCCGTCTGGGTAGTCCAATTTTGCCAATATGAAGTGCTCCCATTCCGGGTCTAAAAGCATTATTTACTTTCTCCTAGGTGTGCTCTGTGCAGATGGCTTTTGTCTATTTCCTTCCTATTAGAGGTGCCTATAATTCATGAGGGATGGAGAGGGCTCCAGCTGAAAAGATGGATATATTTTAGCAATTCTGTTGTCCTTTTAAAGCCATGACCCTAAAAGGCACACATGGTATGAGTTGGCCGACAGTATTCTGGCAGGCTCTGTAGACAGCTATTGAAGTCAATTTTTGGCAAGAATTTAGCTAGCTGGGTTGTGACCACATTTTTTTATATAGCTACTGTGGTATACTCTGACACTGAGGGAGTGACGTGGCACACACACACAGAAAGCTTAGATTGCTACCATGTTAATGCTTAGAATATAGACATCAAGGGGTGGTGAATGTGTTACTGCAGTTCAATGAGTTTCTATTGTCATTGCAAATCAGCTTGATATTGATCAGCTTTGAGGATATCTGCATGAGGACCAGGCATCCTGAAGTATGATCTAAAGCTGCATACCTCTAAAATACCTGTCTTCTTCCCTAATGCGATCTCATTTTCTTCTTCAAATCCGTGCAATGATGACTGCATTTACATGGTTGCTATCCTAAAAGGCATTAGAGAATTCTTGTTCTGCATATGCTATATAAATGCTTCTGTGAAGGCCTGAAGAAATAACCTTTAGTTAGAAATTAAGGCTGCATTTTTATTTTATGGAATTGAAATGCTAGATTGGGTCATAAATGTAAAACCTATTTTGCTGTTGTTAGATATGATAATTTCTGTTTATATATTTTCTTCCATGCACGGAGACACAGAGACACACATGCACAGCGTTTGTCACAATTCAGTACAGCTGGTAATTTTCAGTTCACCAGAAACTCAGAATAGCAGAGAAATTGTTCAGTCAGGCTTGATGTGCAGAACAAGTGTTTGCACACACTCCTCGCTCTCTTTCTGGGAGGAAACTATCAAGAGATATTTGAAAAAGAAGTGTCGAAGAGAAGAGAGTCAACACATTTGCCTGTTGTTTTTAATATACTTATTGCTGATACACAGGTGCGGGTTTAGCTGAGAAGTGAAGCAGGAGCTTAGATGCAATATTGCTTTAACTGGAAAAGTGGACAGGAGTAAAGCAGGCAGCACTTTGCTACAGGGAATCTGCTGGGTGTCATATCAACAGAAAAGGCTTGAGAGGACATTCTGGAGAAATAACTTTTTTCCCTTTTTCACCTTTCCTACCCTGGTAGACTGAAAATGTTAAGACCCATCACAGCCCTCTGAAGAGGCAGGATTGACACATGACCAGAAAAGAGTTTGTTAGCTCAGGATATTAAAGAAAACAAACTGTAGATAAACACAAACTGAGGATAAAATATCTCTTCTACCTTTCCACCCGCCAGACAACATTCTAGAGAATAAAGTCTTTTGATTGCATTGTTGCAGTCATACACCAAGCACCAGACAAAAGTCTCTTTTGGGGCTGTGTAGTCAGTGTGAGAAAAGCCAATTTCTCTCAAGAGTCACAGTAGATTCAGCTGTACCAAGAAAAGTTGGAGTTATGTAGACACTCAAATCCAAATGCTCTCTCTTTCTTTCTTTCTCTCAAGGCCAAAATATTTCCTAAGATATACATATTCATCTCCATTGAGGATAATGAGAACTAAGCAAGTCTCAAGGCAACTGCACAGAAACCAACTGTTATTTTCTGAAGTGAAATATGATTTTCTACAGAGTAAAATATGTTTCTTTTTTAAAATGTAAATTCCATATATAAACTCCTCTTGACCTATCAGTGTTTCTAAAGGATCTCTCTCTCTTTGCTCCGTTAGCTGACCAAGGAGACTGACCATTTTATTAATTAGTCTTTTATTGGAGAAAAAAATCATCCATTTTTGCTATAACATTAACATTAAGATTTAAAACTGAAATGCATCGTCTTCATGAAAAAAAAATCTGAAATTTCGTTTTCAGTTACATGTATTTTATCTACATCCAAGACTACCAGACAGTTTACTGAAATCCATCCTTCTCTGACACTAGCAATATCACAGAAAAAAGATCTAAATGTAACATGAAATATGAACGTATTTAACACATTATAAATATAGATAAGTATATTTTTAATACAGATACATTGAAGAGGCATGGCAACCAGTTAAGTTCCTTTGAAAATGCCAAACCAATTGTTCCTCTGATGCACGAAGCTGTAGGCAAGTATCCTAGTGATCTGCTTGCAATGTACAAGCTTTTGTTCACATTACACAGTGAAGAGAAACAAAATCTGCAAACTTCTCAAGTTTGTTTACATTATGATCCAATTAATTCACATATGATATTGAATAACTGTTTCTGCTGGGTTTGTTGCTAACCATTTCTGACGCAAAATATTTTTCCCAATGATTTTAGTATTCATGGTCACGGATGGGAGAGGAAGATGTGAAATCTTGGTGGACTAGAGAGGGGAGGTCCAGCTACACCCATGTGATTTCTTGAAGCTCACCTTACATTTTTTGATGGGTTTGTTGCTCTACATCTTTCTGGTGCCTGCAGTCACCAGGGTACATAATGTTATACTTACTGTTCTTGCTCTTCACTATAATAGACAGCGGAAAGTCAAATCCACAATATTATCTCTCCCACCCTCTCACAGACAGGCAGTCTGTCTACAGAGAGTTTTAAGCTGGAATTTCCTTAATGCTTTGGAAAATTAAAAAAAGTACCGTAAAACTACACAGTATTTTACCTACAAGAATGACTTCATGGTTATTTTGCTTTCTCTGCAAATTGTGTGCATTCTCAGATCTTCCAAAACCTTTCTAGGGATGCCACCAGAAGGTAGCTGGCATTGCTTGTCGGTGGTGTACGCACTGGCCAATTCAAGCAGAAGACAATTTTGGCTGAGCAAACTATGAAGCAGTGATGTGTATTCCATTAAGTACTCTCACTCCAGCTGAATGTGGCTGCTTCAAACTAAGTCTGTACTGAAGATAGCAAGGCTGGTTCAATTATTCATTTGCACAAAACTAACCCCTGTTCTATTGTTTGAGAATCAATCACAAACATTCATCTGCAACATATAAATGAATATTGTTCATGACACATTGAACTGTTTGTGTGCTGCAGGTTGCTGCTCTCTGATGGGTCGTTCCTGTAAACACACAGGAGCCACTCATAATACACTCTGTCCTACGGATGGGGAACAATTTCTAATGTGTTTTTTTATGTGACTGTTTTAAAAATATTTTAAATGAGGATAAATATTTTAATGGAGGAAAATACTAAATAATTAATTTAAAAGACTGGGGAAATAAGAAATTGTTCAGTTTGTGAACAAGTGCCTTTGTCCACTTAAGAAATTAGGTGTGAAATGTGCGAGTGCCACTTAGCAGCCATAAGAAGAGTAGATGGACACGAGTGGTCCTATAAAGGGCCCTCTGGACTACAGCAAATATAGTTTGTTTCTCACAACACCTGCACAGGCTGCATCACTGCTGCTGTTTTCATCCAAATCCTGCCAATGGGTAATCCAAATCATCAGGGGGCACTCACAACAGTGAAACATTTGCTCTCTTGAGTAGTTACAGTGTATTCATCTGGACAAAAATGTGAGTGTGGTGTAAATCCATTTTGCAAATACAGATTAGAAGATAATAATAGAAGCAAGGACTGACCAATTATTATAGCAGTTATTACAATATGGATGTCTGGGCTGCGTCTGCTCAGATGATCCATGCAGAAATAGAGTAGCCTCATATTTGCACAAGGGATAATCTGGATAGTGGTGATTCTGAGGGATACTCAAATGTAAATGAATAAACAGGCAAATGTGAATTTCTGTGGTCTTGGGCTAAGAGTGCTTGAGCATGTTCTGTAAAAAGCAGTGTTGTCAAGTAGAAATAGATGGTACTGCCTTGAAGAAACTGCCACTAAATTCCAATCTAGTCCTGTCATTAGGAAAAGGTTCAGAAGAGAGTAACAAGTCTGAAAAACCTATGTAAGCATGATGGATTCAATATGCTATTAAGAAAGAAGAGTCATGGCAGAAAAGAGCCATTTCTTTAGAAAATGGCAGAAATGAGACACCTATTTCTGGAAAGTAAATGTAGATAAATCAAGCTAGAAATTATGTGCCTACTTCTTGGTGTGGTTAGTTGACCCCTGGAAACTACTTACCTAGACGTGAACCTTGCTCCTGTCACTTGAAATCTGTAAGCCAGTATTGGATATATTACAAAAGTTGTATTCCATCTCAGTCAGGAGTTATGACTTTGCAAGTGTTTTCAGGTGCTGGACCAAAGAGGTCAGCAATCAAGTAATCCCAAAGACCCAGTTAAAAAGAAGAAAGCACTCAAGTGGACATATTAGTCATGAACTGGAGCAAGCAGATTTATACAATGCTATATATAAAAGCAGAATAATTTTATGCACTGAACAGTAAGGAAGTTATCAATGCTGAAATTTTGAGCACTTTACCACAGTAAAAAATAATAACTGGCAACTTGCCTGTAACAGAGGAATCTCTTCTATGCTTTTGTGCAGAAGCAAAGGGTCTCATAGCACTTGCAGCTGAGTTGCAATGCATCTCTGGCATAAGCATCATTTGATAACCATTATGCTTTCTAATCACTTTCTAATTAAGCTGTGTTATTACAAATACGATGTGCAGCTGTACTTTATTTGTCATATTCTTCCTTGGACTTATTGGCTCCAACCTGCAGTCTAATTTTCATACTATGGGGCTGCCTGAGAAAGTTCCTTTTGTCAGTTGTGGCTGCTAAGTTGAAATCTTCATTTCTTCTGCAGTCTGTTACCTATGCCCAATCCTTTGATATTTCCCTCCTTTTTTTCTTTCTTTCGCTTCCTTCTCTCCCTTGTCTTCCTTTCCTTTCCATTCCTCCTTCCCTTCCTGTTTTCCTCCCTTACTCTCACTTCTCTTTTCTTTACTTCCTTCCTGCCTTCCCTTCCTGCCTTCCTTCCTTCCCTGATCTCTCTAGCTAAATTAAAACAAATGTGGCCCAGACATCCAAAGTAAATACGGCATGGCTGTTTCTGTAGCTGATGGCACCCCAGGCTGACTCCTCCTTCCACTTCAAATGATCAGGTCAGTTGGAAGCAACCTTTGCTACATGGCCTTGAATTCCCAGCTCTAGATTATCATGACTAAGGAAAAAAAAGTAAAAGGGGTTTCTGACAAAACCAAGCAAGAGCAGGTTCTGGGCAGAATATTTTATTCAACCATTTTATATCTGAATAACAATCACATTTTCAAATGTTTTGTTCATCCTCTCACCTAAAAATACAGTGTATTCACATAATTTGCTCTAATTGCATTTGTAAAGCTCATTGTCATCTTTCACGTTTTACACTGCTTACTTGTGTAATTTAGTGCAAAAAGAAATGCACTAAAGTGGACTGCAGCATTATTAAGGCATAATGTTTCATAGCAAGGGGTCTAGATATCATAAAAAAGCCTACAAAATCCTGAATGGATACTATAAGTGAGATGAGGGAATCACTACTGTATTGTAAATGAAGTTAATACCACTCTACTGACTTCACTATCAATGTTACAAGACTGCAGTACAAAACATTCTCCCAAGACTTTGGAGATTTAGCACATTTTTTTTTGTTCAGGTTTCTAAAGAGCAATTGTATGTATGTTTCTGTGCCACCCATTACCCAAAAGGAAGGAAATAAAGAGAAAGCATAGTTAGTTTTATTCACTGCTACTCTTGGTTACTACTCTATTATTTCTGGGTTTATGTAACTAATGTTACATAATGTGTGTGACAATTATCGTAATATTTCCATTGTAGGTTTCCAAAGAAATTAAGACATTTAAAATGTCTGTTAACTACCAAGGTAATGTTTTATCATCCCTTTATTTGTTGGTAAAGCAAATACAGATTTGAAAAGATGAATCTCCATATTCTCACGCTATACAAGCAACATTAATTAATTCAACATGACAAGCTTTGTGAAGTATCTGGGTAAGTCAATCTAGTATCATTTTGTTCATGAAGCCCAAAATATAGACTGACAAAGCACAAGTATGAAATGCATTTCAATCAGTTTAATCAAATGGAGTCAATGTAAAGAAAAGGGGCATTGTCAAGATGTGTCAGTGAACATTTGACCTGCCTTGCAGTTAATATTGTTTTTGTGCAAATTTCTCTTGGGGGGATACCCGCTCTGCTCTGCATTTCAGTTCTGAAAACTGAAAATTTTGTTTTTGATCTGTGAGTGGAAATCTTTAGTAGGAATGATACAGAAAAGACATCACTTATCATTATTCACACAAATCATTATTCACACACAATCTGAATTCGTGAAATCAGACCCTTTAAAGAAACTAGACTATTCAGTGTGACTTTGACTTGATCATAGGAAATTCTGCTTTTTGTGAATGATCTTTTTGGTCTGTTTTTCAAGATGCCAAAGATGAGACTATAGAGTACCAAATTCAAAATCTGCTGGAGAGTTTAGCTTGTTCTCTTCTCTAAGACTTGCACATGAAAAAGATGAGGGCGGAAAGTGAACCTGTACCAGAGCCAAGTGGCCACGGAGCTTGGCAAGCTGAGACTTGTAAGGGCAGTGGAAGGGGCTTGCCACAGATGGCTTCAGTGAGACTTCAAGAGGGATTCCTTGTAAGATAATTCAGGATTTCTCCCGGGAGAGAGTACCCAAAGCTGCCTAACTTCTCTGCATCACTAATCTCTCTATATCACTTTCCATGATCCCAGTGAAGAGCAGAGAATGCAGATTTGTATTTATTTCTGAAAATTTCTTCACAGATTTATTTTCACAGTGCTTGATCCAATGCTATAGTTTCTGATCATGCTCAATATTTTGAATAATTTAATGGTCAAATCATGGCACAAAAGGACTCTGTTCTGTCTCTAAATCTACTCCTCCACCAGGGAATAATGCAGTTGCTTTAAGGGTTTTTAAATCTGTCTGTTACTTTCTCTGAAAAGTATAGATTAGTCAGGATTTAAATTCACTGACTGAAGACACACATGTATGCTCAGCAGAAACCAGAAAAGTAGCTGTTCACTTTTTTTCTCAAGAGAAGAGAAAGTTCTGGGGGTGACCATGATTTGGATAACACTTCCCAAACCCCTTTTCCCACAGCAATATGAATTTGATAGTCTTGTTTTGTTTCCTGGACCTTCAGCTTTCACTGCCTAAAAATCATCACTGTCTTGCAGCTGTGGTGACCTGAGACACATGAATCATGGAGACATGGAGAGATCTGCAAGGGGAGTCTCTAATAAATGCCTGAGCAAACTTCTTTATCCACCCCTTTGAAGTGCTGAGTGTAACCCCCCAGGAATGAATGCTGGCTTATCAGCACTAAGTTTCATACCACTCCTTAGAAGCAAGAGGAAACCCACTAATTCTGTGAATTTCATCCCCACTGGTGATTGCCATCTGTACCCCCTCCCCTGGCTCCTGGTGCCTTCCTGTCCCCCAAATGCTGATGGAGCCATTCCTGGAGCACACCAGAGCCTATGGACATACCAAGAGCCTGAGCAGAGCACAGTCAAACCCTGGAATCCCAGTGGACCAAGTCATACTTCCAATATGTGCACACTCTGATCTGAGCAGGGACCATCACAGCAACTCATCTGCAGGGCAGGTTTTTGGAGCAATGCTCCAGAGATAAGGACCACACATTTTTTTCTCAGCCTGTTGATGGGGGAACCATGCGATGTTCACAAATCTGGAGAGCTCTCCATATAATTCAGTGTTTCTCCTGGACCTCTTGGATCCTCAGTGCTATGTGGGAGTGTTGCAAGTTCTTTTACATGATTTTTTTGAGCGCTTCCTTCTTAAAAACTTTGATGGAATGAGTTTAGAGCTACGTGAAAAGGATGATTAATTGCAGTTTAATGAATCACAGAAAAGGTTGATGCCTGGTTCCAACTCTGGAGATGCACCTGTATCAGTCTTATTTATTTGAAGTGGTTTACCCTGTACTTTCACAGCCAATGAACTAGAATAACCAACTGTAGTGTCTTATTTTGAAATTTGCAGCATTTTGACCCCAATATTTTATATAAACCTTTCTGTTATTCATGAATATATGCTGCTTAGTCCTTGACTAAAACATTTAACAATGTGAGAGTGGAGTATTTTGCTGCTACAGACTTAGACCTTCTGAAGAGCCTAATCAAAACCAGATTTTTTTCCTTTAATTGGAAAAGAAATGAGTGTTTTGCACTACACACTAGCTAGTTAGTGCTATCATAAGCACCCCCCTATTAATCACGTACCATTTTTTGCAGCTGTGTACAGTAACTGACCTGCCTAGATACACTATAACTGAAGCAATTAAGGATCTTTTGTATTTTTTATGTAATTACCACTTCTGAGCTAGGTTGCTAAATACCTGGGACATTTGGGGTTATAATTTCAAGGTCATTATATTTTTGTTCATCTCATTTCCTAGGAAACCTATTTGCAGACTTGCCTAAAGCATCCCAGATACTGTACATTAAAGTATGGCAAATTAAGTCAATCCTACCTCCTTTCACTCAGTAGGTGCATGTCCATTTTTTCCAGTGTCTAATACACTGTATATTTTTAAATTGTAAACTATTGCATGTTTTAATGATGCAAACAATGGAGAGACCAAATAAGCTAAAAGAGCTAACACATTTATCTCTACATTCTGCCATCTGTTTGAAACTGCTGATGTAATTCCAGTTTTAAATTACATTAGATCTTGCCTTCTGGACCCCTTTTCCTATTTACTTTTTTT
>VXBU01019151.1:172858-185276 GCA_013400315.1 Bombycilla garrulus
TTAAGCCTTTAGAGAAAGCAGTGCCTTCAGGTTGTTGACTACTTAATAAGAAACTGTATCTTTAACTGTTTTCAATCTAGACTTAAATTTAGGTTTCCTGGACAAAGAGGTATAGTGAAATAATAGCTTTATTTCCAAAATATGAAATTATTCTCTGTGTACAATTTGATGAGATCTGTTTTCGGCAATAATGCTAGCAACCAGCAGATTTGTTTATACTGAAGAAACAGCAGAGATTAAGGTTTGTGTTCTTGCATATTCTATTGTCTAATGATGGAATTTCCAGTTTCATTTCTGTGTTTATGCTTCAGAATTAGTTTAATTTCTTTTATGTAACCTCTTCCCCTTATTTTATTGGCTTAATTAACAAACATGTATTTATTTTTCTTGCACTTCCTTTGCCTTTTCAGTCCACAGTGGCAGTTCTCCATTCTCTCTTCTTCTGGCTTCTTGTGGCTCAAATCACTTATTTGTCTGGATCTGCTACTAACATTGGTCTTTTAAGGATTTGCTTACAGGCATGTTGGTCAGGGTCTTTCCTCAGCATATGTATCAAACACACAGCCTGATTTTTGTGCAGTTATTTTAATGTCTTGAAAATTTGGATTTTAAAACATTTGCATCACAGAGATTAAATTAAGGTATTCTGGTTTACGTTTAATTTAAATTTAAAAAACTTTTTACTTTGTTTACATTCATCATATACCCACAGAATAGTCTGGATATAAAGAATTTGGAGAAAAGTTGTAGTCCTACCCTTAAAAGTTTTCAGACTCCACATTTGAATTGATTTTAAAAAGAGATATCACATAATTAAAAATCAAGAGAAAATGCATTTCAAGATACATTTTATACATCATAGCAAAGTAATTTTTCGTAAACATGTTTTCAAAAGTCATGACAACATTTTTTAAAATTGTACAGATTTTAAGATGATTGCAACAACTTACCCATTTAGAATTCGCAAACTGTACCAGTCAAAAGTCTGAAGAAAATGTTGAAACAGATCCGTTTGATTCTGGTAATTTTCTAGAAAGTTCAGATTGTCAATGACAATTACTTTCATCACAATATTTGCCTAGATTTATTTTAGAAAATTCTATAAAATTTAAATGAAACCCCACAAAGCTAAGCAGCTAAGCTTTTTTTTGTTTCCTTTGGAAAGGAAACAGACAATGGGTTAATTTTGAATTTAAAAAGATGATTTTATCTTTCACTATCTGACTTAAAATGTAGAAAATTTATTATTAATAAAATTTATAAATTTTAATCAATATCAAATGCTAGTGCTGATACATAATGGTATCTAGGAGCTGTGGTGGTTGTTTTATATGAATCTTAAATTATCTCATTGAACCAGCTTCCAGAATGGTAGCAATTTCAGTGCATCAGTCACTGGTCTATGCAGGTTTCTGGGGAGGAACCTAGACCAAAATTTCAAAATTCCTAAAGCACTGCTACCTATAAAAAGATACACCTTCAGTTACTATGACTTCAACTGTCATCATGCTCAATGAAAGCAAAAGTCTGGTGATTGAATTGCGACAAACTTAGTATAGGCTTTCTGCATCTCCTCTCCAGACACTGAAGCCAGTGGTTAAACTAAAGTGGCGGCCAACTGCTGGGAATGTGGATGACTCCCTTGATTCTTTGTCTAGGCTGGCCATCACCAGTGGTCAAAATGTGAAGGTGAAAGGTGTAATACTCCCTCTCACTCCAGCAATGCTAACCTGGTCTGGATGGATACAGAGAAAGTCAACAGGTTCTCATCAACTGATGAGGACTAAGTCAAGCACTGAAGTGTTCAATTCTGGATTTTCAGAGGTTGGTAAAAAAAACCCATGTAAATAATTTATTCATATTTTCATATAAGACAATATTCTATGTTCATCTTGCTGTGAAAAATAAGTCTATAAAAGTTAAACCAGAGATGTCCAAGTATGGTAAAATAAATATGTATTTTAACAGATCTGAAGCTGATATCACATATTCATAGAATTATAGAATGGCTTGGGTTGGAAGGAACTTTAAAGAATATGAATTTCCAAATCAGAATCCCTGGGCAGGGATGTTCAGGGCCCTTTTCAACCTAGCCTTGAACACTTCCAGGGCTGGGGCATTCACAATTTCTTTGGACATGTTGTTCCAGTGCCTAACCACCATATGTGCAAAGAATTTCTTCCTAACACCTAGCTGAAATATCTCCTCTTCTAGTTTAAAAACTGTTCCTCTTGTCCTATTACTATCTGCTTACATAAAAAGTCACTCTCCCTCTTTTTCTAAGCGCCCTTTAAGTACAACAGTGAGGCCTCCCTGGAACCTTCTCTTCTCCAGGCTGAACAAGCCCAGCTCTCATCCTGTCTTCATGGGACAGGTGCTCCAGCCCTGTGATCCTCTTTTCCCCCTCCTCTGGACCTGCTCCAACAAGTCCACACCTTTCCTGGGATGAGGACCCCAGAGGTGGATGGGGTTTCCTGGAAACTCCAGGAGGAGTTTCACAAGGGCAGAGGAGAGGGTCAGAATCACCTCCCTTGAACTTCTAGCCAAATATTGTCAGCTAAAACTTATTATGGGGGTTAGCTTTTCATAGATACAGAGAGTGACACACATCAGAGGAGGGAGTGTTGATTTTTTGCTTACAAAAATACCACTAACTTATGGAGTCTGAGCAGTGTTTCCCAAATAAAGAATTGACTCCACCCCAGCCTACAAAGTAGAAATAATTAAAGTCACATTATTTCTTCAAATACTCAAGATTCCAAATGTTTGGTAACCAGCTGCCTGTTGTGGCAATGCTCCTTCTTCTGCACAGAATTTGTATTCTAGACCTACATGAAATTAGTATAAAAAATGAACTGAGTGAGTGATTTGTTGGAAGAAGTTTTTGTTGTGAAAATGTAATGAATATTTCATGGTTCAAATTCAAAGCAACTATAAAATATCAAGTTTTGCTCTGATGCATAAAAACAATTCATCATAACTGCTAAATACGAACCATATTCACTCATGGTATGAACCATAAATATGACAAAAGGTCCCAGAAAGTTGTAGTTATGGTTTAAGAAGGAGTCTGCAGTGAATACAGTAAAATTCCTCCCAAATGTTTTAAATAATGCTGTCTTTCCTGATGATAGATTGCATTTCATCGGCATCAAGATTTACAAATCAGTCAGGGTCACCAAATCTCAAATTTTTTCATTGCATCCCTAAAACAATGTTGTCATGTGTTTCCTCCCAAAATCTGTCCCAAATCAGGACAAATATAACATTCAAGTATATAAAAACATTTATTTAAAAAGTCAAAAAATATATCCTGCCAAGTCCTGTCCCAGTTTATTTGCAAGAACCTCTGAACATTTTACCCTGTGTGCAAGGGTTACCACCAGTCCTTTCAACACAGTTCCTGGTCTTACAGAGACACTTTAAATGACAGATCTCATGGAAGCCAGAGGATCTGTTAGTAAATTGAAATGTAACACTAATATAATACCATGGACTGTGTTTCCCCTGGAGTAAAATATGTGTTGTTGCTCTTGAGATCCATGCAATTGAAAATATCTGATACTTAATCACAGTAGTGCATGAGTCCATATGATGGCAAGACTGATTTTTAAACCAAATGAATGAATTTTATTTGAATGATTAATTCATTTACTGATGCTGACATCTTATATTTTCCAGCAGTTCTTTTCTTACTATTGATTTATAGAACTGCATTTCTTGAACGGAGGCATCTGCAGCAGCTGGACGGATGGTGGGCTGCTATAGGCTCTGTAAAACAGTGCTAGAATCTGCGTTCCTTTACAGAAAAGTCTTTGATTGTAGCATCCTCCCTAGGATTGAGCTGCCTGATTTGAACATACAGACAGTGTAAAACTTTGAACAAAGAGCAGAAACACTGCTGTGGTTGCTGTAGTGGTTCAAAGATATAATGGAAGTGAGGCTTATAGGGAGGACAAGTCTTTCATACAGCCAAGATTCCAGCCTAAAACTCCAATCAATACCTTCAAAAAAATCAGCAGACTGTGAAGCATGAACATGAAACATTGTTCATATTACTGAATGAATGTACTAATTTTCAAAATGCATATGCCTGAATGTATTTACTTTACAAGCAAGCTTTCAAAAACTCTGCATATACAGCTTGATTCCAGCATTAATGCAATTTGCAATGAGCTAGCTAATGAGCTTCTGGTTTTGAACAACTTCACTGTATTTATGAAAGATTAGATCCACTGAGAATTGTATTATTCTTTCTTCAAAAAGTATTTGAATCTAACTACTGTAAGGTTGCAAAATACTGCAGAACAGTCAGATTCAGAGATTATTTAATCAGTAATAAAATGTCATTGTAGGCAGTATGGCAGTACTTCCTAAATCCCTCGATACATGGTCGGCTTATTTCATTAGAATCCGTGCTGGCTGTTCTCCAAAGATGCAGAACTAATGCTATCTGCAATTATCGGATTTTGTTAAGCACAGAGTATTCGACAGTTATAGTGTTAATGAATGAAGAATAGCTAAGCAAGCCTCTAATCCATTGCTCATTGTTTAAAAAAAAAAAAGTTAGAGCCCAGCCCTATCATACTCAGTTATAATATGACTCAAATCAGCAGAATAAAGAGCTCCGTACCTTTTCTCCCTGTGAGGCAAATGTAATGCATTGCTTGCTATTTTGAAAATGAGAGGCTTTTTACTGAGAAATCCTTTGCTGAGAAGTAAGTAAGACGTAAAGTTTTCTAACAAGTAGGGGTATGATATCTACCTATCATGGCCATATTCCTGCCTGCCGCAGAAATAGTCTATCGATAAGAAAAGGAGAAAATAATCTAGTCTGTCATAAGAAACATCGGTGCCTTTTAATCAGCCCTCAGCAACTGTAAGTTAGCATGGTGTGTATTGCATTGTGTTGATAAAGCTGGGAGGGAAAAAGACTGCAGCTAATGACTTGCTCTGAGTTCAGAATTGCAGCATGTTCCGTGAAGCTTCTGGATGTTTATACTTTGCAAGAGTGATGGAGATGTGGGTCTCCTGGCAGAAAAAAAGGTGAGCTTGTGTGTAACTGGATCATGGGAAAGGACTTAAACTTAGCATTTGTAATTGCCTAATATTTGTAGTTGCCTAATATTTGTAATTGCATTATTTGTAAACGTACGTTACATATTATAAAATTTAAACCAAAAATATTAGTAATTCAAATACTTTCCTTAAGAAAAAGAGCTTAAAACTTTATATTTTGGAGAATATAGAGCTCCTAAAAGAATTTATAATTGTTTTGGGAAACAAAAACTCCACGTGGCATTTTTTACAATGTGTCTCCTAACCAGACAGTAATACTATTGATCAATCAAATCTAAAATATTTTTATGTTTCAAATTATTTCACCATCATTAATTCTGATAGTGACAGCTAAGTTTGGCTTTCTAATGAAGCAGTCTGGTGATAAAACACAGTGGAAAAAAAATGTATGTATCCTGAATATGTCCTTTTCCTGTATCTGCAGTCCATCAGTCCCAATTACTCTGCTTTCTTTCCACTGTCTGATTAACAGGAGCCACAGAGAATGATATCAAAAGTGAACAGTTTGGTTACTTTTCCCCTGCAGCGTCTTGATCTCCATCCTGCTGTTATCTGCTAACTGAAAACATTTTAGGCTAAGAAGGGAAAATGGTTGTAGAAACCTACAAAGCAGGACACAGGTATGGCCATTAAGAGCTGTTGCTGGTTCTCACAGATGAGAAAAAAAGTCCTATTGTCTCACATTTCCATTGGCAGCAGACTTTGGACAGCCAAGGCTGTCCTGCATGGGCACCAAAACACTTGTCACAAATTGGCAGGGCCATTGGAGTCTCTCAAGGGTTCCCAGCACAACCCTGCCCCAAGCCCTGGCACCCCAGAACCTGCCTGAGCTCCCATCCCACAGTGCCCAGGCACGCTGTTGTAGTTTAGGAATGCTACTCTCCAATTTGGTGCTCCCACTGAGACTCTCCCAACCATGTGCTGCTTTTTTGCTCCCCCTCCTTCTCCCCTCTGCATCAGGCTGGGGAGGGGAATCGGAGGCACAAAAGGCGAAGATCAGATGGAAACAGATTAGCTGAGGCAAGAACAGTTTACTGGAAACAGCAAGGAGGTAAGAAAAGGAATAGTAACAGTATTAGTAACAAAAGTGTACAGAAGAGAGCGATTCACATGCCAAATGCTCACTGCAGAGCCCGATCTGACCACAGCTGCCCTGACCTCTCCTTCCAGCCTGGAACTGGTTCCATGCAACCCGCTCCTGGCTCGGAACCGGCAGCAGCCCAGCACTCCACCACGCTCACTCAACCAGAAGAGACTCCCTCCTCCCCGCCTCTGGTAATGAGGGGGCACAGAATAACCTCCAGGTCCCAGCCATGCCCCTTGCTGGCTACTGCAGAAATGAGCTCTGTCCTGGCCAGAACCAGAACATGGGGTGAGCAGGGCTGCTCCCGAGCTGCTGCCAACACCGAGGTTACTGAGGGGCCTTGAAGGCAAGGGGCACCCACAGAACGGTGAACCAGGGCTTGGTCTGGCAGGGAAGGCCCTTCTTTCTTCAAAAAGAAACACACAAGGCAACCAGAGGAAGGCTACACCACAAGGGAGGAAAAGGGAAAATCCAAGGAGGGTGGTGGCGGCCACCCTCAGTGAGCACAGAGCAGTCCCACAGTGTTGCAATCTTTGAGCGTCTAGCAAGGCCCCCATGGAGAGAAAATGCATAGTCATGTACTAAACCCTACTTCCTAAGACCCTCTGTTATCTCCCTGTAACACTATTGGCTACATTNCAGAGTGCTGATAACAGGTTGATGGACAGGCACAGTTACAGCAAAACCTGAACCAGGTCCACGCAGGAGACATGACCAGACACAAAGCTGCAGCATGGTCCAGGCTCTATCCTGGAGTCAGCTGTGCCTATGGAAGGAATGAAGAACAGGGCTCAAGTTTAAAAGGAGCTCTTTAGCCCATGGGCCCAGGATGCAGATTAAAGCTTCAGGCCAGGCTGGACAGCGCCATTGAGGCCTATTGGTACACTCAAAGCTCTGGCACAGAAACTGTTCCAAATATTAGAAAAATTTCTATGATTTGTTATGAAAGATTACTGCTTGGTAATGATTATAATACTATATTTATCTTCACTTTAATAAATTGAAATACTGAAATATCAAGAAGCTGAAAAATCAGTTGTTTTGAGGAATTTTTTTTCTAGATTGTTTTAAATGGTGCTTATAAAGCTGAATAACTTTCCTAAGTGCACACCAAACAAAACGTGTATTTTAGTATGATGGGATTGTTTCTAAAATCATATATTCATACACAGAAAAGTCTGGTAGCTCAGTGATCACAGGCCAGCCCTGAAAATCAAATATGCCTCTTCTGGGTTTTCTGCATTTTACCCATGCAGATTGCCCTCATTCAGGCTGTGGCTTTGGACAGCTGGCCCTGAAGACCATGGCCACAAAAGGAGCTTCAGAGTATCCCTAACCAAACATGCACACTCACATTTTTGTGGGATGATAATCACCCTCTATAAACATAATAGCAACATGAGAATTCTGGATGTTGTGTTGTAGCATTAAGGGGGTATGTGAGGAAATGTGTAGTTCCAAAAGTAGTTGCTATCTCTCCTATTAAACTAGCTCTTAAAAACACAGATGTCTCTCTTGCAACAGTACTTAGATAGTACAACAATTCATCTACAGTTAGAAGGCCCAAACATAAAGGAGACATCTTTAATTTCTTCAAAACTAAGAATTGGGAAGAACAAAACTTCTTGAAAGATAAGACCCCTGGTGAAACGTTAGTATCCATTTTCAACAGTCATTTTATTTAGTGTTCTTTCACACTTTGGAATTGGACATCTAAGTCTCTGATTTTAAGTCTTTTTTTTCCACATGTGATACTGTTTACAGAATAGAGAATTTAGAACTTACCAGTAGTTTGTTAGATGGCCTGAATCATCAAAATTTTCTTTAATGAAAGAATGTACACTGGCTTTTCCATTTTTTTAACAGTTTAATACTTCACCACTGACTATTTTTATATAAATATATAAAATATAGAAAAAAAATTAAATCATCATAAAATAAAATGTCAGCTTAGGCTGGAAAACTCGTATTGACTTTTCTAACCAGTAATGCACAGGCAATTCTTCTTGGGAACTAACATAAAGCAGCAGAACCTGAAAAAAAGTGAATCATTCACTGGAAGAGGCCAGATGGAATGTGTCCTGTGGAAAGATGGTGATATATGCCATCTGCTGGGACCCCACTGCTAGAACATTCTCAGGTAAAGCTTCTTGGTCACAGAATTTGCCTGAAATGGCACCTTTTAAATCAAAGGTAATTTTTAGCAAATTTTAACAATAAATGTCGACCAGTAATGCTAGTCTGAGTAGGTCCTCATAGACAGCTTGAGGTTCAAAGACTGAGGCCTGGAAACTGCTGCGTTTCTCTGAAGGCTCAAGATGCCTTTTGTTATTCAGCTTCTCTCATTTTTAACCAGATTAGTACCAGAAATGCCATATTCTTTCTTTCTGAAAAGATGAGACAGGTTTCCCTTATTCCACACAAACATTGCAGTTGTGTTTTTTCAGCCTTGAGATATATGAGTAAATTGTTGGATAATCAAAATATTTCAATGAATATGTGATTCAGATTGGTGTTCATGTTTTATTTTTACTAGCCTATTCACTGGAATAAACATAAATGTATCATAGGAATTCAGTAAAGTAATTTTACCTGAAAACTTTACTTGATGAGGTATGTTAAATCAGGTATCTCAGAGAAACATACAATTTCACCCATGCATCCAGAGCAGCTCAAAATTTTACTATCAAAAATAGTGTACACACAGTATACATGCTGGAAGTTATTTTCAGAAATGATCTGTAGAAGCCAGTGCCTTTCAAAAAATCTTAACCCTTCTCAGGTAACAAAGGCAGGGACTGCACTTATAAATGACATTATTTCACTACTTTTGGAAACTGTTCTAAATTGTATCTGCTATTAATGATGTGTTTAAATTCTTTTCAAAGTTTCTGATGCTTTAAAGAAGTCTTATCTAAAGCACAGTTTTTGCTGGTTGAATTCAAAGCCCTTAAGTGTATTTTCTTGGATTTTCAGAAAGAGTTTTTATTCTGCATGCCAGTGCTGCAGTTGCAGGTTTTGATGAAGTTGTCATGAAACAGCATCAATTGTTTTGCTGATATCAGTCAATTATTTCTACATTTCCATTCCCTTAATATTTTGTGTTTCTCATCACAAGATCAGCCAACTTTGCTTTTAGGAGGTTTATTCTTTGTAAGTCTAGTAATACCGATCATTAATAATTCCATTGCTGTTTGAGGACCTGAAAAAGATTCTCTAGGAGACCTGTGTCCAGCTGCCTACATCCTCCTGGGAGTCCCTTTGCATAGGTGGGGCTTGAGGAAGTTCAGAAACCCACCAGGAAGGTCCCTTCATGAAACACAGGCCCAAAAGCAATTCCCAACAGAGGGAAGACTTTGCTCTAAAGGCAAATGTCTTTATTCTTTTACATCTGGCAGTGAATATTTTGGCTTGTACCAAAAGCATTAATCTTCTTTGCGCAACATGGATCATCAGCTGAGAAAGGAATTTACGGTAGCCTCTGCAGAAAGTTTTCTGTCAGCGACAAAAGGCAAAGCAGCTGGACAGACAGACAGACTGTGCTAAGCCCGTTTGCTAAGTTCTAACTTAGCCCTGTCTCCATGACAGCCTTAGTTGGAGCAAATGTTCAGGTCATACTACTAAGAAAACAGTGAGCAAAGACAGAAGGAAGCAGCACAATAAAAGCACCAAAACTATAACTCTGCATTTGACTTCCTGTAAAAACTTGTACAAACCCTATTATGAATTCTGTATGCGATAAAGCTGGGACAGCTGTTCCATCTGCAAATTAATTGGATTGAATGGGAAGAAGGGGATTTCGCCAGAGTGAAAACTGGACTTACATTTCAGAGGCTGAAAAATCTAAGTACCTCAAAATACTGTATTTATCTCAGCTTCACAACACAATCAATCAAACTGCTGACTTCCATGCATGCTTATGCCACCAAAGGCAGGATTTCTGCATTAATGAGGAAACTGGACTTTCACAAAAGTATATAAAGATGAGTTTACTCAGAACACACAGCCTGCTGAGTCAGCGATGCCGAACATGAGGCATAACATTGCTTACAATAGTGAGACAAATATGGGAAAATTTGCACTGGGTGGATGAATGATCAATGGGAAATAATGATTAGGAGTCCACACTAAAATTTTTAATTATCCCGGTTTAGAAAAAAAAGTTCAGCGAATGTTCTGTCAAAGAGAAAATCACAATGAGTGCCCATTACATGGCAGATAAACCATCTCAGAGTAGGCATTTTACTTATTATAAACCATATAGAATTACATTGATCCCATTAAAGTATTTCAGATAATGCCTGCTGCTTCATACAATGTACTGGTATTTCATTTTAGAGCAGCAGCTGTATCCACTGGGTTTCCAGGCAAGCTTATTTTCCAGCTGCTTGTGGAAAATATTTCTGCTGAACCCCCTGGTGTTTTTCCAGGCATCTTATTGCTAAGGCTAAACCAAATACATACATTCTACTACTTTAACTTGTGTTTAGCTTAGCCATTAAACATACCATTACACTGTACTCTCGCAAACTTCATAGACTGCAGGATTTAAGATTAAGTGATAGGTCTAGAAGCCTGAGAAAATTCTTGTAGACACATTGAAAACACTTCTTTTCAACAGTCAACTAAGTATCAAGGCTACTTAATGATCAAATCAAGATCTGCAGACACCACAGCCTGCACACTCTTTCTTAGAAGATTTTAATCTTTGTCCTTGTCCTTCAGTGGAGTTTCTTTCCAGAGCATCTTGGCTTAATAAATGCCTTTGAAGAAGGCTTCAGCACAAATAAAAGAGTACTTGTGCAGCAATCTTGAGTTCTTATCAACTGTATAGTGATCAGGTGAAGGAATAATTTACTTCAATCAGCAACACCTGTTTTTATAATTGCTCAAGTGATTATAATTCAATAATAAAAAGCCAATTTAACTATCTTTACTCAGATATTAACCTCTGATATACAGCATTAGAATGAAATTGCCATTGGTTAAATTCCCTTAAGAAAACAATTGCTATTATACATTTATCATAATTTGGTCCAGTTTGTTTCATATTTCCCTTGTTATTTGACTTTTCTTTTAAGAATAAAATATGTTCACACATTCTCAATTGGAAAACCCCCATTGCTACCCATTTCCTACCATAGTCAAATATACTTCATCTCTCAAAAGGTTCAATTATTTTCCTTTTTTTTTTCATAGTTATCTTTTTATGATTTGCCATTTTCAGGATGGCATTACATTTTTGACACATAATTCAACTTGTGATTTCCTATAATACCTAGACCTATTTCTGCAAAACCATGGCTTAGCCAGGTATTCTCCCTCCATTTTTATGCCCTTTGTCTTCCTAATCAATATAAACACTTGTGGTTGTTCTAAATGAACTGCAGCCAGTCTTTTTTCCTAGGCATTCCTCCATTTTGTCAAGATTTCTTGTATTGCAAGCCTGCATTTCTCTATTTTTGCAGTCATTCCCAATTTTGTGTTGTGTGTTTTTCAAGTTTGCAGGCTCTCCGGTTCTTCTTCCATACTCTAATAAAAATATTGAATATTAAGTGGTCCAAGAGATATTTACTGCAGATCTGTTCCTAGCACAACTCATCATTCTACCTAAAAAATTAATAATAATTACTTAACCACTAAGATACCACATTTCCTTCTTTTTCTTTTTTGAATGGGATTTTTATTCTGAAAACATAAGCAAAGGTAAGTCTGTGATTTCTACCACGCCACCACCACCTTCTCCCTTCAGAAATTAAATGAGGAATTTGTATTTTTTCAGTTTCTGGCATTTCCCTCCCTTTTTTGGGTTCTCAAAAATAATAGCAAATCTTTTTGTGACAGATATCTGACTCAGAGTAGTCCACATCGGACGTTTTTTGGCATAGCTGATCTGAAAACTACCAAATATATTCTGTCAAACCTGCTCTAGTAACCTCTTTTAGTCTTTGTCTCTGATCTGTTAGTCATTGGTTTGCAGCTGTGAAGAGTAAAAAAAAAAAAAAAAACAACAAGAAATGAAACCTGCTGTTGTTCTCAGTCTCATTTACCCATTTCATTAATTATTCTCCAGCAACCAGACTGAAACTTTTCTGATCATCTGCTTTGCACTGATATAGTTTACAGAAAATGTAACAAGACATTACTCATATCTCAGGCAGGCATTTCTAATTTTAACTGTATGTACTTAAACTATTTTTTATGGTTGTTCTTACTAACCTGACCTGGTTTCTACCTTCTCTATGCTCTTTTTTT
>VXBU01019151.1:185391-222184 GCA_013400315.1 Bombycilla garrulus
CAGTCGATTTTTTTTTTTTTTTTTTTTGCTACACAGGCTATGAATCTCTTCAACTTTTGTTCTCAACATGACGGAGAATAAAGTCACTCAGCTTGGCTACCCAGTACTGAGAGGCAGCGACAGCATATTTTGTTCCTTTTGTTTCATAACGAGAGACGCCGTCATGCTGATGATGCATCCAACCGGCCACCGGGATTAGTGTTTTATGATCCTGCTGAAAAATTAACGTGTAACTGGCGTTTTGCTTTGGCACCAAACGGGATCGGAGGAGCCCAGCCGCCCGGGAACATCCGTATCTCCACGGTGCCACCTTCTGACTGGCATGCGGGAGAGCCGGCTCCAGGGCGGGAGTACCCCGCAAGGAAAGGGGATCGGCCCCTTGAGAGCACATCGGCCTCAGGCTGGAGAGAGGCGGCTGTGAGGGTCAAAAAGGGAGCACGATCTGGCGTGCATCCAGTGATCTGTGCTGCACACAGGACAATCTGGGGGGTCTTCCAGCCTGCTGGGCTCTAAGACTCAAGCACTGTTTGTCAGGTTTATGTCATGTTTGAATAGCCATAAATGAAAGAACTACCCAGAAAGCGAATATTTTAAAATTTATTTCACAAGGGAAAAAAAAAAAAAAAGCCCACCTCTGTTCCTATCAGTTCCAGGTTAATTGACAATATGGTGACAGCAGGACTAATAGACTAAAATATGACTAATATGACATCGTATTTCCATGGGTGGAGAAATGGTAGAGTTGATTTTGAAGACTTTCCCAGTGACTTATCACAGCTCCCAAGCACCTCATACAGAGATGAGAGCAAACACGTCACTCTTTCATCAGTATGAAATGTATGTCTTGTGCTCTTGGCTCAATTTCTTTGTCCCTTTTCTCTTTTTATTTCCATCTATTTAACCACCTATTTATGTATTTATTTCCATCTATTTATGTATAAGTCCACGGGAGATTGTAGACCTGGGATGAATATTACACTCTGACTCAAATCCTTCCTTGATACTTGAGTCCTAGGAAAGGAAATACCACAAATACCCATTGATACAAGTATTGGAAACTAGGAAAATCCATTCATTTTTCTTACACGCTGGAGTGCGCCTCTATGTACCTGACAAAAGGGGACTCAGAAATAGGGCCCTGCCCATTCATAGGCTCTCTTGCTTGTTGTTGATTCAAAACTTAAAGGCAACTGTGCTGAAGATGCAAAAGGAAAATATAATTCATCTCAGTCTACCTTGACCTCTAATACTCGTCAAAACATTAGAGTTACTGGACTAACTTTAGGGAAAATCATTAAGTGTTATACCTCTAGCACTTCTAAATGTTTTGCTGAGAAGCTTAAAAATAATTGAAAGTATAAAAAATGAACAGATATGTCCATAAGATAATGTGGGGAAAAGAATCTGATGGAAGAGCTACTCTTCAGAGAAACTGTTCCTCTTCATAGTAGGGCTCTCTTAACTCTTCTGAAATGAATTAAAGAAAATTTGAATTACAAAGCTGAATGAATTAAAGAAAAATTCCTCACATTGTATGCTTTAAAAGATAATTTTCCTCTGACCTTTCTCTTGTAAGGTTTAGTTACAAATGGTGTGCTATGAGAAGTTGATACCTGATACTCTAGATGTCAATTGTTTTGTTTTGTTCTGACGTTTCAAATAATTGTGTATTGTTGCCCATTCTAAGGGCGTAATGCTTACAAGGGAGAAGGCTTGAAGAAACTGGGGGGCTTGGGCTCTCTGTCCAACAAAATAGTGCTGCAGGGAGAGTAGCCTAGCAGTAAGCCGCCTTGGCAAATTCTAGAAAATTAAAACTATTCAAGAGGCTTTTCTTTTTGTTCGTTTGCCTAGTTTTAAAATAATATTCTCAGTGGTGATATCTGGAACCCTGCCTATTTTCATCTACACGAAGCAAAAATTCTGTCATATTATTTCAACAGAGTTGAATCTGATTGAACAAGAAAGGTACTCTTTGGTATATGACTTAATCAAATATATTTGTTTTTTTCCGGCTATGGCTACACTGCCTTCCCCCCTTCACAGAGCTCTCCAAAGGGGCAGCTGCCATTTTGGGAATGTTGCAACACATTGTTGTGGAGCACATAAAGAAGATATTTTCTATTATATGGCACTGTGGGGATTTTTGTTGTTTTCTCTAGATCATTTGCTACCTTTGCTCAGTAATAGATCAGTGAAAATACTCGAACAGGGTGCATTAGCAAAACATTCCAGCACAGGTTTACTTACACAAGGTTTCTTTGTCTTACACTCAATCCATAAAGAATGAGAAAATGACTTATTATGAAGCTAAATAGAGATTATTTTCTGGTTCCCAAAAATACGATTTTACAATTTGGGTTATTTTCTTGAAGAGAGTGCCAAGATCTTCTGCAAAAATACATTTGTAAGTTTCTCTTAAAGAATAAGTAAAGAAACCAACCCAGAAATACTTTGTTTCTGTTCAGAAACTTGCTGAGTTTTCCAGGTCACAGAAGACCATTTCCTGTCAGTACAAGAAGAGAGCTAAACCACTGATTTGTTTATGGGTGAATAAAAATACTATGGCTGTAAAGTGCTTTGCGTGTGGGGAGGAGGAGAATGGGGGAAGTCCAGGAGTCGCTGGGGTTTTTTTCTCCTTCTGAAATAAAATCATGTTATATATGTACTTGTTTCACCAGCAAGTAACTGCCCTTAGTACACCTTCAGGTTTTGGAATAAAATCCTGCATTAACAACTGTTATCTGTCCACTGTAACAAAGCCTGGACGGAATCCAAGTGGAGGCCAGTTCCAGAAGCAATTATTTATAACCAGACCTAGTCTTCATTTGCTGAGGCCTGAGCTGTCTCTTTAACTTCCCTAAGCAGGAAAAAGATAAAATCTGGAGCTTCAGATTCCTTCACATGCAGATTATGGTACAATTGTCACCTCTGGGATTTGCAGAGGACTCCTAGGAAAGATAGTGCTTTGGTTTTAGACAGCTGTGTTCCCTGGTTTTAAGAAGCATTGTAGTTTCCATCTGTTGATTGGGGAAGAGTAGGAATCAGCTGGCTGCATGGGCATGCCTGGAACCATTCCTTTTCCCATCACACATAGGATCTTGGCTTAGTTGTGTGTGGGCACTATATTTTGGAAGGACTAGGCCTACTTGATAGTATCTCCCTATAAACATCAAAGTAAAATATACTGTTCCTAAATAGGACATTGATATGGCAATTGTAATCTGAAATAAGACATCAGTCTGAGTGAGTTTGTGAGGTTTTGTGTATGGATTTAAAAGAAACAAAAAAGCTGAGATCCAGGAAAGATTAATAGAAGTTTATCCAGAAATGTTGCCTTGCAGCATTCTAAGCAAGAAGAGAGGACTGATTTAGCCTCTGCAGTTTGTATGCAAATTGATCTTGCAAAGGAAGGGAGATTGCTTTTGACAACTTGGCTCCAGCAGTGCTGCAAGGCACCTAGAACGGTCTTACTTTCTATTTTCTTCAGTTCCTTATATTCCTTGAGATGTTGATAATGAAAGGCTCCTGCCCAAACTGAATACAGCTCATGTTGACAGAGATAGCAAATACACATGGTAGCTCTCATATTTCTCTGTCAAATTGTTTGACTTTTTTCATGCCTTTTCCATAGGGCAAACTGTGAAACAACATATAATTTCTGTCACCTGTTTGAGATTTAAGCAGTGGGGTTACAAAAGATGTGCAGGTCTCCAGAAAAACATTCAGAAAATTGTGTTTGAATGATCTTTGAACTCTCTTTAAGTTTCAAAGGAACTGCCACACTTTCTCCATAACCTCAGTAATTGCTGATAAAAAAAAAAAAAAAAAAAAAAAGTAGATTTTAGAAAGAAATAATGCAATCTAGAAACATACTTTCCATCTGTGTATTGCGGCTGAAATCCAAAATAGGCCAGCTGGTCATAGCACAGCTCACATATTCACAGTATCTGTCCTCTGAATAAGTCATTTCACCATAAACAGTGGAAAGCAAAAAGCAGAATCTTAGCTTCTCTGATTTTTTCCCCCTCTCTATTTGACACTCCAAGGACTGGCAGATACTAAAAGATTCCTCTCTGATGTTAAATTTGATATCGTCATTGCATTTTATTTGCTGCTCAAATATGTCTTTTTAAAACTGTGTGATCCAGGATGTGGAGTGGAATGTTTGTTGTGGCAAATGCCTCTCTTCATTGGAGCAGTTTGGTCTGGCAGTGTTCCCAGTTGCTGTAGATTTAGCAAGTAAGTTGTGCACAAACCCTTGATTTTTGTTCTTGCTTTTTGTGGCACTCTCTCTACATCTTGAGAGCTCCTGCAGTTTTTTTGGAAGTAGGAAGTAGTGTCTTTCAGTATCTACATTTTATATCTAATCAACAGGGACTGATTGTAGCAAACTAGAAATTCCTCTTTAAGTAATGGGAACTCTCTCCTTTATTTTCCCCCACAGCATTGATTTTTCTGTGGGGAGCAGACTCTGTACACAGGGCTTGCAACCTTCCCTGCTCCTTCCCTGGGCTGGAATGCTGACAACCAGTGCTTGTCACTCTGCGCTGAAACCTTTTAGATAAAAAATAGAGATGATGTGTCAGGTAGGGGAGGGGCGATGAAAGGTAAAAACTGTAGTAGTACCACTGCAGGATCATGACAGGGTAGTCACTTTAGCTTTTAGTTTTTTGAAGTGATTTAAATGAGCTTTGATCAGACAAAATGGATATGGAGTCAGTGACCAAGCTCCATCTGAAACATAACCTGTGAAGGAAAAGTACATCTGAACTTACAGTCTGGTGCTTCACTATTTTTTCTGATTTTACATTCTTTAAGTATGAATAATCTGGACAGACTATGTTTAAAGTGCTCTCTCTACCTAATGGCCAAACTTTTGGCTAATTCAGTGATGAAAAGCATGAAGCTACAGTCTGCAGCAAAAGGATATTAGGTTGGGAGTGGGAACATATGCAAAAGAATGCCTACTGTCACAAAAGTAGTCAAAACCCTTGCTGCATGTATAGTGCAGTTTTCATGCACCCATATTATACCTCCATGCCTAAATAAGTACAAGCACAGCCTTACCCTGGGCTCTCAGAAGAACACTATTATGCTTTATAATTCTAGCTGTGTGTTTATATGATTCTTTCTCCTCTTTAAAAGTGGTGTTCACTTTAATTGTATGGCCTTTCCTGTACTCTTTAAAGGACATCAACTTGTTCCATTAACCTTTTTTTTCCCTTTTAATAAGAGAACGTCTCCTTTGGTAATTAATTATAAGAATGAATTTATTTGATGCAGATTTACTGGCATTACAGAATCACTTAGGAAGAGGGGAACCTCTAGAAATCTCTAGTCCAACACACAACATCAGCAGGACTGTCTCCAAAACCAGAGTAGGTTATTTAGGGCCTTGTCCAGTGGGGACTTGAATATTTTCAGGGATTAAAGTTCTACATCCTTTCTGGGCTACCTGGTCCAGTGCGTGAGCCCTCTCATCATGCAGAATTTTTTTCTTAAATCTAGTTGAAATTTCCCTTGTGGCAACTGGTGTCCATTGCCTTTTGTCTTATTCCTATGCATCTCCAAAAAGAGTTCTATCTGTTTTCTCTAGAACCACTTATAATCACTTATTTATGCTGCAGTTGTTTACAGAGCTGCATGAATGGCTGGCGAAGAGAGACAGATACTCTGAATCGCTGTCAGGCTGAAGTAAATAAAATTAGAACCTGCTGGGCAGAGGCTTCTGCAGGTCAGTAAAGAGGTACAGCTGGTCTGAGTAGCCAGATGAAGTACTGATGTTCTTGCCTGGGAATACAAAAAGAAGGGTGGTGTAGGTACCAAAATGCTTCTCCATGGCTCTGCTCTCTCACAATTAGACAGAATATCCACTTGTGCTTGTTGTGTGAGAATTGTCTCACTAGTGCCATGTAATAGTTTTTCTAAAGTGTAGTAAATGGTAGCTTGGAAAAACTTGGTCCTTAATGAACCTTGGTTCATTATGAACCTTCATAGTGAAGGTCCTAATGGGAGTCTGGAAGGGCTCCTTCTCCTCTGTGTTGTTTTGGGTGGGTTTTTCCTTAGTGAAAATTAATGCACTTGTTCAAAACAATCTAAAATGTGTATGAGCCATACCTGCCCATTCCATTTGTTTTTAACCCATGGTGGACACATTGGAGCACATCCTGCTCACTGCACTGCTCACTCCACCTGGGCAGGCATGTCCTGTGCTAGTTTTAACAGGAAAACTAGAGAAGAGTAAAGTCCCTCCTTCAGAGATTTTGTGGTATAGAGTTTCACACAGGATTGGTATCAATGCTGGACAACTGATCCCTGAGAAAAGGTCTGAGGTCTGAGTCTCTCTGGAATGCAGGAGGAACAGAGGTCTGTGCATTCTCCCATATCTCCAGTCTCAGTCTCTGCGGTCTGGCTCACACTGCGCGTTCTTTCCTCATTCGAACCTCCATGGCAAGATACGTGCTACGTGCACTTCCTAGATCAGCACCAGAATGAACAGCTCTGTGCAAATGCTTTTCACATCCTTTGAACTCCCAACAAGATCAGGTGGCGTATTCAAGCAAAGTTGGCAGTCTTTTCATATTTACTTGGACAATAATATCTACAATAGATTCTGCTTCCTCTCCCAGAAATTGTTTGTTCAAATCTGGTTGTGTGTGAGTGCTCAGGCACAAACAATTGCTGCCATTCATGCAGGATTAGGTGTAGTTTATATCCTTCCAGATTTGTTTATTTGTGGTGTGGTTCCATCCTTAGAGATGCCTGTTTATTGAGGTCTGTGCTTAATTCCTTACCTCTTTACCTACCCGTATGCTTAACTTTACTCAAGTAATACTGCTGAAGTTTAGCATGAATCTCTAGATTGAGGTCTGCCTCTGTATTAACTTACTGTAATGAAAATGTAAAATAACCAGAGCAAACCCCTATTTTAACTACACATACAATCAAATATGCCTTCAAGTAATTGAGGATCTGTAGAACAGAAAGCAAAACATTGCAAATGGTACTGGTTTGCAGTAATTCATAATCCTTTAAGCATATAAATCCACCAGACAGCTTAGAAGTGCAATTTCTGCCACCAGCGATGTTGAGCACGCACTTGCATACTTAGTACTAAACTATGGCATCAAGCAGCAAGCTATGCTCTAGGGATGGTGCAGAGCCCCTATCGCTCCCGTGCCAGTGCTGGGAGTTGTCACATCTTGGGGAGGCGCAGCGCCTGCAGAGCTGCTCTTGCATCACTATTAATTAGGGCGCCGTTTGCACTCCTTTGTGCGTCCTGTCAGCCTCCGCGGCTGGCGTGAGGGATGCGATAGCCTCGTCCCCTCAGTGAATGCCACGAGAACTGCTGCAGTGTCACAGCCTAAGTCCAGCCAGCCCAACACGCCTGTTTGACAGAGGCCTGCAGCAGAGGTTTAGAGGAAGAGAAGCAGAGGGAGGCAATTACAGAGAGATACTTTCCAGTGGTTTGCCGGGAAACCAGGAATGTGGAGGCTTCTTGAGCCAGATATTGTCTCTACGCTTTAGCATATGATAGCTGTATAGGCTGCCAGTGAACTTGTTTTAATCATCCTTTGAATTATTTTTTTTTTCCTGCCTCTCCAATATCCGATGGCAATGCATTCCATAATGATTCTCTGATGTGTGAAACAGTCATTTCTTCTGCTGCCTTTAACCTACCACCTGCTAAGTGTACCGGGTAATTTCCCCCATGGTCACCTTCCCGTTCTTGCACTTTGAGAAAAAAGATACTTGACCCTGATGGGCAGCAACGTCTTTAGTTGGAAACATTCCACTTTTCCTGTCCACTTGCTTGTACAAGGGACACAAGTGGGGAAAAGATGATTTTGTGCCCAGGTTGAACACAAACGGATGTAAAAGAAGAGGATACGATCTGACAGACACCCTCAAAAATGACCCTGTATTGAGGAGTGGAGAAGCTCACCTCTGTAGCTTCTTAGCACAGGAGCAAATACCAGGGCAGAGATCCCTTTCTGCACCAAGAATAGCAAACAGCTTTCAGTGACAGCAAAGCCTGTTTCTAACAGCAGAATGTGGAGGGGATGTTTTTCCTTTAAGAAATATCTATTCAAGTTACTTGAACATCTGTGTAAAATTCATTACATTGTTTTCTTTCAAAAAGAAATGACAGTTTAGTTCAAAGCTTTTGAATTATACTTAGAGTTTTCTTTAGACAAATTTTTTTTTCATTTAAAAATTAAGTTTACTAGAGTTTAATTTTAAAGAAAACAAAGGAAATGAAGAAAAATGCAGGGGAAGCAAGAAAGCCTGTCTTCCCCCCCATTGTGAACTGCTCCTGATAAAGAATGCTCCTCATCAAAATAACAAGTCCCCTCCACCTTCTCTAATATGAAGGATTAGACCTGCTAGAGAAGTGCTAGATACTTTGTCTTTGAAATGGTCTTTGTCAGGCTGTGTGCGCTATGCAGTCCAGACCTAGTGACTGATAATTATGATTAAAGTTACATTTTACTGTATTTACATATTTTAAATTAGATTCCAGGTAGCAAGGTACAAGAGAACCAGAGAAGGATATTGACAAAAGAGCATTTCATTGTTTCCTCCTTTATGCTTTATTTGGTGAGAATTTTCCACAGAGGAATCAGGATTTTAACCTATCAATTCTAACAGTTGTAAACTGAGTAACAAGCAGAATTTAACACACAAACTTTCACATTTTTTTAATATCCCAGCTATGGAAAATCTCCTATTCATTGGCCTAGCAGATGTTGAAATCAAAATAGATTTCTCTATTATTCTTAGTGGAGACCAAAATGTGAGCTGATTCTGAAAGAGTGACTGAACAACAATCCCTATCTCCCCACAGTATGGGAAAAGATACTCTAAAAATTAATGTCTTCTAAGGCCTTATTTGACATTTCTACCTCTTATTTGTTTATTTAATTCTAGGACAGGCACAGTGAAGTAAAATAGGTGTTGGTACTGCTGGCAGACTAATGGAGACTTTGCAGGTGCAGGAAATAGATACTGAGAAGCAATGACTGAATATTCTTGTTAATGCTCTCCCTAGCAATGGATTAGTATTTATTTTAGGAAATGTCTGAAATATATGTAATACCAATAAACCTCAAAGAAGTGTTCTTCTGTAAGTCAGTGCAATTGCCAAAAGACTACTGCTACGTAAATGAAAATCTGCTGATTGTTTAGTGTTGCCAAATGTTTAACTGGCCTCTGAAACTTGGCATACACAATGAAAATTAGTTACCAAATGGATAAAACAATAGAAATTACCCAGGAAACGCACTCTTGAGTGGTGTGCTGAGATGGATGGAGTGCTCTGCTGCCTTTACCTCCTGCTGCATGAGTCGGGTGAGCCCCTGGTGAGATGCCCAGAAGCCGAAGGCTGCTGTGGGAGGTGCAGAAAGCTGGGCAGCTTGTGACAGCAGATGCAGCTCAATGGCTCAGGGCTTGGTGAGGGAGCACACAGTAGAAGAATAACATGTTATTAACAGAACATGTTTCTGTTATGGTGCAGCAACAGCACCATTTTTTTCATGATGGGAGGCCACTACATGCCTCTGGTCTTCAAATCTCAGCAGAAGATCAGGGGGTGATGGGGAGTAATTGATAGGAATGCTTGTGTCCATCACAGTGTCTTGATCTTGGAAGGTATCAGTCTTTGATGGCTTCTGAAGAATGGTAGTCTGAAATTAGGTTCTTTTGTCAGATGTCTGGACTTAGACAGGATAATTCTGTGTCAAAGTGATGAGACTGGGCCTACACGTGGCTCTCTGGCTCAATGCCACATGGTCTCAGATAACTATAAAGAAATTCCCTTTGGGGTCTTCCAGCATGAGAGAACTAAAAGCTCATAATTCATTAAATTCAAAAAAAATGGTGCAGCAGAAATGCTCATTATTCTTTTCCCTGGCTACAATGAGGACCTAGATGACTGGTTCAGGTGTGTCTGCAATGTAAAAATACCTGCAAGCTAGGTGAGATTAGGGGCCCACTTAGAGTCTCTGCGGATTGTAGCCATTATGAACTTCTGAAAACACACACCATTCTGGCTTTGTGTCAAAGATCTGGCATGACATTGCTCTAGGGGGAAAAATATTCATGCTTGGTTTCTTTGATCCAGATGTGGAAAGCTCAGTGCAGGAACCAAGCCTGGCAGCAGCAAAAGGTTGGGCTCGCAGCAATACTTCCACTTGGCTACATTTGACCTTCCAAATGTCACTCTTTCAGTATACCTACAAATAATATAGGTATTGCAGGTATTATGTTGCTTATCAAATTATTACAGCTTTGAAGTTGTTTCCACAGAAATGGAACAGAAGCAGTGGCGATGGCAAGCAACCCCAATATTAATTGTTTACACAGATTTTCCTCTTAAATGCCAGAAAAGAAGTGTGAGGTTTAAGGGACTTGTTGGAACTTATTCCTTGCATCATCCGCTGTGATTTTTCTATGCAGGATTACCCCATAATGTGCTGAATTGCCATAGGGTCATGGCAGTTCTCTGATAAATGACCACTGGAGTGAGCACTGAATATGCAATATCCAAGTTTCTATCCAAATGTGTAGTTAAAAACTACTTATAAAATCCCTCCTTATCTCCAGTGCAGCCTTTTGTACAACTCTGCAGGATGAAGTCAGCTTCTCAAGTTGATGACATCCTTAGAAGCAAAAATACACTATTGTTTCCCATACAAAAAAAATAAAAGTTCATTACAATCTCTGACATATTAATGAAATAACCTAATCTTGCATTCATTAAGCTTCTCCATAACTTTTCTAATGACCAATTTTAGTGTGATTAGGGATGGATACCATGCACCCGATAACACATTTGCATGTGTTCAGCCAGGAGATATTTCATGCTGATCTCAAGCAGCCACTACCTCAAGAACACTGGAATTCCAAGTGGATGATTTTAAACGCGATTTATCTGCTCACAGCCTATGTACAAAACTATCCCCAAGGTCTTTCCAAACTGCCCTGTGGTTATGCCCCAAAATATATTTCATGCACCAAATGTAATTCAAATATGCCCAAAAGGACTTGAAGACCAAGATGTGAGTTCTGATTGAAACAATTCCTCAGGGGAATGTTTGTTGCTAAGAAGTGGCTGGATACCACAGAGATTAATAATCCTAGTACAAAATATTTTTCCATGCTTTTTTATTCCGCTCATTTATTTAGAACATATGCCAGAGAGCATTAATGTTTAAAAAAGTCTCCACCCACATTCCTGTGCAATGTTCTGCTAAGAAGGGCCCAAGGTTATTGTTAAGTATAGTCTTCTGACTGTGCAGTTAGGTACATTTACATCACTGACTTTCTTCCCTCGAGTGTCCTCTCTACCAAGAGCATGAGTTTTTGTTTTTTTTTCCAAATGCCCTTACCAGAGATGAAATGAACCTTACAAATTGTAAGCTTTTATTTCTGGGAAGAGGGAGAAACGGGTTTCTGTGGCATAAATTACCTGAATTACTTTACGTGGCTTTATTAGGATGAGATGAAGCCACCTCAGAATTGTCTCTTATGCCTCAAAATTTATTTGACTGGCACAGGAGTGGATATGTGATGCTTGGAAGGGTAAATTCTGATGTGTTGTTCAGATGGGTTGTGGCTGCTCATTTTGGGGGTGGGAGCGTACTTGCTTCTCTACTAATGCAGGGTGATGGTAGAGGATATGAGGACAGCAGCCTGTTTCTCATTCCACACTGACACTGCTATGGAAAGGCAATTTGTTTCAAGAGCTGGTCTTAGAGACCAGCGGGGTGCCTCCCTTCCACTGCTGTTCCCACAGCTCCCTCTGCCCCTTCGCTGGCTCAGTGAGAGCCAGGCAGGACTGCAGGTCTGCTGATGCATTAAGCAAGAGGAAACATGTAACAGACAATGCCAGTGTGGTAACAGAACACAGCAAACTTTTCTGGCTCATCAATATTTTTGTTTCTCCTTTGAGTACATATAAATGCAGAAAAAGAAACTACATAACTTTTTTGAAAATGAAAGGAAGAAAAACTGAAATATGGTATCACTGAAACATGAAGATTACAAACAAAATGAGACCCTTTGTACAAATGTGCAGAGAAAGCAGCTCTTAAAATTACAATTATAATCCCTGAGTCAGAGCTAGTGCTTGGATATTGTTTTAATTAGAACTGACATATACTTGTTTCTAGATGTTTCAGAAAGTAGGGAAGAAGGGAGATCTTGGCAGAAAGTATATGTATCAGGAGGCACCTGATGCTTTTGAGCCTGAAGCAAACCTCCCCCAAACTCTTCAGGATGCCATTGAAATACACAGATGCAATTATTTGAAGTTGCTGAAGGAATTGATGTCGCAGTAATTAGACAACTCATTACATCAAGAAATGAGGAAATAAGACTGACATGGGTAAAAGTGAACACAGTGACAATTTAGTGCAGGATTGTAAGAACTTTAAGGTAAGGCTTTATGAGAGGAGTAACACCTAGGAGAGAATCAGCAGACTCAGACTTGCTTTCATCAGTCCATCCAAATTACAGATATAATAAAGAGATGTCAAATGAGCAAATGCTGCTGCTGTGCAGCCTAGGCTTTCACTCAGCATCTTGCTCCCCAGGCCTCCAGCTTCTACAGCCTCCTGCCAAATGTTGTCCTACAGTACCTCAAGTGAAGGGTGACATATGTGAGCCCTCTAGAATTGGACTTGTCATTTCTCCCATCCCAGCCGACAGAGCACTTCCTATAATTTCAGGTAATTTTGAACCAGGGCTCCAGGAGGTTTATCCTTACACCCTGCCTTGAATGAAAACACCCATGGAGTGTGCTTATTCCACAGTGCCACCGACTTTCCCTTTTTTTTCTCCTACTCTTTTGAGCTCTGCAATTACTCTTTGCTGGAACTTCCAGTGCACCATTTCAGATTTTCCACCACAAAATTGTCCAGGCTAAGTTTCTATAATTCATTCTAACATCTTTTGTAAGCCAATTATTAAAACAAACTTTTTCCTCAGGGAAACCTTGGTGGTAATAACATGAGGCAGAGAGGTATTTTTTACATGTCATTAATTTTTTGAGAGTTATGGTGAAACCAAACCTTCACACATGACATTCTTACTATAGCAGGAAACTTTAACCATGTACACAGTGCTTAATGATTGTCTTTACACGTGATGTGGGGCTGTTCAAAATTTTTGAACACTAAATTATTAGCACATGCTACCTCTTTGCAATTTCTCTTCCCATTACGAAAACAAACAGAATACAATTATTTCAATTTTCCTCTTTCCCCTACTTTCTTAAGCCTCCTACTAACTGTGAAATATATTTGGATTACCTAAAGATTCAGTTTTACAACACAATCCTCAGCTGACCTTTTGAGCATCCTATTGCATCACAATAATCTTAATCTCTGCCCTTTCTGATCACAGATCCCCACTTTGTCTCTTCTTTACCTGTGAAGAGTCATCACCAGTTTTGCTGCGGAGTGTTGGGTCACTCTTCAGATCTGCAGGGAAAGAAGATGCTAACAGGGCCTGGATATAGAATTAAGTTTATGGTGCAGAAGGTCCTAATGACCAGTCATTAGCCCAAAGCCAAACTTAGAAGTGATTTCTGAAATCTTCTTGGCAGCTCTACAGAAATGGAAATTAAAGCTGGTAAAGTTGGTTTTGGTTACACTTTTATGCATTTTATTTGGTGGTATTTTGGTTTTGTGGGGTTTTCTTCTTTCTTAACAGAGCATGTCCTGTGAAAGTTTTACTGGAAATTTTTCAACAAATCCCTCCCTCCCCAAAAATGCCCTAATTGGAGGTAGGGGTGAAAATTTGTCTTTTTTTTTTTTTTTTNTTTTCCCTTTTCTGCCTTTTCCCCACATAACCCATGTTGCTGGTTTTGGCAGCAAAAATGCAAAAAACCCCAAGCTAAGCACAGAGATGGAAAACTGGGAAACAAGGATAATCCCAAAGACAGTGGTGACCAGTTGTGCTGAGTGGCAGCTGGACACGGCTCATCCCAAGACGAGATGAGGTGCTGCCTCGAATGCTCTCACATTCCTCCTGCTAGCATCGTACCCACACCTGGCACAGGGCACAGATGGGGAACACATACCAGATGTGCCAGAGGCAGCAAAAACTCCATGATCCCCTGGCCCTGGACACGGCTTCTTTGGAAGAAAGCAGCCACAATTAGCAGCCCGGTGAATTTCCGTCGTTGCTGGGCAGCTGCAGTTTCGGGGTGGGATTTCGGGCTGAGCCAGCTGCCCGGAGCTCGGGCCCGGCTCTCCCTCGGAGGTGCTCGGGGAGGGAGTGCGAGCGAGTTTGCACAGCTGCTGCCGGGCCTGGCAAGGCCGGACCCAGGAGCCAGCACAGCACAGCGGTCAATTCAAGGCTTGTCATTGACTCCAATGTGCTGCAAATGAGCGCCAGAGTGAATAAAGAGTTTCAGTTCCTGGAGCGGTTCAGCTGGCACCTTTCACCAGGAAGGGGCCAATTTTACAGTTTTAAGTAAATAAAGTTTAAAGCAAACAAAGCTGTTTTTCACCAAAACTCTGGATTCTTTGTATGTGAAGAAGTGGAGGCTGCTATTGCCCCAGAGAAAAACTGACAGCTAAAAGGAGCAGAAGTAGAGCTGGTGAATGAAGAAAGCCGCATGACACATTGCAACTCCCTTAAATCATGCGAGGAAGCCTCCTGCAGTAACACTGAGCTAACTCCAAATCTGAGGAGCTTTCTAGACCTGTCAGCACGGCAACCTGCCTGGGATGCAGCTCTCCCACCTGATGCAGCTGTGCTGCCTCCAGGACACAATCTGGTGTCTGTGCTGTGCTGGTGGGACCAGCCCTTGGTCCTTGATGCTCTGCAGACACCCAGCATCATATCCTGGTGCATGCTTGCACACGTGCTTGTGCCACTTTGATGCCATACTCTGGAATTTAAATCTGTGCATAATCCATATACAGGCCCTAGATTGACTGGAGAATTCAGCAAACAAGTGTTTGAATAGCTAACCTGATGGCTTTTTTTATTTTTTTTTTCTTAACTGAAGCAAAATGGTGCACTAATTTCACTACATCCACCTAAATTCACCTTTTCCTTTACAGTCACACCAAATACACTGTGGAATTTGAAGACCTGCATTCATGTGCCTCTTCTATTCAAAGCAGAAAGACGGATACATGGATTTCTTTGGGACATTTCTCACATTCCCGTTGAGATTCCATCATAAGAAAGGTGCAAAAGGAAGCTATAATTAATTAACCATTTGGAAGTCTGTGATGTTTTCACAAGGAAATAACAATTTCCTCTTCTATGGCTTACAGTATGTTAAGTATTTAGTGAATAGTCTGGAAGGAGACTCTTTCAAAGATTTTCATTACTTAACACCTACTGTTTCAACTACTCCTAAACTGTTGTAATAGTGCAAGCTAAAGGGATTTCAGATATACTGACATAATATTTTTGGTCCATTACCTTCCCCTCACCCCATGCATTCTCCTTTTGGAGAATTTCTCCAAAAACACAACATCAGTAATAATCAGAATGTTGAATTTCTGACAAATGCCATCTGCTGATTTCTTTTTTTTTTCCTCCCCAAAAGACAAGATTTTGGATAGGGCTAGTAAGTACTTTAGCTTCTTCTACTTTATGGTACCAAAATAATCACCATGGCAACTCTTTAAGGGCAGTCTTCCAAACAGATTTATTGTGAATGCAAGAACTCAACAGCACTCTCTAGCAAGAAACAAGACGGCATCTATTGCAGGTTATTTTGGTACAATGCATGAATGATGACTAATAGACACAGGCATGTCTGTCTGAACTCTTTCAGTTATCCCTAATACTTCAGCTTGCCATATTTATAGGTGGTGGAGGATGCAAGGGTGGGGGAGGGAGAAGCAATCAGTATTAAGCTTACACAGATTATGTTGTAATTTTTGGCCAATGATGGCTGCAAGAGAAGAAAGCCAGAGAAGCAGCACAAATACTGGGACAAGGATGCACTACACTAGGAAGAGGCTCAAATTCTTTTGAGATAATAATTGAAGGTTTTCCACACAGATTCTCTCCTTCCTTTCCTTTCTTATTTCTTCTTTCTTAGCAAAACAATGAAAGTAAGGAAGATTGCCAAAACTATTGTTTGTCATGGTGGGGAAGGGAAGGGAAGGGAAGGGAAGGGAAGGGAAGGGAAGGGAAGGGAAGGGAATCTTCTGCATGGAGAGGAAGACAGGCCAGGGTAAATGCTAAATTATTAACCCTAAACAGTCAAGGTAATATATTCCAGGTAGATGCTTTTTTGGCTCAGGTGTTGGTTGGAGTTATCTGTACAAACCCCAGAATCTTGAAAACCAGCCAGCATTGCCATGCTCTGTAGTTGTGTAAGAGGTTATATATGGTACTTGCTTTGCATTTGGCAAATGGTTCTCACTTAAACATTCATTTAGCATGATTACTTAAGTGAACCATATAAGGCTATTCCTTGGAGCTGCAAAATTAACTTGTTACAGTGATGCACTATGCCAAAAGCTAATTTAGGATCTACTTAGGAATTTATAACATTTATTTACCATGCCATTTGAATAAGGCAACTTTGCAGACAACTCTTAGCTGGCCACAACTTTTATATCATGCTGTATCTCACCTAATGCTCCCGAACATTTATTTTTCTGTCATGCACTGTCACCCCATTCTTCTCAATGCAATGTGAGAAGGTAAGATAGTGTATACACAAGCAGAAACCCACTGAACCCTGTGAAAAGTTTCCTTTTCTGCATGAATGAGGGTAGGACTTTGGACTTTTGGGAGTTGTGCTTTAATTAAATTGAGCATTGAAAGAAACATAAAGGATCTTTCCCACTCTGCCTCTGATTTGAGGAGATCAGAGACACAAACCAGGGAACGCACTTCTACTTTTTGTCAATTCAACCAGAAGAGAATGTTAAAAACATTGAAGGATTCCCTGCCTGCAATGTCATGCTTGGAGATAACGTCCCAGGGAGGTTACTTAAATATACACATGCATTACACAGCAGGTACGCTTCCTCAGGTGTAAGATATCCCACAGGTTTTGTTTGTGGGCTTTCCCTGCCTCCACTGCATAGCAAATTGTTTATGAAGTGAGACTCATGTAGAGCAGACTTACTTATTCAGTGAAACAAGTTTTGCAATCACTGAAAAAACTTGCAAGGGTTCCTTTGAAGAAGGAAGTGATTAGAGGCAGGGGAAAGCATTGGTGTTGCTTTCTGTTCACTCAGTTCAAAAGTTGGCTCACTGGCTTATGTTCAGTCAAATGAGGAAAGCAAATCCAGGAGAGCTCCCTCTAGCCAGGTTATGATGCTCCTTATTTGTCTCAAGAGAACCTGAGATCACAGTCTGTCCTGCTGTCTCTCTTTACATCTCATTTTCTGTGCAACCAGCCTTTGTGCAGAAAGCTCCCTGTGCTGCTCTTGGGTGCTAGCTTCAGCTCTCTCCTTAATCCCAGCTCTTTTCCACTTTAGCCTGTAACAATTCTCAAATAACAAGAAAAATAACGAGGGGAAAAGTTAATTTGCGTCTCATTGTAGATACTAATTGCAGAATGCGTCGTCTTTCTTTTCTCCCTTTTCTCCCCTTTGCTGACGCACATGCTCTATAATAAGCTCTGTTACTTGGAGCCTGTAAGCCTCTGTAGTAAGCTGAAACTGCTACTATATTTACTCACTTTCCACATTTAGACAAAGGCTATTTTTAACTGGAGTTCTATTTGCGGGGGCTGCCAACGTCACTTAATGTTCACATGCATCTTGGGCATCATATGCTTGTTATTTTTATTTACTGTGCCTGTGCCAGGTCTGCTTTTTTATGGGAAGAAAGAATGAGAACGCTTCTTCAGGCCAGTTCTTGAAAGCTCTTTTGTACAACAGCAGATACACATATAGGCAAAGAGAAAGCAACTCAGCGGTAGATTTGGCAAACCTGCTTTTTAACGGATGGCATTTTTTACCTCTTGGTCTAGTCACAAAGCTATGCTCTTAGTCCCACTGCATTTATTAAAGATGAAGATGTTTCAAAGGTATGTTAATTATTCTGGTGTCTCCTGGAGGAGAAGTGAGCTCTTATCCCGTTATTAGGGATGCCAGGGGATCAGGAAATTATTATGATTCCAGTACTGCCACCAGGTAGTTAAAATAGATGATGTGTAAATAATCAGTGCTTTTCTGATCCTCCCTGTTAATAGGTGCACGCTTTGGAACTTGAATGCAACAGATGTTATCTTCAGATAATTAGTTCAGATTTTCAGTGTAAGGGTCCCCTGAAAATGCTGAGATTACTGTGCTGCAGCCATAAATCAAGCCTGTTAATCGAGGCCCATACACAGCGTTTTCTGTACGGGTTTCCCTGCATTGCTCCAGTGACCCGAACTTGACCCAAGGGAATTGCCCTTTACAGAGGTTTGGAACACTTCATTCAGCATGCTGACTCAGGACGCCTGATTCACTTGATATTGCCATCATCATATGCCCAGGATTTTGAGATAGCCACTACCCACATGCTTTTGTAGGGAATAGGTTATTCTCTGCACGGCATCTTTAGTCACACCAACCGGTGAATTCCTAGAAAGGGGTGGAAGTTAGGGGAAAATCCTTTAACACTTTGCTGTCTGCATAGTTAACTGGAAGGCTTTAGCAGGAAATTAAGTCACAGAAGAAAGCTACAATGGAAACTCCCAAGGTGGATTTTGTTTAAATTTGAAATAGTTTGGAAAGCTTACAGACGTGGTTTGGTTTTTTTAAAAATCTCTGTCATTACTTCCTACTCTCAACACTGATTCCCTTTTCAGACTGATTTCAACACGAAAGAGACTTACCAAGCCTCACATAAGTCAAGATTTCTCTGTGCTGATCATAACAGAATCAAATCTTTTACTTTTTCCTGTAGTTAATATTTGCATGCTGTTTCTTCTTAAAAAAAAACAAAAACAAAAACAAAAAAACCCCAATCCAATAACTTCTGACTGTTGGTAAAATAAGATCTGAGTTTTAAAATCATAACTACTAATTTCACATCTGTGCTTCCAGAACTGGGCAGTGAAATACCCACTAAGTCATGGACAGGTGTTCAGACGCAGTGGGAACTGTAAATGCTTAATGCTCTGTGGATTAATCCATTTACTTAGGTGACTAAACATGAATGAATCTACATACCTGCCTTTAGAGGCTTTTATTTAAAAACGTGTCAGCCTAATGATATACCCCTATGTGGGGTTCTTTCCATGGGAAATTATTTTTCTACTGCTAGTAGATACTTTATTTTTTTTCATGGTTTGGAGACTAAAACCTGAAACCAAATACCAGGAAAAGGAAAAAAAAACCCAAACACAAAACCCAAAACCAAAACAACACATAACTGTATACCTTTTATTAAATATGGTGTTATAAAAGACTTGGCTTTTTCAGTCCCCTTCAGTTCCTGCTAGGCTTTAAATTTACCCTTAGACAGTAAAATGGATTCTGGACCTAAGGGTCACCCCAGGCCAACACAGTGTGTGCTATCTGTGTGGCTCTCTTGCTCTCTCATGGTTCTGCTGGTGGGGCACAGTAACAAGGGTAACTGCTGATCTGACTTCCTGGGATCACAAGAATCACATTCAAATTTTTTTGTTATAACTTCTGGTCCTTTGCTGGGCACGTAATTGTAAACAATCTGTTCCACGTGTAGCGTCTCTGATATCCTCTGCCACATGACAGCTAAAATTGTACGAGAAAGAGCATATGTAAGCAGGCTTTTGGAGGCAGAACCCATCCTGCTTTTGTCATGCCACCAGCATGTGATGTGCACATGGCTCACCAGTGACACACGGCCAGTGGCTGTGCGTATCTGGAGCAGAGGGGAGCTCATCTGTATTTTAGGGGAGCTCATCTGTATTTTCAAGGAGAATCCATCGGTTACGTTGCACCGATAAGGAACGAGGATGACAAAAACATGTCTAATTAAAAGAGCCATTCGTGTTTGCTGTCACAAGTTACAAGTAGCAATAACTTTGCTTCAGGTGCACTGGCATAATCCTCATCTTTCTTCCACAGAAGTACTTTCTCCAATGTTTTTACTGCCGTGCCCAGGCAAGTTTTTTGTAGCATATGCAAAGATATGGTATATTTATGCATGTATGAATGGGTGTTTTCCTGTCTGTTCTCCACAAGGGAAAGGGTGGGTGTTAAGGAGTCTGTAGAGATCAAGAAGCTTCAGTGACATTCTCTCACTGCTCTGTGTGATACAATTTTCTATCTCTCCCCAGCAAACAGGAGCAGACTATGCAATTTATAGCAGTACTGAACTTACTCTGTGGCCACAAATGGCAGGCAAGTTACTGAAAGATAAAATAGACTCATAAGAGAGCCTCAGCAGCCTGCTGCCAATATATCTGACTTTCTACAATATCAAATATTTGCACTAGACTGTGTCAGGAGGAGACTTGTTAAAAGCAAAGAGAATCTTTTTCATCCGAAGAGCCACTGTGGAGGGTAGGCAACGGGTTAAGCATTACAAGAGTTTAAGCTGACAGCCAGTTCTTGTGCTCTGCTGCTTCACAGAGGTTTCCCTTTGATGGAAAATATTTCAGTGACAGAAGACACTGGCAGCTGAGGTAATACACTGCTGCTGCAGGAACCTTGTGCTTGCCAGGGAAAGTCAATGGGTGAGACAGTTCTGAGAACAGCAGTGGCCGGCTTCTGTCCCCTGCCATGCACCGCTCGTGTGAGAGTGCATGCTGCAGGCTGGTGGGGTGGCCTCTACTGGGAAATACACCAGACCAGGGCAAATTTGGACTATTTACCTGTTGCTACAATGAAGAGCCTTTCTGAGGCATGACAAGCAGTCCCCTATGTTGTTCACTATGGAGACGAGCACCAGGACAATGCTTATGGATCACTTCAGTCAAACTTGAGCCTTCAGAGCAGATGTTTTACTGCCTTCCCCATTGATTCTTGGATGCATTCAATCTATATATGAGTATATTGTGGCCTAATGCATGAACTGTCAGGAGACAACGCTCAAAACCTGTAGCACCAGTTCCATTTCATGTGACTGATCAAACTTGTCACCTTGTAAACAACATCCTTTGTTGTAAGAAGAATGTTTTGTTTTTACTGTTCAAAATGTTCATTACGGTTCACCAGAGCACACTGAGGTCCAGAGCCCCAAAACTGAGCCATAGACCTGAAAGCTGTGCCAGCTACCTTTTGTAAGTTGTGAGCCTGTGCTGTTTGAGCAGTGTAAGGAACATTGCTGGCAGTACAGGAACATGTACACAAACAGTTCGCCCTCGGTGCTCTGGTGTATTTAGGTACACAGAGGATTTGGGGTGGTATGAGAGAGCTGTAAGGCTTTTTTTCCTCAGTCTAATCTCTCATTAATTAGAAAGAAATTGACAAAATAACCTCTTTCAATACAAAAATAAGAGGTCACATTATTGGTAGGCAAACCAACAGACTGGAAATTTTTAGGTAGAAAAAACTGCATTCACTAAAATTATTGGCATTTTTTGGAGCAGTTGAACCAACTTTTCCTTTTCTACTGAATTCCAGTATTTAGTGGCTTTGAGGAAGCATTACAGTCCAGGCATGTGAATTCAGAAGCCATTTTACTTGGAGAGTATAATCAGTGCTTTTTAGATTCATGATATTACTTGTGGAAAAAACTTGCAGAAGAAACAAGACAGTAAAAATATTATTTTTAAAAAATCTCAGATTATTTGACATACCCTGTTTTAGGAGTTTCAGAGATGGGTTTTAAGGAGAGATGGCCTTATTTAAAATAGATTCAGATTTCACACATCACAGAAATCAAAGCATTTTTTATCTGAGGTTATCAAGTTCTGAAGAAAAAGACTATTTGTACTGTTTGGATTTGGACACAGCTAGGAATATGCATGAATATTAGAATCTAGGCTTACAAGCAGGGTAAAGACAGCATGAGCTGCCATGGAAGGAAGTCGTGAATGAAGGCCCTTTATTTCCAGGCATTTCCAAGCATTGCTTTTCTTCAGAGAGAGACACAGAGAGTAGGCTGGCATTCAGCCCTTAGTCTTCATTCAAACCAAATTCCAGTTGCAATATTGCCAACTCTAACTGTTAAAAATCAGGAGAATAAAAAAGAAATAATAAAGAAATGTTTTATATTTCTGTTTGTCGTCTGGTGTTTGAGACTTAATATGGGTTATGTTTCCAGGCTTTTCTCTGCAACCAGAAGAGATAGAAACTCTGGGAGTAAGAAGTTGAGGGAAGAATGAGATTCTCACAAAATCAGTGCTTGAAATCCCAGATATTAGGAGATCCACACTATAAAATTCCATGTGTCAAAACACATTACAATAAGATTGTGGGAATTTTATTGAATAGCAATTGTGAAGGGATACCAAGAATAATTTTGTTAAATTCCATATTACTGAACATATTCTCAACAAAAGTTAAAAAAACCCCATATTTTTTAAGAAGTAGAAGCTCAAAAAAAGAGCTTTGATTCCCTGGTCTGGCTTTTATAGGGACCTGTCAGTGGATATACAGGACTTCAGCATTCCTGACACATTGGTTTCTCTGTATGCCACGTGTCTGTCCCCTGGAATAGGCTGTAGCATAAGAACAAGCCAGGATAAATGAGGACATTCGTTATAGCCTGTGAATCCATCCAGCCCAAATCTCCTGATACATAAACAACACCAGGTCCAAACATCTTGTCACGTCTGCTTTGTACACCAAACAGCTGGGTGCACAGATGCTTTGGTCTACTGGAGCATCTTAGGCTGAGTGCATTCTTCTGTGTGCTTAGTTATTTGCTTTAATTGGTTTTGATGATTTGACTTAAATCGCTTCAGATCTAGTACAGGTACTTTTGTGGCTGATTGTGACAGCTGCCACAGGGACATGAGGGGCAACAGCGGTCATCTAAAACTTCTGGGTGAGTTCTGGACCTCCTGAGTCTAAGGACACTGACTTCAGAAGCAGGAGCATTGCTCTCTGAGCTAGAAAAGACACTTCAGCACATGTAATGAGGCCCTGCCCCCCAGAAAACAGTGGAAAACCACACCTAGAAACACACAAACAGTTTCTGGGAAAGGAAGTGAAAGTTGAACAGCTAAATTATATAACTCTTTGTATACATTATGTATAGATCAGACATATTTATATATACACACATATACATATATATACATATACATGTATATTTATTACATACATATACATTTTAATGAGTGATAGAACATCTTGTTGATTTCTCCCTGCCCTTCCTCCCTAAACCCATTCTGTCATGCTACCACACCACACCACACCACAATTTACACGGGTAAACAGCCAGAACACCAATGAGGTTGGTAACTAATTGAGAGCATTTATTCTGAAAGGGTATATGCCCAGTGGCTCAGTAATTCCCCAGGCTGTTCAGTCTTTTCATGATCTATCTCAAACTCACTGGGAAGAGCCCTCTTGCAAACAGCATCTCCCAAGCACCTGGCATGTGTGTCAGTACTCCCTCACTGGAAGTATTGAACCAGTCCAGTGTTCCTCAACTAACAAGAGCAGAAACAATCACAGAGCTAGATGGCCTGGCTTCTGGCCAACTTTAATTACTGAAGTTCTACCAAGCATCACACATTTACCTCCAGAAAAATTTCAGTTCATATTACAGGAAAATATTCTGGGGAAATGAGCCACCAAATAAATCCCTGTCAGTACCTAATCCCAGTGTTTCCCATTGCAGGACAATACCATTTAATTGCCATTTCACCCTCAGGCTGCTCCCCCATGGTGCTGAGCCCACTCCCTCTTCCCATGTTTGTTTTGTCTATCCTTTGGGAAACTTCATGCTTGAGGACATACCACACGTGTCCTCCGTGCCATAAGCACCTACACAGAAGTGACCCAGCTGGCACAGATCTTTGCAAGTTTTCTAGCAAGCTCCATAAACACGTGAACAGTTCTTTCTTTGTTTGCTGTGTTTATTTTAAAATCTATACAACAAAGGGGAAGGGATGGCACTGGTTGCAGAGGAACTTTCCCTAACTGGCAGGCCAGGGAAAGCTCTTTGTGTCTATTACCAGTAAACAGGCAGGAGGGAATCCTGTCCTTGGTGTCCCCGCCAGGACATTGGCTCACCTCTCGTCATTCTAGATGCACCCTGACATTTGCTAAGTCAGACTTCTCTCATGTCTCTGAGCACTGTCCACGAGGCACCAAATTACTCACTTCTGTCTCCTGGGAACACCTCCCTGTCATGTCCTGTGCCACAGTGATACTGCATCACGAGTCATTTAAGATTAATTACAATTGCTCCACGTTTACTGAACCTTGGTGGATCAGATATCGCTCCTCCTCCTCCTCTTGCCTTGCTGTGATAGGGAATTCACACCGAGTCCAGCACAGTTACCCGATATTCTTTGAAGTTACCTGCAGTTATTAATAAACTTTGAGATCTTTGTGACATACTACTGAGTTTTGCTTTGACTAAATTTTTCATTAAATTTCATTTTCCTGATTTCTGACCCAAACCAAGGGAAAAAAATCAGTCTTGTTTCATTCAAGTGCCAGAACTCGCACAAACGAAATAAGCACAACGTTGTCTCTTGATGTAAATGGTGGAAAACTACCTTTGCATTCAGCACTGCTTGCATAATTTTTTTTTTAACATCAGTGCCACCAGTTAATTGTTCAGCTTACCATGCACCAGGAGCTGTACTATATGTACAAATTAGAAAGGCTGATAAACATTTTTGCCTCGGGTAAATAATTTGCAACAATAAATGTATTCTGTGAATGTAGCTCCTTTTCTGCTCAAGGAAAGGAACTATCTCTGGGAATGTTGCTGTTTCTTGGAGATGGCTGTAATAAAAGCTAAAATTAACAAAATAGGCGTTACTACAGGCATTGCCAATAATCTTGCAGGAAATGAAATAAAGCTACTCAGTCTATGCATATTTGTGCATGTGAGATCATGGTTTGCTTTCCTCCCATTGCTCAGGGTAGTTAACCTCCATCACCCGAATAATCATGCAAATCGAACAGGAGCCTTGTGAGAATGCTAGTAAAGCATCTTGGATCTGTTCAGACACTGTAGGCTTATCTTTATCCTTTGAAAGGCTGTATTTTGTGAGGCTGGGATGGTGCTAAATGGTAAAATTTCTACTTCACAGGGGTTTGAGTGCCAAGTAAAGGTAATGCACAAGAATGAATGTTTGCTATTTCCCGCTGTGGAAAGAAGATGACTACATTTGCAGTGCTGGAGGTTCAGATGGGAATGGCAGAGAACGTATGGTTGATATTATATATTATCATTTTGTGTCAAGGATTTGGAATGCCATCTCATGGGTGATGGGGCGGGCAGGAGGGTGAAGATAGAAGAGTGTTAATAAACAACCTTATTGCTTCCTACTCCTCATAATTTGTTTGCTTTTTTACAGAAGAAATCCTCTTCGTACCTTATGTCAATCATAGCTGAGAATATGAACTATTTTTCATGTGAATAAATGAATGTGAATGTATGTGAATAAAGTAACATGCCATTTCCTATCTGGAAATTATGCATACAGTTCATATGGTGAAAATCCATTTTCTCCTTAAGCCCACATTGGTGTTTCAAATGCTGATGTTCCTGTAGACACGAGGAAAAAAAAAAATTGCTAGTTGGAGTTGGCTTAAAGGAAAACAGTCAAGATTCGCAAGACCATCATTTGGATTGAGAGAAGTCCTTTTCCTTTCCCCTCCTTAGTTGTATTCAAACAGCCTGTCAGTTTTTAGCCTTCTTTCGAAAGTAACAGTCAACAGTCGTAGCTCTGCCATGCCCGGGGACCAGCAGCTCCGAGCCGTCTGTTGGCCGGGACGGAAACAAACCTGGGGCTGGGATAAGTGTGAAAATTCTCAGTAGGGAAGCAGCTGTGTTTTGATCCTCCCAGAGCATCTTGGAAACTAGCAAGGGGAATGATAATTACGAAGACGATATTATAATATTCGCATTTAAATATATAGGTTTTATAGTTGCTCCCTCTTCAATATGCATTTGCTTAGGCACAAAAGGTCACATGTGTGCAAGCTGCATATGCTTTGCCCCGTGCCACAGCAGACAGGAGTCACGTGGATTGTATGTGAACATAGCTGTGACAAAATAAAATCCAGAATAGGCTTTGGGTGGAAGTTTGTGCCACAGTCACATCAAAATTCAGTCAGTACCCACGTTTCTGATGCTGTGGAGTGCCTTGGAGCCTGCTTGCAACACGAAGGCTTGTTTTAAGCACAGCTGCAAAGCCCATCACCTCTGCAAACGGTGGAAACTTGCCCTATTCCCACTGATAATGCTGCGTTGGGTTAATTGGGTTACACCAGGTAAGAACAAGGGGAATTGCACTGGCTTCCAGCAGGGAAGAGAGGACATTTTACAGGCACCATGAATCAGATTTCAGAGAGTTGCTTTGTTTTGTAAAGTTTCAAGGCCTGGCCCACCTATGCAGGAAGACAGAGAGCTTCTCACCTGCCTGGTGAAATACACACACCGAGAGCATGCATGCAATGCAAGCAATGTGTCCATTAACTACACGTACCAAATGGACAATATCTGTACAGGCCACAGGTAAATGTGTGCTAGGGTCTGCACCTTGCAGGGGGTAGGGAAGAAGGGTGAACAGGAAGGGCTGATACAACCCATTCCACGTCACTCAGTACTGACAGAAGCAGATCTGCTGCAGTATTTCTCTCAGTTTGATTCTCCTTTTAATTCCCCTCCTGAGTTTACAGTATGTTAGTTTTTGGTGCCTGAACTTTTACACCTGTTGTTTGTACACAGAGTATTAACACAATACTCGCAGATGTCTCTGACTTTAAAACTTTGTGTTGCCATTAGGCTATTTCCCTTTCTTTTTGTGAGAGACGGACAATTAAAAACATTCCCACTATTTGTAAATTCTCCTTGTGAGGAACACAGCAGATTGCCTGGATCTTCTGCTTGTTGTTCTGGCTTCAGTTTCAGAACTGAATGCACTCCTTCTGCTCCGTCTGTTTGAGTTTTGACAATGCAAAGGATGAAGCTGGAGGAAGTCCCATATATAAGCGAGGTCTATGCTTCTGCTTTATCTCATTTTTAATTGAATTTCAATTTGGTTCTGCTCACTTTTATGTAACTCAGTGCAGGAGGATACAGAATTTTTGTAATACACTTTCTGCAACCACAAGTTTTCTCTAGTCACGAATGATAACATATAATGGGCATTATATTTAAGCACAGCTGATGTTTTCAACTAGTACCCTTTTCCTGCAAAATAAGTTGTTTTGCACACATTCAATTTCTAAAACATATATAGGAGTAGCTAAAAACTTCACTTGAATGCATTAGCATACATTTTCCCTTTTAATTAACTGCATGTTAATTATTCATCCAGAAGAAGACAAACTAGTGCATTTCCTTCAGCTGACTATGCAGTGCACTTCTGTAAGATGCCTTCTTCTCGGTGGACAAAGGAGCATATCTTCACTTAGTTGATGTATGTAGGTGCTCCCCTTCATTGCAATGCCTCACTAGAAGCCTTTTCTTTCAACTGGATTTTTCTACAAACTTCTCCCTTGACAGTGTCTTCTCAGCCTGACTTTGTCTTGTAGGTTAAGATTCTGTATCCTTTCATTTTGCAAGAGTATCATGCTGATAAAACCAGAGCTGCAATAAGTGCTTTATTGTTAAAAAAAAAGCCTTTCCTGTAAGAAAGTCAATCAACACAGGCATGATAGCTTGTCTATGCAGTATCTTTATGATATTTCATACAGGTGACTTTAAAAATTGTTAATTGTGCAATGAGTCTTTTAGTTATTAATTAAATATTAATAATATTATGTTGTAGCTTCATATATGTCAAATTTACTTTGTAGAATATTCTACAATGAATTACAGATGAAGTGAGGAACACAAACAATCAGCCTGAAGTAGGAGTTCAAATTTGCTTGAATAGCCCAGTTACAATTTCTGTGTGTATTATGAAACAAAAAAAACCTTTCTTAGCAAACAATTTAACTTGCTAAGCACTGGTTCAAAGAACATATGTCATTATGCACTCTTTTTATAAAACAAACAGGCAAATGTAGAAAACTTTATAAGCTCATCTTGCAGCTTCTTTGAGTGTATAATTTAGCAGTTTGCAGGATTGGATACTATAAAAGAAATTAAAAATTCAATTAGAGCACAGCATTACAAGATCATTAGAAGTAAAGTGCTTGCATTGTGCTAACCAAAAAATTCTGCTGCTTTGGGGCATTGTAACTATGCCTGCTGCTAGGGTGGACTACATGGGTGGACCTGTGAGTTAGATGACAGCTGTCTGCCTGGGAAATTCAGAATGTTTGTTCTGCTGGAAACACACAAGCCTAAAATTTGTGACATGCAGTGTAAATTCACAACATATTATTAATTCAAAACATTAAAAAGAACTACTTAATAAAAAGCCCTGCAAAAACTTCTGCTACCAAGCCATGCCATCTTATCAAATTGGGACCAAAAATACTGACCTGGTCAAAAACAATCAGCGAAAGAAAGGAAAGTTTACTGTAGAAGCTTGGACTCAAGCAGAAGAAATGGTAGGGTCCACCTCCCCTAAACTGAGGTGAATCAGGTTTCTGATCTGACACAGTCATGGCCAGTGAGAGAAGGTCACCTTTACAACTGTGGCTCACTCAACCCTTGGAGAAGCAATTCCCGTGAGATGGGTCACCCCACAGGGCTGCAAGCTTCCCCATAGCTAACCTGGGGGGCAAATCCTTTGTCCTTGGACCTGACCCTGTTCTTCCAACTCTCTTACAGAGATACAGTAATTTTACTACATTGTAAATCTAATTTAGACATTCTCAAGAAGGATATAAATTGTCAGTGATGTTTTTCGTATGTGTACAGTGTTTCAGTGTATTGTCACCTGTGTTTCAGGTGTAGGAATTTGCACCCAGGACACGTGCTGGCAATGCTGGCAGTTTTCTGCCTTCGGGCCTAGGTTACGTCCCTGCACCCATTTCTAAACAGCTGCATTATGCAAACAAAAGGGAGAGCATGCCAAGCCCCTTGGCATAGTCCCACTAACAAAGTCCTTCATTCCCAGGACAGGGGAAGGGCAGGGCTGGGCTACAATGGCCCATTCACCCTCTTTGCTGCACAATGCTTTGCAGCCACGCCGTCTGTGAGAGCAAGAGCAGTGAGAGAGTCTTATCTCCCCACAGATCCCAGCCGCCGTGAGTTTTAGGGTGGACAGATGGAAGCCCCATTGGATCTAGCTGTGTAGGGAGTGCAGATTAATTGCTATCTGACTGTCACAGAACGGCACCAATTTCAATTGCCTGGGAAGCACTGCCTGTTCCAAGCCAAAGCAGGAATAACATTTGCCTGATGCTATTACTTCTCTGGTTCTGCTGACTGCGAGAGGAAGAAAGAGGCATGGTACTGCCATGGAAGCCTGTTCCCCCACTGAGGAAAAATAAAGGCACCTCATCCTGCAGGCACGTAATTTTGCTAGTCTGCTCTGCCAATTACCTGCTTTTAAAGCACTTTTAAATTAGATTCTACTTAATTCCGTTTCACTTTCAGGTCAAAATATTGTTTAGAAACATTATGGAAAGACAGACACAATAAATACTCTCTGTGGTTAAAAAAAGAGAGGGCTGAAGTTTTCATCCTTGCTGCTTGCTGATGGCCCCTTTCCTTAGTTTCAAAGGAAACCCAGGAGAGTGGCCCCGCGTACCTCTTAGCACCTCTGCCCCTGGTGCCCAGGCTGCGACTTCACAAGGTGCAGGCAGCTGTCGGCACATTAATGGGACCCACTTAGGCGGCAGCAACGGGGACCTGCGAGTCATAGCTATAAATGGCCATGAGAGCCTGGTAAACATGAAGAGAGATGGCGTGTGAGGCAGGAAGGGAGGTCTGTGCCTCTCGCTGCTGCCCCGCTCGCTGAGCGGTGATAACAGCAGGTGTCACCTGGGGAGTGCCAGAGGAAAGGTGCTGCTGTCCCCGCTGCCGCCCGGGGACAGCTGCCGATGTGGCGGTGACCGGCTCTGCCTGGCAGATGGGGTCCTGGAGTGAGAGCAAAGCTCAGCTGCTGCGCAGAATAGATATGAGGCGTAGTGCTAGCAGCAGAACAGAGGGAAAAGACCCAGTTGTGTGAATTTCCCTGTCTCTGACACCTCTCGGGTCAGCATCCATTGAAAATGGTGTTGCTTATTATTCTGCCTCACAGGCTTCTTTACTGGTCATCTTGAAGACATTGCCTTGCAGCAGCAAAATAATATTTGCACAGTGCAAGATAAAACTTAGAACTCCTAGTTCTTCAGAAAAGGCCTAGTATTTTTTCAGGGCTTAGACAAAAGCTTGGGCGTATTTCTTTTTAAATTGATGGATGTGTGCACGACTCCATTGAAATTTATCTCAATATAAATGCAGTTAATCCAACATAGAACAGGTGTAAAGTCAGAATCAGGTTTCAAATAATTGTTCAAGTCTTGAAATTGTTACACATAAGTATGTAAGCCACTCTAGTTTATTTTTACCGTTAGCTAATGCAATAAAGTATTTCTTTGAATTTTTCTCCTTGTAGAGGCATGTAATGTGCTTTAGTGAAGTTAATCATGTGCAGCCTCAGGTGACTACTGCTTGTATTTCTAGTTTATTTTCTAGCCTTCTTTTCATTCTCCCTTATTAATAGATGTACTGAGGTTTCAGAGGAAGCTTAACTTTCTAGAAGCCATTTCTCTTCAACTAGCTGTGACACATGCCTGCCTGATGGATGTACAGGACCTGCTCTCTCTGCAGATGAGTATCTGATTTCATTGGGAGTCCTCGCTGACTTCAATATTGCTGAGACAGCTGCTCATCTCTTTTTTTTTCCCCAGTGAGGAAGCACTGTGTACTCACCTCTAATTACAAATCCTATGATCTGGCCATTCTTCAGGTTGTGCAGCCTGCCTGTAACTCTCCCTGTTGAGGTTTTAAAGACAATCTGGAAGTGAAACACCTGCTCACCCCAAAATATTCCATTTCATTTCTTGATTAGTTTTCTGCTGATCCCACTTAGTTGTTTTTACTGGGGGCAGAGGGGTAAGAAAGTAAAAGGTTGTTCATTTCTGTTTTCATTTTAGAGGAAGAGACTGAGAAAGCAAAATGATGACTCCCTGGCCACTGTTTAGTGTGCGAGGATGCAATATCCAACGTATGCTTTGTGACTGGTCCAAACAGCTTTGCTGAGCCTCCTCATTTGTGATGGCAGGAGGAGTTCTGTTGTTCTGATAGGTACTGATGGCTGTGGTGCAAAACAACTACTGTAAAGGGTACCCACAGGCAGCACCATGGTAAGAATGAACATGCAAAACTATTCGTGTATGCGTGACTTTTCTAACCAGTTACTGCTTGATGACTATCTAATTAAAATTCTTAAATAAATAGGTGGCAAATACCATTGGAAAGTCTGTCCCAGTGAGATGGAAGTGTTTTGATTGACTGGAGCTTAGTGATGGTGGCAATATGTTTGAGTGCTATGTGGTGAGAGTCAGGGAAGGCCAACAGGACACACATCCTGGTGGGAGTCTGATACAGACCATCCAGCTATGATGAAAAGGCAGGTGAAATATTCTGTAAGCAGCTAGGAGAAGTCTCACAATCACTGGCCCTTGTTCTTGCGGGGGACTTCCACATGCCAAATGTCTTCTGGAAATACAATACTGCGGAGAGGAAACAGTCTAGGAGGCTCCTGGAGTGTGTGGAACACTCTGACATGAATGGTAAGGGAGCCAAGGAGGACAGGCACCCAGTGGACCTGGTTTTTGTGAACAGAGATAGCCTGGTGGGTGCTCTGATGGTCAGAGGCCACCTTGGGCAAAGTGATCACAAAATGATAGTGACCTTACGTCTTGGAGAAGTAAGGAGGGGTGCCAGCAGAACTTGTCACCTTGTGCTTCTGGAGGGCAGACTGTTTTAAGGAGACCAGTTCTCAGAGTGCCTTGGGAGGCAGCCCTGAAGGGCAAAGGTGTCCAGGGAGGCTGGACATTTTCAAGAAAGAAATCCTAGAGGTGTACAAGCAGACCGTCCCCACGTGCCGAAAGATGAGCCAGCGAGTTTATATGGCCAGTCAACAGAGCTCCTTGGGAGGCAGTCCTGAAGGGCAAAGGTGTCCAGGGAGGGTGGACATCGTTCAAAAAGGAAATCCTAGACCTAGATGAGCAGGCTGTCACTGTGTGCCGAAAGATGAGCCAGTGAGTTTATATAGCCAGTATTCTCTGGTGTGGTTTTGCCCAATATAGCTCATTTTCACTTTACAAGATGATGGCATTTCTTACAACACCTTTTTGGCCATATGGAAGTCAAAGTTCTTGATTAACAGGATACTCTTCCATGCTTTTACCTTGCCTTCCTTCCTCTGAAGTTTGAAGCAATTTCTGTGTTGAAACAAATAGATAGCAGAGATCATCCCATAGATCTTTTGTTGGTCTTCATAGCTCTGTGTGTACCTACAGCCCAACACAATGTGAACTTGTACTGATCTTGTGCTACTCTGAGTGTTATTTCCATGAGTTTATTTTAAGTTAATTTTCCAGGAGATAGTGCTGACTGCCCATCTGAGGATGTGCAGAAATAAACAATCCAAAGAAAAGATCCAGTTAGCTGTTAGCATGCCTGCTTTTTTACCTAAATTGCATTGCTTACCATTAACCCTATACTGATGTATTATTTTTATAAATCTCAGTCAGGTGGCTGAACAATTTGAAAGATAAACTTAAAAATAAAATTAAAAAAAAAAAAGGTTTTCCCACATCTTCATTTTGGACGAACTCCATGCCCCCTAAATCAGATTCTGGCCTTGGCTGTTGCCATTTCACACCCTTTGTCCACTCTTGCTGTTCCATCCTGGCAAAATCCTTTTCCTTTCTGACAAAAGCTTCTAATACGCATCTATCTGGGAAAGTTATTGTTTGATGCAGAAGATTCCAAAGTGATGCTATTTTTCTCAACTTGCAAGGAGCCTTGTGCAGATGGTATACCTGCGGCCCCTATCTGTTGAGCACGCATGACAGCCAGAGACATGCAGTTGTGATTATTCCTTTAAGTCTTATTAAAATAGACTGTGTAGTACAAATCAATAAGCAAAAATGAAATGACTGAGTGAAATCCTCATCTCACTGAAGTCTATAGCAAAGCTACTTCCATGGAAGAGCAAAACTGCTTTATTTATTTTGGACCTCAATCTTCATTTTGCCGATTTTGACTTAAAGGAAAACTTTTTGCATTGACATCATACTACAAAAAGTACTACGTCACCAGAACTCATGTCTTCAAATGGTAGGTGACATGATTATTATTTCTATCTCATCATGTGACGTTCCTTTAGAGCTTGCAAACTCAGTTAAAAAGTTTGCAAGGCTCAGTTAAATCACACCATAAAGAAAATATCAATGTATACATTTAAAATGTTCATATACATCCACAATATAGCAATTAATCCAGAAAACTGGAGAGGGGTGCAGCAGAGCACATGTAAGTATCCTCTAGATGTACAATAAATGGGAGCTGTAAACCAGCATATATTAATTTTCCTCATTATTGTTTTTAATGTCTTTGTAGCTGAACTTAGAAGCAGTGCAAAAAATCTGCTAAGTTTTTATTCGCACTTTGCTGCTCTCTGGTAGCATAATAAGCAACACAAAAGAAGAGTGTTTCAAATAGTCCCAGATGTTCAGCTTGCTAAAGTACTGCACATGTGTCGGCTGTATTTGTCGGCTGTATTTGGTATTTTTAGATTTCTTTGAGATCCGAAACACTATCAAACTCCAACAGCTTTTTCTCTGTAAATCTTCAATCCATGCTGTGTGGCACTCATTTGTGTTGCATGACGCCAAGGCAGGGGCTGAATAATCAGACACCCTGGCACTTTGATAGATTTTCTGAAACTACAGAAAAAAACCTGGGCCTAGGATTGCATTCTTTCACTCCTCCTATGGTAAGATCCATAGCCGGTAGTATCCCTAATCTGTTATGGGGTTAAAAAGAAGGAAAGAAAACCCTTTTAACTCATTCTTCTTCCATGTAAACCACATACAAATTTTTATATGCCTCCTGCCCACTCTGTCTTCTTTCATGTAAGTTATAAAAAAATTATAGTGTTTCTCTTGGGCACCACGAGGTTGAACTGGAAAGCACATTTAAAGATGACACCTGTTCTCTATTTAGAGCATATTCTGAATTTCAGCAGATACACTTGTTTCTCAAAAAATGCAGTAAAACAGATTGGACAAGACTCTACATCTCCACTCTTCCTTCCTCCCAGGACTCCTCCATCAGGCTTTTCGTATCGTATCCTTCTCCTTCCACCTCAACAGCTCATCCCTGGCAGGAAGCACATGGTGATGCCTGTTTCCCACGCAGCTCACTGCGAACGTTAAATGGCTGATGGGATCACCTTGTTACACCGTTAGGAAACGTGTGCTGCCTCTGAGGGAACACTCACAGCTTTGGGAGCCTGCAGTGGCTCGGTCGAAATGCAAACTGACAACCGGGAGCTGTAGCTCAAGGAGAGGTTCCTCCCCACCGTGCAGCCACTCCTGAACCAGCATGGGAGGTGTTTTCTCTGCTATTCCCAGCTTTGGTGTGAGGAGTCTCCTGAGCTATTTTTATGACAGATTTATTATTTTTTTACAGCCTCTGCGTGCCCCTCCTGTACACTCTGTGCTGGCCAAAAGCTGCTGAGTGAGGGACAGAAGGAGGGACGGTGGCCAGGGTGGTGGCTTGAGCCAGCGGGACGTGTGACCCACGTGGAGACTGTGTTACAAAGTGGAGCATGCCTTGGCAGGACTGCCTGGCCACTGACCCCTCATTGGCTCAGATCACTCCTGGGTAAAAGATTCCTTTCTGGGAAAGGGTTCTTAAGATCCAGGCCATCTGGGTGTTGCATTTTGAAACTGTATCAGATTGCTGCTGCTGCTGCTGAGGCCAGTACTCTTTGGAATGGGTGGTTCTTCTGTGCAAGCACTGAGGCTGGGGCTGCTGGCCCCAGCAGTGTGGCACATGTAGCACACCTCATTACATCAGAGCTTGTAGGCTGATGTAGCCTTAATGGAAAATACCTAGTACTAAAAAGAACCTTAGTTCTTTATAGGGTCATAAAACCATAGAAAAATTTACATTAGGAAGGAACCTTTGGCGGTTTCTAGTCTCATCTGCCTGGACCAGGGCCAGAGGAGGTTGCTCAGGGTTGAAAAGATGAAATCCCCAAAGACAGGGATTTTCCAGTTCTTTTGAATGCGTTTTCCCAAAATCAATGCACAATTTTGAAGCATATCTCAGGTCTTCAGGTAAGAGTAGCACATACTTTGCTCCTCTGCTTGGAGAACTATGCAGTTCATCAGCTGCAAGCACTCAGCTCAGAAGTTACTCCTGTGACTACAGCAAATTAATGTGGCTAAATTCCAGAGGGTTTTCCTGAAGCCTTTACCAAGCTCAGAGGATTATAAAGCTACCAGTTATGAGGACAGCGTGAAAATATGCCTACGTAACAGAATCTGGACTAGTTATACCTCTTGGATACTCACCAGTCTGCTGTGAGGGGATCCATACACTGGATCTTCCACTTGAATTTTTGAATGAGGTAGGGACAGAGCCCAGACAAATGCCCTAAATGCCCCTGTTTGTTTCCTCTATCTACTCCCTAACACCTGCTCTAGAGACCTCATGGTTGGACTCCTTAACCTGTGTCCAGGGCCTTTTTTTCTATCTTATCTCATATCACTATTTCCACTGTCAAGGTTAATGATCAATTTCCACCTAATTCTTTAAGAGTTAGAGACCTTTTCATGGGCAATACATACAGGTGGGTGCATGGAACCTTTGTGTAAAGTTTCTGAACTTAAAATAGTCAGTTACTTAAAATCACAATAGACTTTATTAGTTCTTGCTGACTGAAAAAGATCATGAAATATGGTGAGTGCTATCTTTCCTGGGGAGCAGGGCAGAAAGTTCAAACATCAGGAAGACAGGACCTCCTATTGACCCACAAGGCTCTCACACAGACCTCTTGTTAGGAACTGTTGAACCAAGTCTTGACCTGAGAGCTCAGTTTGGAGTCTATCACAAAATTCATAATGAATTCTCCACCTTGTCACAGTTAAGGGTCTGTCTTGAAAAATTATGGGTTTCAAGTAGCAGGGGAAAATTCACAGTTATGTTACATTTCTAAGGTATTCATTTAGCGAAATTTAGCAAGTCTATAAAGTATTTAGTAAGAAAGGAATGGGAATGCCATTTTACTGCAGCCAATAAAAGTCCAGCAGCGTTAGAGTGCAAATGATTAATGCCCTGATTGGAAGGGAGATATTTGCATCTGTAGAATTGTGAGTGAACGACAAAGTGAAGAGACATCTCAGCACCAGGGAGAGCAGAGCTGGCCCATGTCATAGCTGGAGCAGTGAATGTAGAGCTGCCTGCTGAGTGTGTGCAGTTATCCCAGTGAAAAAAAGACTGGAAGCATTGTGACTGATGAGCTTACAAGCTTGCTGTGTATCGGGACCTGTGGTGATGGTCCCTTTCCTCCCACACAGAGGTGCACCATAAGGCACCAGAAAAAAATCTCTTTGCTTTGAGTTCTTTAAACATGAGTTAACATAAAGAGTCGATCATTTTATCCTTTGATAAGTAGTTGGTATGTGGGCAAAGCTCCATGTTTCCAATGGGAGTAGGATGAGTAACCAGCTGAGTCTGCTGTAGTCATTGGCTCTGTGATTCCCAACACAAAATTACTAAGAATCTTTGGTGTGAAAAATTTCAGTCTTCAAAAGTTTACTTTTTTTTTTTTTTT